>CM019716.1:40920080-41147580 GCA_009760885.1 Achatina immaculata
GGTCGACCGCGTAAAACTCTAAAGAGGACATTGTTAAGAGAGGCCAGTTCAGCAGACATAACATCCCTTGATGAGATTGAAAAACTCGCCGAAGACAAGACATCTTGACGAACTACCATGCTACTATGTGACATTTAGCGGCACGGAAGGATGTAAGATGTAAGATATATGTATATGTATGTATATATAGCATGCCCTGAAGCAACAAAGAGCTCCGAAGTAAATTTTCTTCGTGGGGTCAGAAATGTTCATCAAGTCACAGCTTTTTGTTCTGCTCCCTGACGTACCAGGTCATGCATGTAAAGGGCAGCTTAGAAACTTACGACAGGTACATACATTCACAAAGCTGTAGATTAAAACATCACACAGGAAACGCCCACTACATAAGGAAGAGAGAGAACCAAACTAGAATTATCTAAAACATGAAAACATTCTGTGTAAGATATATATATATATATTTGCAAACATGCTAGACGCTACACGAACCATAGCTTTCTCATTTAAAATAGCCCCAGCTTTTTCCATGAAAATCACTTTAGTTTTCACCATGAAAACAACCGTAGTTTTCTCCATGATCACAACCATAGTTTTCTCTGTGAAAATAACCATAGTTTTTCTCTATGAAAACAACTATAGTTTTCTCTACGAAAATAACCGTAATTTTCTCTATGAAAATAAGCATACTTTTCTCTAAGAAATAACCATAGTTTTCTCCATGAAAATAACATTAGTTTTCTTTATGAAAAAACTATAGTTTTCTCTATGGAAATGACTATAGTTTTCTCTATGAAAATAATCATATTTTTCTCTATTAAAAAACTATAGTTTTCTCAGTGGAAATAACTATAGTTTTCTCTATGAAAATGAAGCACAGAGAACTAAGTAGTCACGCTGAAATGACTAACGGCAGCACAAATATACTTTCTTGTATTCTCTACTTCCAGGAAAAAATAACAACCAATAAGAATGTTTGACAAGCCAAAAGTGCGGAGTTTTGACCAATCAGAGATAGGCTGACATGCGTTTGGTCTTGCACTATAGCTCTCGGCCAAACATTGTCTTATTAACGCACTGTTCTCTCGTGGCAAGACGGCTGCTCGTTCAGTCAGAGCTCGCGGTTCAGTTCCCAGGTAATTCTCTTGTTTCTTTCTTTCACCTTTCCAAGTTCTTTGTCTGTCTTTGTTCTCGAGGTCTAACCATACAATCCATTGTTCTATCATTGTTCTCAAGGTCTAACCATACAATCCATTGTTCTATCATTGTTCTCAAGGTCTAACCATACAATACTATGTTCTATCGTTGTTCTCAAGGTCTAACCATACAGTACTATGTTCTATCGTTGTTCTCAAGGTCTAACCATACAATTCATTGTTCTATCATTGTTCTCAAGGTCTAACCATACAATCCATTGTTCTATCATTGTTCTCAAGGTCTAACCATACAGTACTATGTTCTATCATTGTTCTCAAGGTCTAACCATACAATCCATTGTTCTATCATTGTTCTCAAGGTCTAACCATACAATCCATTGTTCTATCATTGTTCTCAAGGTCTAACCATACAATCCATTGTTCTATCGTTGTTCTCAAGGTCTAACCACACAGTACTATGTTCTATCGTTGTTCTCAAGGTCTAATCATACAATACTATGTTCTATCATTGTTCAAGGAGTCTAACCATACAATACAGTGTTCTATCATTGTTCTTGAGGTCTAATCATATAATACAGTGTTCTATCAGTGTTCTCGAGTTCTAATCATACAATACAGTGTTCTATCATTGTTCTCGAGGTCTAATCATACAATTATGTGTTCTATTATTGTTCTCAAGATCAAACCATACACTACAGTGTTCTATCACTGTTCAAGGAGTCTAACCATACAATACAGTAATCTATCATTGTTCTCTAAGGTCTAACCATACAATACAGTAATCTATCATTGTTCTCAAGGTCTAACCATACAATACAGTGTTCTATCACTGTTCAAGGAGTCTAACCATACAATACAGTAATCTATCATTGTTCTCTAAGGTCTAACCATACAATACAGTAATCTATCATTGTTCTCAAGGTCTAACCATACAATACAGTAATCTATCATTGTTCTCAAGGTCTAACCATACAATACAGTAATCTATCATTGTTCGTCATCAAGCTACTGGTGGCAAAACTAACAAGTTAAAAATAGCAACATGGAATGTTAGAACTTTATTCCAGGCTGGAAAATTAGAAAATGTAAAGATGGAAATGGAAAGGATGAAGATCAACATATTAGGAATGAGTGAAGTTAGATGGACAGGTGCAGGGAAGATAAACTCAGATAAATATACAATAATATATTCAGGGAGTGAGAAACATGAACGAGGAGTAGGAATTATATTTGATGAACAAACGGCAAGGACAATTGTAGGATATTTGAACATCTCGGACAGAGTCCTGCTAGCCCAACTGAAAGGACAACCAATAAATATAAATATTATACAAGTGTACGCTCCAACATCTGAAAGTTCTGAAGAAGATGTACAGATATTTTATAATGACATAGAGACAGCACTAAAACACACAAAGTCACATGAAGTTACCATAGTCATGGGAGATTTTAATGCCAAAGTTAGTAAAGGAAGAACTTCGGACATCGTTGGTGACTATGGACTGGGGGAGAGGAATGACAGAGGTTATAAATTAATTGAATGGGCAAGAATACACAGCATGGTTGTAGGAAACACCTGGTTTAAACAACGTCGAAGTTCGATGGACAGGTGCAGGGAAGATAAACTCAGATAAACTCGAAGACTGGCAACGTGGTGCAGCCCAGACAAAAAGACATTTAACCAGATAGACTACATATTAATCAACAAACGATTCCGGAATGCATTACATACAACAAAAACCATGCCAGGAGCTGACTGCAATAGTGACCATGATCCACTCTGTGGAAAAGTTAGAATAAAGCTAAAGAAAGCAGGCAGAAAAGTGAGAAACATCAAACTGAATACAGAACTTCTTAAAAATGACCAAGAACTGCGAGAACAATACAAAGTTATTATAACAAATAGATACAATGCAATAGCAAAGATAAATAGTATAGATGAACAATGGGAAATGTTAAGAGATTCTATCCAACAAACTGTTAAGGAGATAATACCACCGAAAAAAGAACCCCCTAAAAATAAATAGATGACAGATGACATCTTAGGACTGATGGACAAGAGGAGGAGTAGTAAAAATAACGAGGAAAAATATAGCAAGATAAATAAAGAAATAAGACGCAAATGCAGAGAAGCAAAAGAAGTGTGGTTAAATGAACAATGCAGACAGATAGAGGACTCTCATAATAAAGACAGCAAAAACATGCACAAACGAATTAATGAACTCACATGCAGGAAAACAAAATATACCACAGGATGTCTGAAATCCAAAGAAGGTAAAATGTTAATGGGAAAAGAAGACATTGTGGACAGGTGGACAGAGTATATCGGTGAGCTATATGGAGGAGAAAGACCAGAATTAACACCAGATACTGAAAACTGTGATGGACCGCCAATACTTGAAGATGAAATCATAGATGTCATCAAACACATGAAGAAAGGAAAAGCGACTGGGCCTGATAATATAACATTAGAAGAAATAGAGGCACTAGAGGAGACAGGAATAAAAATAATAACCAAGTTACTGAATGGCATTTATAACAGTGGTTATATTCCCAGTGACCTGATTAAATCCACGTTTATAGAATACCAAAGAAACTAGATGCAAAGGAATGTGATGACCACCGGACTATCAGCCTCTCATGTCACATAACGAAGCTACTTCTGAGAATAATTATGAGAAGAACAAGGAAAAAGATAAAAATGGAAATAGCAGATGAACAGTTTGGATTTGTTGAAGGAAATGGAACACACAATGCCATTTATGCTTTACGAACACTAACAGAAAGAGCTTTAGAAGTACAGAAAGATCTCTACTTATGCTTCATTGATTACACCAAGGCATTTGACAAGGTGAAACATAATGAAATTATTAAAATGCTTGAAGACATCAGTATAGACGGCAAAGACCTGAGGATTGTAAAACATCTATACTGGCAGCAAGAAGCAGCAGTTCGAGTTGAAAATAGAATTGGAAAATATCAACCTATAAAACAAGGGGTGCGACAAGGATGTGTACTATCTCCAGACTTTTTTTCTCTGTATAGCGAGAATACTCTAAGAACAATCATCACAGAACCAGGCATAAAAATTGGATGATACAATATTAGCAACCTTCGGTATGCTGACGACACAGTACTGATAGCTGAGAACCAACAAGACCTGCAAAATCTCTTAGATAAAGTCGCCAAAGAAAGTGAACAGAAAGGCCTTACTTTGAACATCAAAAAGACAGAGACTATGGTTATATCCAAGAAACAGAATCCACCAGCATGCAGTATAAAATTAAATGGAACCATTCTAAAGCAGGTGCAGAAATTCAAATACCTTGGAGCAGTAATAACTTCAGGTGCAGAACAGAAATTAGAAACAGAATAGGCCAAGCAAGGACTGCATTTCAGAGAATGAGAAACATATTAACTAACACGTCGTTATCAATGAATGTTAGAAAACGAGTCCTAAAATGCTATATTGAACCTATCTTGTTATATGGAAGTGAATCATGGACAATAGGCAAGTCTGCACAAAAATCATTGGAAGCAGCAGAAATGTGGTTTATTAGAAGAATGCTGCGAATCCCCTGGACAGCAAAAATAACTAATGAAGAATGTAGGAGAAGAGCTGGAGAGACAAAAAACCTTGTCAAAAAGATAAGAGAGAGACAATGAACATTCATAGGACATGCAATGAGAAGAGGGGACATTGAAAATATTATAACAACAGGAAAAATAGAAGGAAGAAGATCAAGAGGAAGACCAAGAGAAATGATACTGGACAGTCTGACGGGATGGTGTGAGAGGAGATCACCAACTGAACTGATGGCCTGCATGAAGGATCGGGTACTCTGGAGAAGCATAATAGCCAACGCCAGTCGGCACGGCACCTGATGATGATGATGATGATTGTTCTCTAAGGTCTAACCATACAGTACTGTGTTCTAGCACTTTACTCCAAAAACAAACCCCACCATGTCTCTAAAAAGATATTTGATAGCATACATTGTTTGTGGAGAATTTTAAGAATATATTGAATACCATCTAAAAATGTCAACATCATTAAGGATCTCTACAACGGATATGTTTGTGCAGTCAAGACAGAAGAAGGGATGAGTGAACGGTTCCAGATTGAAACAGGCGTGAAACAAGGATGTATATTATCTCCCTTGCTTTTTGGAATTGTCATAGACTTCATAATGAAAAAATGCTGCACAGGTAAAACGGGCATTGATTGGGTACATGAGACCCAAATGGAAGATCCTGATTTTGCAGATGACATAACTCTTATCAGTGACAATGTGAAATCAGTGCAAGTAAAAGCAGATACCCTCTCCTCACTGGCATGCAAAATAAGACTTGAATTTAACAAGGATAAAACAAAAATAATGAAACTTTTCATTAATCTTGAAGGACAAATATACGTAGAAGGAACCACTGTTGAAGAAGTACACCATTTTGCATACCTTTGCAACTACACAGACGGGAATGGTGACACAAGAAAGGAAGATAGAACTGCAAAGGCAATATTGACCTTCAAGAATCTTGAGACATAATAGCACTCAAAAGTTTTAAGCACATCAATCAAGCTAAGGTTATTCAATTCAAATGTAATATTATTTATGTATGTGAAAGCTGGAAATCAATTAAAGAAATAGACAAAAAAACCAAACTCTTTTGAAAACAAATGCCTAAGGAAAATATTTGATATAAAGTGAAACGAGTTTAAGAACAAAGCAGGCATAAGACAGATGAGCAGACTACAACCTCTCTCATGGGTGATCAAAAAAAGGAAATGGACATATGTTGGTCATGTGATGAGAAGAAACAATTAGAGGATCACCAAACAAGCTATCAAGTGGAACACAACAGGCCGAAGAAAAAGAGGTCGACCATGTGACACTCTAAAGAGGACATTGTTAAGAGAGGCCAAATTATTATATCTTATATCTTATATCCTTCCCGTGGCGTTAAATGTCACATAGGGCTCACAAGGTAGTTCGCCAATTTTTCCTGTTTTCGGCGAGTCTTTCATCCTCGTCAAGGGATTTTATGCCTGTTAATTTGGCCTCTCTTATTAATGCCACCCATGAGACTGGTTGTTGTTCACTCATCTGTCTTATCTCTGCATTGTTCTTAAATTCGTTCCACTTGATGCCGAGTATTTTCTTTAGGCATTTGTTTTCAAAAGAGTCTAATTTCTTGCCTATTTCTTTAGTTGTTTTCCAGCTTTCGCATGCATAAATGAGGGTGGATATTACATTTGAATTGAATATTCTTAACTTGGTTTTTGTGCTTATAACTTTTGAATTCCATATGTTCTCAAGATTCTTGAAGATTAATGCTGCTTTTACAATTCTAATTCTAACTTCCTTTCTGGTGTCATCATCCTGGTCTATGTAGCTGCCAAGGTATGCAGATTGATTGACTTCTTCAACATCTGTCCCTTCTACATGTATTTTTCCATTTTGATTAACGTGAAGTTTCATTATTTTTGTTTTGTCCTTGTTAATTTCAAGACCTATTTTGCTAGCCAGTGAAGAAAGGATATCAGTTTTTTCTCGAGGCCAAATTAGTAGGTATGAAGTCCCTTGATGAGGTTGAAAAACTTGCCGAAAACAGGAAAAGTTGGCAAATTACCATGTGAGCCCTATGTGACGTTTAACGGCACGGGAAGGACGTAAGATGTAGGATGTGAACCCGGATTTACTCTTCTGTTTCTATTTCTCATCTCTTGCTCGCCACATATCTCTAGATCCGCCGTGTCGTATTTCCCAGTGGTAAAACTTATTCACTGCATGTCCTTGACGTCTACTCTTTCACTAAACTCAGTACATGACCAACCCTTCCTCAGTCCTCCGTTTTAAGACAAGGTTTTGTCATTTATCCGGTCCGATCAGTTAAACTCATTAAAATGGAAAGTAAGGAAAAAAAATAAATTCCGAAAAATCGAAGTTTTAATAATATCCAGCAATATTAATTGTTTTATTTAGTTTATTTCTTGCTGTTTTAACACACATTATAACATGTAGATTTGTCTTACAAAATACAACCTCAGGGTGGGAAAAAAAGTAATCGAAATACAGAAAAACTTGTTGTCTCTAAATACGTTCATGTACATAAAGAGGAAATGTTGCTAATTTTTCTTACTGATAACAATAAATATCTTTGATACCGTACTTTGTTAGCAAAGGATAGACAGATATTTAGGATAGACAGATATTTCTTTTGGTAAGCAGACCGAACATTTCTCTTAATTAAATGTGCATAATCTCTCTCTCTCTCTCTCTCTCTCCCCTCTCTCTCTCTCTCTCTCAGAGGTTAAAACAGTATTTTCAATATACATTTTTACACGTATAGTCCTTGTTTCATGACAGTAAAGTGTATATGTTGCACATTTGACAGATGCCGTATCACGTATTTCCACGTACACCAGACAAGTTAAGAAAGAATAACAATTCTCTGATCACAGACAAACTTAGGCCCACGATATAAACAAGTACAAAATATATTCTTTATCAACTGGACCGAATGGGGAATTGGCCAAGAGGAAAACGAAATTTTCCATACAAGTTGTACGAAAATTACGCACAGAGAGCAGGATGTGTGAACATGTGACATGTTACAAGCACGGATGTTGTGGTAATACTAAACTGTAATAAGTAATTACTGCTATTATACACACATTACACACATACACAGACATTACGCACATACACAGACACTACACACATACACAGACACTACATACATACTACATACATACACAGACACTACACATACACACACACAGAACGGAGGTCCAGCGGGTGTACAGCTCCGGGATCCGGGCGGTTTTTTCCTGTTTTGAATTTGGACCCATTAAGGGCGGTTTTTTTCCTGTTTTGAAGTTGAACCCATTGAAGACGGTTTTTTCCTGTTTTGAAGTTGGACCCACTGAAGGCGGTTTTTTTCCTGTTTTGAAGTTGGACCCACTGAAGGCGGTTTTTTTCTGTTTTGAAGTTGGACCCACTGAAGGCGGTTTTTTCCTGTTTTGAAGTTGGACCCACTGAAGGCGGTTTTTTCCTGTTTTGAAGTTGAACCCATTGAGGGCAATTTTTTCCTGTTTTGAAGTTGAACCCATTGAGGGCGATTTTTTCCTGTTTTGAAGTTTAACCCATTGAGGGCGGTTTTTTTCCTGTTTTGAAGTTGGACCCAGTGAGTGCGATTTTGTTCCTGTTTTGAAGTTGGACCCATTGAGGGCGGTTTTTTTCCTGTTCTGAAGTTGGACCCATTGAGGGCGGTTTTTTTCCTGTTTTGAAGTTGGACCCATTGAGGGCGATTTTTTCCTGTTTTGAAGTTGGACCCATTGAGGGCGGTTTTTTTCCTGTTTTGAAGTTGGACCCATTGAGGGCGATTTTTTCCTGTTTTGAAGTTGGACCCAGTGAGGGCGGTTGGGAGGGGTGGGGCTGAGATTAGAACCCGAAGTGAATGAAAAAATAAAAAGGAGGAGGTGGAGGTGGAGTTTTCTATCGGCTGTTTTTGTAAAAAAAAAAAAATATTTCTGTGTTCTAAGTTTTTATATGTAATGTTCTTGTCTGGTGTTAACAAATAGTTATATACTTTGTTATTTTATATGTATGATTATATGTGACAGTTTTAACAGAGAATATGTGACAAGATTACCTGGATCACATGAGTACCTAAATCACATATTATATAAGAACACCATCAAAATCACATATTATATAAGAACACCATCAAAATCACATATTTATAAGAACACCATCAAAATCACATATTATATAAGAACACCATCAAAATCACATATTATATAAGAACACCATCAAAATCACATATTATATAAGAACACCATCAAAATCACATATTATATAAGAACAACACCAAAATCACATATTATATGGCGAACTTCTAGAGAGGGAAAGCCACGAGAAAGCTGAGATTGAAGGATTTCAGTAAAATATTCATGACAGATATTCCCACTAAAACGAAGACTGGGGAAACACTGGCCAAACACCGTGGTTATGGAGGGAACACATGTATAAGAGCCATCAGTATGAGGAGAAAACGCGCAGAAAGACCGGATCCTGTATTTTAAATGCAGTATACACTGCTGGCGAGATTCTTCGGGCGCTGCGCTTGGAGCGAAACTCCTCCCGGCCAAAGAAGAAAATGCAGCAAAGCAGTTAGGGTTGCCGTGCGGCGCCGATGTGAAAGAGGTGATGAAAAGGGTAAAGTGAAGCTTAGTCGGTATGTCCAGTGGTCTTGCGGCGAGAGCTACCCATATCACGGCGCCTCTGGTCTAAAGGCCGGCCACGTCCGTTCTACACCCATACTGGTGAAATATGCCTAAACCGGCTTAAACCAGGGATGAAACTTGATGGCTACGCATGTTACGGTACCTCCGCTCTAGAGGTTGATCACGTCCTAAACACACCCATACTGGGATAATATGCCTAAACCGGCTCAACCCAGGGGTGAAACTTACTAGTCGGGAGGATTCGTCAAAAGCTCCGTCCTGGTCACAACTAGGAAGGGTAGCGGCACGACCACAAAATGCTGAAGTCGGAGACACTGGACCAGTGCATTCTAGATAGGCAACCACCTCTCACTCGGCGGGGATGTGTGCGTATCCTAATCACGCTGAGGTTTTCCGGTGAGAAAGTCCAACACTGTACTGGATAGCCAACCACCTCTCACCTGGCGGGGATACACATGTATACCAAAACACGTCGAGGTTTTCCAGTGAGAAGTTCAATTCTAAGCTGGATGGGCAACCACTTCTCACCCAGCGGGGATATGCTGATATCCAAAACACGTCGAGGTTTTCCGGTGAGAAAGTCCAACTCTAGATTAAACTGGTGCAACGAAAACCAGTGTCACGCAATCCAGCTTTTGAGACCCACCAAGAATACAGGCTCAAGCCCTGCTATACTTTGAACCTCTTGTGATCCTCTCGTGGATCTCATGTGACCCCTTCGGGGACCACGAGACATATAGTGGACCATTCATTCATTCCTTTGCATGTCCCTTGCGGAACTTCGCCTCCCAAACAGCACTCCTGTAGGCCTCTCGGTTGTGAGCAAGATGGCCTGCTGCTGCTGCATCCATTTCCAGATCATCAACGATGTCTTGCAACCATCTTCGTTTCGGTCTTCCTCTTTTTCTTTTTCCCATTATGTATCCTTCCAATACGGTCTTCTCTAAATTATCATGACGTTTAATGTGGCCAAAATATTTAAGTTTTCTCTCTTTAATCCTCTTTACTAGCCAGCCTTCTTCAATATTAAGCTCTTGTAGTATAGATATATTTGTTCTTTTTTGTGTCCACGATATTTGGAGAACTCTTCTATAGCATTTACATTCAAAGGCATTTATGTGCTTCTCAGCTGTTTTGTTAAGTGTCCAGGTCTCACAGGCATATGTTGCGATAGGAAAGATGCATGCTCTTAAAAATCTTATTTTTGTAGTTCTGTCTGCTCCTCTCCACAGATTCTTTATTTGTTTTACTTTCTGAAGAGCAATAGATGTCCTCCTTTTAATTTCCCTCATTGTATCTCCATTATTAGTTAGTAGTGATCCAAGATATTCAAAACTCTCCACTTCTTCCAGTTTTTCCTCATTGATACATATTTCAGTTGCCTTGTTTGTTTTGTCAGTTGTCATCACTTTAGTTTTCTTTGCATTAAGATAGAGGTTCTGCTCTTCGCTGTTCTTGCGGACTGACATAATTAGTTTTTCCATTCCTTCTTGTGTTGTGGACAGCAATACTGTGTCATCAGCATATCTAATCTCTGGTATTTCATAACCTCCAACTGTTATGGCATCGTAATATTCTTTGTCTACATCTTCTCTAACATTCCTCATTATATTTTCAGTATACAAGTTAAATAAGTAGGGTGACAATATGCACCCCTGACGGACCCCTTGTTTTATGTCAAACCAACTTGTTGTGTCACCATTTATTCTTACTGCTGCTTGTTGGTCTAAATACAGCAGTGATGTTAATTGTATCAAATGTGTTGGAAATCCCATTTTTTCCATTATTTCCCAAAGTTTCTGGTGTTGTACACAATCAAATGCCTTTGAGTAGTCTATAAAGGATAAATATAGATTCACATTAAACTCCCTGCATTTCTCTATTATCAATCTTAGATTGAATATATGATCTCTTGATCCTCTTCCTTGCCTGAAGCCAGCTTGGACCATATTGACTTCTTCTTCTATTTTCTTTCGAAGTCTACCCATTATGATTTTTAACAGAATTTTACTGGCATGACTAATCAGGGCAACAGTTCTGTAGTTGGTGCATAATTTCAGGTTACCCTTTTTTGGCAGTGGTATGAATACAGTTCTTTTCCATTCTTTTGGCCAAATACCTGAATGCCATATCTTTTTACATAGTGCATGATAGATTGTTGCACACTCCTTTCCTCCTGCTTTAATAAATTCAGCGGTTATCTCATCACATCCTGGTGATTTACCATTTTTCAGACTCTTTATTGCCCATAAAACTTCTTCCATTGTCGGCTCGGGTTCTTTCTCCTCCAATAATAATTCACACTGTTGATTTCTGCTTCCACAGTCGGTTGTTTCATACATTCTTTTGCAATATTCCTTCCATCTTTCCAGAATTTCCTCTGTCTCTGTCAGGGTATTCCCCATCTCATCACAAATTACAGTTAGCTTAGGTGTGACATTTCTCGTCAATGTCTTCATTTCTTTAAACATTTCACTATCTCTTCCACACCTCTGATGTTCTTCTATTCTTTCACAACAATCTTGTATGTATTGTTTTTTGGCTTTTCTTATGTTTCTTCGTACTTCTTTTGTTAAAGTTTTATATTTATCTTTGTTGTTGTTTGTCACTCTCCATTGCGTCTTCATTTCTCTACATTGTTTTATCAGTTCTAGTGTACCTGCTGTGATCCATCTATTCCTTTGTGTTTTCTTTACTGGAACCATGTCTTTAGCTGTTGTTACTAAGATATCTTTGGCCTGCATAGCCAATTCATCTGGTGTCATCTCTTCCTGTACAGCCATCAGGATTTCGAAACGGTTCTTCACTTCTATACCGTATTGTTCTGGTATATTTGTAAGGTCAAAGCGGAGTGGTCTTGATCCCATAACTATCTTTTTTATCTTTATCTTCATGTCTGCTATTAATAACTCATGGTCCGTGTCACAATAAGCACCTGGTAAAGTTTTTGCTGATGTTATGCTTGACCTCCACCTTCTCTGCACTAAAATGTAATCTATTTGATTCCTGGTTTTCCCATCAGGTGATGTCCATGTGTAAAGTCTTCTCGGATGTTGTTTAAAAAGTGTGTTAGCGATCATTAGCTCATTTTCCATACAAAACGCCATTAGATTGTCACCTGCTTCATTTCTGTGTCCTATGCTAAATTTCCCTACAACATGTCCTTCATCTTCTGCTCTTTCTGTACCAATTTTTGCATTAAAATCACCCATTATAAATACAATATCATTTTTCCGTACCTGGTCCATTGTCGTCTGCAGTGTGTTATAAAAATGTTCTACTTCATCTTCTTCTGCTGCTGATGTAGGTGCATATACCTGGATGACTGTTACATTTCTAGGAATGCCCTTAAGTCTGATTGTTAGGATTCTATCACTTACTGGATAGTAGCCTAGTAATGCTTTTGATGTTGATTTGTCCAAATAAAAAGCCACTCCATTCTTTCCTCCTACTTCTCCGCCAGAATATATAAATATTATCATTCTCGCTCTTAAAGTGTCCTGACCCTTTCCATCGATGTTCGCAGATTCCCAAAATGTGTATCCGCGTTCTTTTCATCTCGTCACTTATTACTTGATATTTTCCCTCATACATACTTCTTACATTCCATGTTCCTACTCTTATTTTTCTTTTTAGTTTGATACAGGGGTTTTCCTTGGTAACACCGTCAGGATTTTGTCCGTCATCACAATTACTAGTACCGACCTCTGCCTCACACTCTTCCCCAGTGTTAAAATTAGATCTATCTGGCCTGGGGGACTCACCACCAGATCTTTTTCCTATTTGACTTTCCATGATTGCTGCTTGGGTTTCTTGGTATGTTTCCAGAAGGTAGTTTACCATTGCTTTCCTTCCGGGCAGTGACTGTACTAGTCAGTGATCGTAGCCATTGTCCCTACATTGAGATCATCTGCCTACCATCATAGAATGGTGACCATAACCAACATTATCTGTCAGCTGCTCTCCCATTCCATCCACCACCTGCTCCCATGGCTTCACGTCACCCTGATCGGGGGGCTATACGGGTACTCCACCTTGCCCAAGGGTGTCCCGTAGACTGACGGAGGTAAGGAGGCGTCTTACTTCTCCTTTGATAGGGGATACCCCTACCCCGCTAACCGGTATAGTGGACCACAGGAGTAAATTCAGGAGGATCACGGGGCGGTCTTGGTGGTAGAGGCGAACGAAGAAGAAGAGGAAGAAAATGCAGTATGTTGTTCTGTGACACTTTACATCAGTCAAATATTTGAAGAATCCGCCATGATAAAAAAAAGCTGATTAAAGAATGGCCTTCAGCAACTCACATAAACAGCAAACATCTGTTTTACAGCTTTCAAGAATAAAAACACAGATGTTCTTTGAGGAATAGAGTCGTAGACCAATCTTTTAATTATACAACATGTAGACGCTCATAATAAGTTAAACCAGCATATGGACGACCACAATAAGTTAAACCAACATATAGACGCTCATAATAAGTTAAACCAACACATAGACGCTCATAATAAGTTAAACCATCATATGGACGACCACAATAAGTTAAACTGACATAAAGACGCTCATATAGTGACGTATGTGCTGACGAGATTGGTAAATACTTGTATGTGGCTAGTAACCGGATAGTCTAGAGAAACTAATTTGGTGAGCGCTGAAAGCGAAAATACATCTCCTGTTTCCGGCTCAAAAGAACAGAGCAGGCTTCAGTAGGTGAAAGAGTAATCGGGAAAGCATGCAGGATAAAACGCATCATTGGTTAGGAAAGTGAAAAAAGAAAAAAAAAAGTCTTTTGAGCCAATTGACAAAACATGTGTTTTCACGTAAGAAAAAAACTGACAGTTGACAAAATACGTAGGAAAAAAAAAACTTGCATCGACCGGGAATCGAACCCGGGTCACCCGCGTGGCAGGCGAGTATTCTACCACTAGACCACCGATGCCTACAGAGAGAACTTCTTTAAATTGCTTACAAAAGTAATAGTGTCTCCCCCCACCCCCACCCCCCCCCACCCCACCCTTGTTTTGACCTATTTAATCTGTAAGTTGTCCTGCCAGTTGTTTCTTATAAATTTTATTGTTTTAGATGAGGTTTCTTTGATAAAAGTGTTTATTTCCTTCAGAGAACACTCTGGAGGATTTTATGTTATTTTTTTAAAGTTTTACTTTTGAGGTAACTTGATGGGGGAGAACAGACTGATGTTAGAAATGCTAGTTATCTAATAATAAAGCTCTTCCTATTTTTTCTTAAATAGTTAATAGTTTTAAGATTTTATTATCACAGCTTTACTGCAGTGGCTGGGCGAGTACATACATCTTTAGTTTTATGGGCATCCGAGTGGTGAAGTGGTTAGTGCACTGGTCTCTCGTGGCGAAGGTCGTGGGTTTGAATCGGGCCGGAGGCGCCCCAGTCACCCAGCTGTAGAAATGGGTGCCTGGCTTCTTCTGGAGTTGGGGAAGGAAAGGCAGCCAGGCGTGATACTGACCATATCACCCTCTAGCGTGCTGACAGGTCAAGGAAAAATATGGGCACTAACACTGTATCCATATGTGCCTCTAAGGCATGACAGGGTTACCTTTACTTTGTTTTTAGTTGTGATATACTTACACACTAATTATTAGACTGATTTTAGATCCAGTTATTGACTGGTAGAAACATACACTCTGTTTTATTGTATGGGACTCTAAACATGGACTCTAAGCAGAAAGATAGAGAGAAAGATTAATGCAGCAGAAATGTGGTTCTACAGAAAACTAGGTCATATAACACGGAGAATGAAAAGAAGAAATGCACAAGATTTAGAACAGCTCAAAGTGCAATGTGAACTTTTCAAAGAAATAAAGATGGAGAAAACAAAAATACTTTGGCAATGTCAAAAGACATAACAACATACTGAAGACCATACTAGAAGGAAACGTGGAAGGAAAGAAAGAGCAAGAGTTAGACAGAGATGTAGATGGGAAGATAACATACGAGAATGGACAGGACACAGCCTTGCTGGGTGCACCACCAAGGCAAGGGAGTTGGAGATTCATTACTGCCAACATTCGTTCTGGAGAATGCACATGATGATGATGACATGCATCACCCAGACCCCCTGGACTAAACTATGCTAACTCTTACCAGACCTCCTGGACTAAACTATGCTAACTTTTACCAGACCCCCTGGACTAAACTATGCTAACTCTTACCAGACCCCCTGGACTAAACTATGCTAACTCTTACCAGACCCCCTGGACTAAACTATGCTAACTCTTACCAGACCCCTGGACTAAACTATGCTAACTCTTACCAGACCCCCTGGACTAAACTATGTTAACTCTTACCAGACCCCTGGACTAAACTATGCTAATTCTTACCAGACTCCTGGACTAAACTATGCTAACTCTTACCAGACTCCTGGACTAAACTATGCTAACTTTTACCAGACCCCCTGGACTAAACTATGCTAACTTTTACCAGACCCCTGGACTAAACTATGCTAACTCTTACCAGACCCCTGGACTAAACTATGCTAACTTTTACCAGACCCCCTGGACTAAACTATGCTAACTCTTACCAGACCCCTGGACTAAACTATGCTAACTCTTACCAGACCCCCTGGACTAAACTATGCTAACTCTTACCAGACCCCTGGACTAAACTATGCTAACTCTTACCAGACCTCCTGGACTTAACTATGCTAACTCTTACCAGACCCCTGGACTAAACTATGCTAACTCTTACCAGACCCCTGGACTAAACTATGCTAACTCTTACCAGACCCCCTGGACTAAACTATGCTAACTCTTACCAGACCCCCTGGACTAAACTATGCTAATTCTTACCAGACCCCCTGGACTAAACTATGCTAACTCTTACCAGACCCCCTGGACTAAACTATGCTAACTCTTACCAGACCCCCTGGACTAAACTATGCTAACTCTTACCAGACCCCCTGGACTAAACTATGCTAACTCTTACCAGACCCCCTGGACTATGTTGAAAAAGCTTTGTAAGAGAATAGATGTTATGTTGAAAAAGCTTTGTAAGAGAATAGATGTTATGTTGAAAAAGCTTTGTAAGAGAATAGATGTTATGTTGAAAAAGCTTTGTAAGAGAATAGATGTTATGTTGAAAAAGCTTTGTAAGAGAATAGATGTTATGTTGAAAAAGCTTTGTAAGAGAATAGATGTTATGTTGAAAAAGCTTTGTAAGAGAATAGATGTTATGTTGAAAAAGCTTTGTAAGAGAATAGATGTTATGTTGAAAAAGCTTTGTAAGAGAATAGATGTTATGTTGAAAAAGCTTTGTAAGAGAATAGATGTTATGTTGAAAAAGCTTTGTAAGAGAATAGATGTTATGTTGAAAAAGCTTTGTAAGAGAATAGATGTTATGTTGAAAAAGCTTTGTAAGAGAATAGATGTTATGTTGAAAAAGCTTTGTAAGAGAATAGATGTTATGTTGAAAAAGCTTTGTAAGAGAATAGATGTTATGTTGAAAAAGCTTTGTAAGAGAATAGATGTTATGTTGAAAAAGCTTTGTAAGAGAATAGATGTTATGTTGAAAAAGCTTTGTAAGAGAATAGATGTTATGTTGAAAAAGCTTTGTAAGAGAATAGATGTTATGTTGAAAAAGCTTTGTAAGAGAATAGATGTTATGTTGAAAAAGCTTTGTAAGAGAATAGATGTTATGTTGAAAAAGCTTTGTAAGAGAATAGATGTTATGTTGAAAAAGCTTTGTAAGAG
Source organism: Achatina immaculata (assembly GCA_009760885.1). Lineage (NCBI taxonomy): Eukaryota > Metazoa > Mollusca > Gastropoda > Stylommatophora > Achatinidae > Lissachatina > Lissachatina immaculata. The sequence continues at coordinate 40,937,204 of CM019716.1, forward strand.
AATAGATGTTATGTTGAAAAAGCTTTGTAAGAGAATAGATGTTATGTTGAAAAAGCTTTGTAAGAGAATAGATGTTATGTTGAAAAAGCTTTGTAAGAGAATAGATGTTATGTTGAAAAAGCTTTGTAAGAGAATAGATGTTATGTTGAAAAAGCTTTGTAAGAGAATAGATGTTATGTTGAAAAAGCTTTGTAAGAGAATAGATGTTATGTTGAAAAAGCTTTGTAAGAGAATAGATGTTATGTTGAAAAAGCTTTGTAAGAGAATAGATGTTATGTTGAAAAAGCTTTGTAAGAGAATAGATGTTATGTTGAAAAAGCTTTGTAAGAGAATAGATGTTATGTTGAAAAAGCTTTGTAAGAGAATAGATGTTATGTTGAAAAAGCTTTGTAAGAGAATAGATGTTATGTTGAAAAAGCTTTGTAAGAGAATAGATGTTATGTTGAAAAAGCTTTGTAAGAGAATAGATGTTATGTTGAAAAAGCTTTGTAAGAGAATAGATGTTATGTTGAAAAAGCTTTGTAAGAGAATAGATGTTATGTTGAAAAAGCTTTGTAAGAGAATAGATGTTATGTTGAAAAAGCTTTGTAAGAGAATAGATGTTATGTTGAAAAAGCTTTGTAAGAGAATAGATGTTATGTTGAAAAAGCTTTGTAAGAGAATAGATGTTATGTTGAAAAAGCTTTGTAAGAGAATAGATGTTATGTTGAAAAAGCTTTGTAAGAGAATAGATGTTATGTTGAAAAAGCTTTGTAAGAGAATAGATGTTATGTTGAAAAAGCTTTGTAAGAGAATAGATGTTATGTTGAAAAAGCTTTGTAAGAGAATAGATGTTATGTTGAAAAAGCTTTGTAAGAGAATAGATGTTATGTTGAAAAAGCTTTGTAAGAGAATAGATGTTATGTTGAAAAAGCTTTGTAAGAGAATAGATGTTATGTTGAAAAAGCTTTGTAAGAGAATAGATGTTATGTTGAAAAAGCTTTGTAAGAGAATAGATGTTATGTTGAAAAAGCTTTGTAAGAGAATAGATGTTATGTTGAAAAAGCTTTGTAAGAGAATAGATGTTATGTTGAAAAAGCTTTGTAAGAGAATAGATGTTATGTTGAAAAAGCTTTGTAAGAGAATAGATGTTATGTTGAAAAAGCTTTGTAAGAGAATAGATGTTATGTTGAAAAAGCTTTGTAAGAGAATAGATGTTATGTTGAAAAAGCTTTGTAAGAGAATAGATGTTATGTTGAAAAAGCTTTGTAAGAGAATAGATGTTATGTTGAAAAAGCTTTGTAAGAGAATAGATGTTATGTTGAAAAAGCTTTGTAAGAGAATAGATGTTATGTTGAAAAAGCTTTGTAAGAGAATAGATGTTATGTTGAAAAAGCTTTGTAAGAGAATAGATGTTATGTTGAAAAAGCTTTGTAAGAGAATAGATGTTATGTTGAAATACCAGACCCCTGGACTAAACTATGCTAACTTTTACCAGACCCCCTGGACTAAACTATGCTAACTCTTACCAGACCCCTGGACTAAACTATGCTAACTCTTACCAGACCCCCTGGACTAAACTATGCTAACTCTTACCAGACCCCCTGGACTAAACTATGCTAACTCTTACCAGACCCCCTGGACTAAACTATGCTAACTCTTACCAGACCCCCTGGACTAAACTATGCTAACTCTTACCAGACCCCCTGGACTAAACTATGCTAACTTTTACCAGACCCCCTGGACTAAACTATGCTAACTCTTACCAGACCCCCTGGACTAAACTATGCTAACTTTTACCAGACCCCCTGGACTAAACTATGCTAACTTTTACCAGACCCCCTGGACTAAACTATGCTAACTCTTACCAGACCCCCTGGACTAAACTATGCTAACTCTTACCAGACTCCTGGACTAAACTATGCTAACTCTTACCAGATTCCTGGACTAAACTATGCTAACTCTTACCAGACTCCTGGACTAAACTATGCTAACTTTTACCAGATCCCTGGACTAAACTATGCTAATTCTTACCAGACCCCTGGACTAAACTATGCTAACTTTTACCAGTCCCCTGGACTAAACTATGCTAACTCTTACCAGACCCCTGGACTAAACTATGCTAACTCTTACCAGACCCCTGGACTAAACTATGCTAACTCTTACCAGACCCCCTGGACTAAACTATGCTAACTCTTACCAGACCCCTGGACTAAACTATGCTAACTCTTACCAGACCCCCTGGACTAAACTATGCTAACTCTTACCAGACCCCTGGACTAAACTATGCTAACTCTTACCAGACCCCTGGACTAAACTATGCTAACTCTTAATGCCCAAAAAACGACACTGCCAGTTCTCGGTGATATTTTTGTATGGTGCACAAAATTGTCATATGTTTTTAAATTCTGTGTTCAACTATATATAATCTGATATAAGATCTGTTCATGTTCAACTTATAAATTCTCTATTCATTTATCCTTAATCCGATACATGATCTATTTATGTTGAACTTTTTTGGGGACATGAAATATTCCATATAAAGCTCACCTACTTTGCCCTGAAAAGTTCAGAAAAAAAATTACATCCTGCACTGATGGAAAATTCCTGTCAACCAACCCCAGTCAACCATCCAATCAGCTATTTAATCAACCAATCAGTGAAACAACAATCCGGTCAGTAAACCCCAACCAACCTTCCAGTAAGTTATTCAGTCAGCCAGTAAAACCAACCACCCAGTCAGCCAACCCAAACCACCTAGTCAGTCAACCCCAACTAACCATCCATTCAACTAATCAATCAACCAGACTAACAATAAATCACATAATCAACAAATCAATAAAACACAGTTAATTAACCAACCGGTCTACCAACCAGCCAACTATAGAAACAACCAAATAACCACACAACAAGAACTCATCTTGTGAAAAAAGAGGAAAAAGGAACCAGGTTTCTTGGTAGAAAACATCACGGAAACTTGAGGCCGCCATCCAGAGAACAGGAACTTAGAGCGACTACAGGAAAACACATGAAACTATATAAGAAAAGTAGTCTTCCTGTGCTACAGAGAACAAGAAGGATGATCTCAATGTGTATAAAAGTCAAGTCTTTTAATGAAAGACACGACAGAGCACAAAGAGCAGCAACAACAAGAAAGTAGGTCATCAGACAGAGAAATGAGCGCAGGAAACCACTGCCCAATTGAAATAAAATCTACGAAGCAGTAAATGAGCCAACATGGCGGCTCTGTGGCGGGGCAACCAAGCAGAAATTGTATCTAAAACCGGATGGGGGTAGGTCTGCACCCGGGAACTTGCTGGTGGTGATGATGGTCAGGTGACTAAGTCTCGTGGAATGTAACCAGTGGGTGTCTACAAATGTCAAGGTCAAGGTGTGTGGCGGGCGATGAAGCTTATAAGAGGAAACAAGGAGAGGGTTCGAGTTCGAGAGTGTGTGAGTGAATGTGTGAGCGTGTCAGTAAACGTTGTGAGAGAATAGATGTTATGTTGAAAAAGCTTTGTAAGAGAATAGATGTTATGTTGAAAAAGCTTTGTAAGAGAATAGATGTTATGTTGAAAAAGCTTTGTAAGAGAATAGATGTTATGTTGAAAAAGCTTTGTAAGAGAATAGATGCTATGTTGAAAAAGCTTTGCAAGAGAATAGATGTTATGTTGAAAAAGCTTTGTAAGAGAATAGATGTTATGTTGAAAAAGCTTTGTGAGAGAATAAATGTTATGGTGAACACGCTTTGTAAGAGAATAGATGTTATGGTAAACAAGCTTTGTAAGAGAATAGATATTATGGTGAAAAAGCTTTGTAAGAGAATAGATTTTATAGTGAACAAGCTTTGTAAGAGAATAGATTTTATAGTGAACAAGCTTTGTAAGAGAATAGATGTTATAGTGAACAATCTTGAGAGAGATTAGATATTATGATGAACATACTTGTGAGGGAACAGATGTTATGATGAACAAACTTGTGAGGGAATAGATGTTATGATGAACAAACTTGTGAGAGAATAGATGTTATTATGAAGAAACTTGTGAGGGAATAAATGTTATGATGATCAAACTTGAGACAGAATAGATTTTATAGCGAATGATTGAAAGAGTAGATTTTTAAAGAATAGAGTGTGACAATGAAATACTCCGCTTGTGGTGGAGCTTGCAAAGAAGCGAGATACTGCAGTGATCTGAGACATCATTTACCTCTAGTCATATAAACAGGAAATCGACAAATCCATAATTAGTCTGGCTATCACACTAGTCACTTAGAAACATAGTCATCGTCGTCATCATTATCATTAAGCAAAGAAAGTTTCAGAAAATGAGCAAGGATAGTAAAAGAGTTTGAGGTTGATTGTGTCAATAAATATATAGACAAGAGTGAATGTCTAAATGTTTGTACTACACATAGAACAGTAAGTGGCCACATCGTTGACTGAGATTTTATGCCCGATATCAATTACTGAGATTTTATGAATGATATCGTTGACTGAGGTTTCGTGACTGATATCGTTGATTGAGATTTTATGACTGATGTATCAACAAGAAATTGTTATAACTTTGATAGTTTTTTTTCTGTTAATAATTTGTGAATAAATCTGTGAATGATTTCAGAATAAGGTTGTGAACTGACGAAAATATCACCGAACAAATGGAAATATAAAAATTACCGGACAAATGGAAATATAAAAATTACCGGACAAATGGAAATATAAAAATTACCGGACAAATGGAAATATAAAAATTACCGGACAAATGGAAATATAAAAATTACCGGACAAATGGAAATATAAAAATGAAATAACGTCAGAACTTGGAGCGAGTACGAGACAGAAAAGAGCAAGTGACAAGCAGACAGAAGCAGCGGATGTATACACTCTCATTCACGCGACTGCCGTTGCTAGGAAACCTTTCTCAGACCAGCGTAAAGGAAAACTTCCAGCTGTGAGTAGATACACGACCACAAGAATCAGACGAGGAGTTGGACGTGAGCTACGAGTGCTTGTAAATGTCAGCTCCAAGGTCAGGCAAATGTTAACACAAATTACTTCATTTGTTTACCACATCCAGAACTAACATATTGATGAAGGAACTACCTCCGGCTCGCATCAATGTCAAACACAGAAGAATGTTCCGGCAACATAAACAATGTTAAGAGAATGTTACGACAACATAAACAATGTTAAGAGAATGTTACGACAACATAAACAATGTTAAGAGAATGTTACGACAACATAAACAATGTTAAGAGAATGTTACGACAACATAAACAATGTTAAGAGAATGTTACGACAACATAAACAATGTTAAGAGAATGTTATGGCAAAATAAGCAATGTTAAGAGAATGTTACGGCAACATAAACAATGTTAAGATAATATTACGGCAACATAAACAATGTTAAGAGAATGTTGCGGTAACATAAACAATGTTAAGAGAATATTATAGCAACATAAACAATGTTAAGAGAATGTTACGGCAGCTTAAACAATGTTAAGAGAATGTTATGGTAACTTAAAGAATGTTAAGATAATGTTACGGTAACATAAACAATGTTAAGAGAATGTTACGGTAACATAAACAATGTTAAGAGAATGTTACGGCAACATAAACAATGTTAAGAAAATGTTACGACAACATAAGCAATGTTAAGAGAATGTTACGGCAACATAAACAATGTTAAGAAAATGTTACGACAACACAAACAATGTTAAGAGAATGAAATATTTCGTGTTTTCTTTTCTCTTCATTTCTTAGCCTTATTATTTTTTCTTTCAAAAGTTAATTTACCACTGACAGCCTGTCTATCATAAAAATTCTGCTGTCACCCAGAGAGTGTCTAGATAGAGACACAACGCAGGTTCTGTGCACACTCTCTCAGGACAGGACGGTTGTGGGCTAGTCTATCATATCACACTACGATCTGTTGGGGAACGAAGACGCTGACAGTCTTAAGAGATCTGGTATCAGGCAGCCACAGTATCAAGACCCTGTGTCTTACAGTGACACTAAAACTATAATCAAGAATCAGTACAAGAAGATGTAGACTGAACAGAACAACCCACCATCTAACAAGCAGATGCTACAACTCTTCCGTCAACAAAAATCCAACATCTAACAATCAGATGCTACAACTCTTCCGTCAACAACAAACCAACATCTAACAATCAGATGCTACAACTCTTCCGTTAACAACAAACCAACATCTACCAATCAGATGCTGCAACTCCTCCGTCAACCACACAATAATTAGTGTATGAGTTTATATCTATACACGGAGCCTGTGATAACAAAATGTATAAACTATGAAAAAGGTAGGAGCAGCTTTATTACTTAACAAGTACAAAGTTGTCATATTTCGGAGTGACCTTTAATCATAAAAAAACATACAGGACGAAGAAATAGAGAGAGGGGATAAAGTATACTTTCACATTAATGCTATGTTTAAAAAAAATGACATAAAATGAATAGAGCACTTAGCTGTAACTTGTAAGAAGTTGTGGCTTGTCTGATGCTGTGTGTCAGAAATGCGCATGGTTGAGTTTAGAGAGTATTTAAATAGAGATTTGGGATATGTGATAGGTGGGAGGTAACTGAGGGTGATAAGTGGGGTGAAACTGGCCTCAGATTAGGGGACCACACGCAGAAATATCTGTGCGATGTCAACCAGGATGCTTCTCAACTAGTTCCGAATCATTTCACTGGCCCCAGTCACAGAGGCAAATCTGACTTTCTGGTAACAACCATCAAACAATGTGATGCAGATGACACAGGCCGCCTAGTGCTTGAGAACCGCTACATTCAGGAATATGGCACGATGGAATCACATGGTTTGAATTCGTTATTCAGCTACACCTAACATTCTTCTCTTCCACAGTTTTAATCCTTCCCCACTAACTTTCACTCGCTTCTCACTTGTTACATATAGTTCAGAACCTCCTCACAGCATAACATTACAACCCCCCCCCCTCTCTCTCTCTCTCTCTCTGAACCTTAAGTGCACAGGGCATATGGGGCTTCCGCAAAGGTTTTCCACAAATGCCTGTCCTTTGCCTTTTTTTTTTTTTTGCTCTTGCCCAGGTGAGCCCTCTATTGCTCAACATCCTCTCTGTTGTTCTTCTCCATGTCTCTTTTGGTCTGCCCTTACTTCTGTTCTCCTGTGGTGTCCATCTTAGTGCTATTTTTGGTAGTGAGTTGTCAGTCACTCGGAGCACATGTCCCAACCATCGCCAGCGTCTTTCCTCAATAATTGTTGTCAGTGGCTTCATCTGCATTTCTGCCAACAAGATGCCATTTCTTACATTCCAGCTGCCTATTTGCATCTTGTGTTTAGGTTCCAGGAGGTCTGCAGTCGGGCTGGGGACTTCCAGTGGCTGGCTTTCATCCACAACCTTCATGGGCTCAGTTTCCTGATAAGCATTTCTTCTTCCATCTGCATTTGCTTTTTCCCTTGATTCTGTTTCTGCAGCAGTCTGATTTTTTTTTTTTACCAGATAGAGTTGCTGGCCCTATGCCGAACCCTCCTTAGTCGCCTTTTACGATCATGCGTGGTAGGGTACAGTCGTCCTATTCTTTGCAGATTCCGGGTACTACATTCCCTCTACCCCAACTATAATCACCTATTTCACAATCTCCCTGGTAGATTACCATTATATCAGTTTCTCCCCTCCACGGTTTCCCCACCCACCACCCTCAGTTACGATCCACCTATCATACATTCCAAGTCTCCAGTTAAATATTCACTACACTCCACCATGCGCATTTCTGATACACAGCGTCAGATAAGCCACATCTTCTTACAACTTTCAGCTAAGTGTTCTATTGATTTTATTTTATTTTGTATTAACATTGGATTCATGTCTTCTTCTTCTTCTTCGTTCGCTTCTACCACCAAGATCGCCCCGTGATCCTGCTGAGTTTCCTCCTGTGGTCCTCGATGTGTTCGTGGTCCTCCAGAGGCCCACAAGAGACCCCAAGATGATAAGAAGAGGTTCAGAGTATCGAGGGCGTGGGCCTGAATTCTTGGTGGGTCGCAGAAGCGGGATTGCGTGACACCGTGGTTTTCGTTGCACCAGTGTGATCTAGAGTTGGACTTTCTCACCGGAAAACCTCAGCGTGATTAGGATACGCACACATCCCCGCCGAGTGAGAGGTGGTTGCCTATCTAGACTGCACTGGTCCAGTGTTTCCGACTTCAGCATTTTGTGGTCGCGGTCGCTACCCGTCCTAGTTGTGACGGAGCTTTTGTCCAGGAGGGCGAATCTTTGCCACTAGTAAGTTTCACCTCTGGGTTGAGCCGATTTAGGCGTATTATCCCAGTATGGGCGTGATTAGGACGTGACCGAGCCCTAGAGCGGAGATACCGTGACATGAGTAGCCATCACGTTCCAGCCCTGGTTTAAGCCGGTTTAGACATATTTCAGCAGTATGGGTGTATATCGGACGTGGCCGGCCTCGCGAGCGGAGGTGCCGTGGTATGAGTAGCTGTCGCTGCAAGACTACTGGACATATCCATAAAACTTCACTTTATCTTTTCCATCACCTTTTCACATCGGCGCCGCACGGCAATCCTAATTTCTTTTCGCATTTCTTCATTGGCCGAGAGGAGTTTCACTTCACGCGCGGCATCGGAAGAATCTCGCCAGCAGTCTTAACTTCTGGGTTAAGCTGGTTCAGGCAATTCGCCTAGTATGAGTGCACATAGGACGTGGCTGATCTCCAGACCAGAGGTGCCGTGATTTGAGCAGTTCTGATCTCGAGACTACTGATTACTTAATTCTTTCTTTCACCTTTTTCACAGTGGTGCCACACGGCAATCCCCAGTTTTACCTTTCTTCAGTGGCCAGGAGGAGCCCCGCTCCACGCACGGCAGCTGAAAAATCTCGCCATCAACGGTAGATAAGCTACCAAACATGATTCTCGTCTACCCGAAGCGTCTGGTTTTCAGGCGCCAGATATTAGCCTTCGCCTCTTCTCCTGTCAGTTTGAACAGTTCTGCTACGAGAAGGCCAGGAGCTGGACTTGACTGTCAGGGGCTATTTGAGACGCACGCCTTGGAGACATTTAATTCGAGTGGAGAACGTATCCCTCACCCCACTTCCGGCTATAACAGTCATTAGAACCATTGGATTTATGTGAATTTATACTGTATTTCCTCTCTCTATTTCTTTCATATCTTGCTATAATCACAGATACAACATCCGCACAATATCTTGTTATAATCACAGATATAACATCCTCACAATATCTTGCTATAATCAAGATACAACAACCCCACATATCTTGCTACAGCCACAGATACAACATACTCAATATATTTTACTGTAATCACAGATACAACATTCTCACAATATCTTGCTATAATCACAGATACATCATACCCGCTATATCTTGGTATGATCACAGATACAACATCACCACTATATTGTGCTTTAATCACAGATACAGTATCCCCGCTATATCTTGCTATGATTACAGGTAAACATCCCCATTATATGTTACTATAACCACAGGTAAACATCCTCACTATTAGAACACTTGTATGAACCAACCCATCATTTAGTTATGATGTCACACAGTCAAACATCGTATGATATCAGAGAGCCACACACCATCTCCTACATTCAACATATCACTTGACAATAAATCAATAAGCGAACATTACAAGGAACTAAAATGCAAGGCATAATTGATCTTTCTTTATGTATCATAAGAATGTAAATACTACAGAAGAGTTTTTCAAATATCATGGACACAAAAAAGAACAAATATATCCATACTACAAGAACTTAATATTGAAGAAGGCTGGCTAGTAAAGAGGATTAAAGAGAGAAAACTTAAATATTTTGGACACATTAAACGTCATGAGAATTTAGAGAAGACCGTCTTGGAAGGGTACATAATGGGAAAAAGAAAGAGAGGAAGACCAAGGCGAAGATGGCTGCAAGACATCATTGATGATTTGCAAATGGATACATCAGCAGCAGGCAATCTTGCTTACAACGGAGAGGCCTACAGGAGTGCTGTTAGGGAGGCAAAGTTCCGCAAGGGACATGCAAGTGAATGAATGAATGTATCACAAGAACAACATCGATTCTCGGGATTCTTCTTCTTCTTCTTCTTTGATATGTGAGCTGATGCTCTTTGCAGTCGATGCAGCAAGGACACAGAGGCACAGCATCATGTCGGATTGTGAGTGGGTTATGGCAGCTACTTTTTCAGTCCCTGACTGCAGCTAAAAAACAGAGGTGTGTGTAATACGTCTTTACCAGACTCCACCACCATTGGGACATTGGCGACCCCCGCATTTTGGCCAAGCTACGCCTCTTACTAGGGGAAAAAACGGAGAAGTGGGACAGGGCTTTGGGTTAAATCCGGACCCCAGTAAATTATGGCTCGCCCAACCCTGACCCCAGTAAATTATGGCTCGCCCAACCCCGACCCCAGTAAATTATGGCTCGCCCAAACCTGACCCTAGTAAATTATGGCTCGCCCAACACTGACCCCAGTACATCAATTATGGTTCGCCCAACCCTGACCCCAGTACGTCAGTTATGGCTCGCCAAACCCTGACCCCGGTACGTCAATTATGGCTCGCCCAACCCTGACCCCATTACGTCAATTATGGCTCACTCAACCCTGACCCCAGTATGTCAATTATGGCTCGCCTAACCCTGAGGCCGGTATGTCAGCTGTGGCTCGCCCAACCCTGACTCCAACATGTCAGCTATGACTCGCCCAACCCTGACTCCAACATGTCAGCTATCGCCCAACCCTGACTCCAACATGTCAGCTATGGCTCGCCCAACCCTGACTCCAACATGTCAGCTATGGCTCGCCCAACCCTGACTCCAACATGTCAGCTATGGATCGTTGACTGCCAGGGTGGACATCGTCTCTCCCCCCCTCCCCCCATTAACTTGGACAGTAAGCTAACAAATAAATATCAATGAAATCTTAAAATATTAGTATCATTGTAAACATTTTCTGTCATGAAAGGCGTAAACAAACAGCAAAGAACTATTGGGGGCGTCTCCACTGACAGCCAACAGAAAACAGTCCACACACACACCCCCTCATTGACACAGACAACAGCTACATGCAACAGACACAGTTTTCTCTGATACTCTGACCTGCTGATAATCATTTCTCTTGTTGTTCTGAGTTTCATGTTTCCTCCATTTGTTGGTCCTTGACAGTTGTTGTATGTACAAGTTGTTGGTGATTGTTGTTTTCTGGTGCTTCTGTCAGCTTTTCTATCACTCATCTTATCTACTGTATGACTCTGATGGACTAGCGGTGACATGTATGTGTGTATGTGTGCTGTCGTGGCAAACAGTATTTTAGAGCAAGGGTTCTCAAAGAGTTGAGACGGGGCGGGGGCTTTTTGAAGAACTTTAGGATTTAAAGGTAAGATTTAAGATTACAGATTGACAGATTCAGATTATTTAGAGGTGAGGTTTTTGAGTCGAACAAAAAGATATTGGAAAGTGGGGAGGGGAAGGAGTGACCTCTGACATACGATGAAAAGGGTGCACGGGACAAAGACAGTTTGAGAGCCTAGGCTAGAGTTTAGGTTGTTTAGCCTAGATGATGTATTGTTACTGGCTACTAGAGCCTGAAGGATCATGATTCTTCTCTAAATACCCCCCCCCCCCAACCTCTCTGGACATGAGAGAAGACCCGTGTATAAGGTATGTCCAGACGTCAGTGCTTCCATTGTCTGAGGTACCTACCCGTGTGTTCTCCAACATGTGTCCGTCTACTCGACTCAGTGAACCGTTGAATGAACTGGAAGAGTTGGCGTAACAGTGGTAGCAATAAACGTAACAAACAGATAAACAAAATATGACTGATACAAGAGCGGACTAATACGTGGAAAATGTATGCATGAATGAACTGAAAGACAGCCTAACTGATAGATGCACTTTTACCTTATAGAGAACAGGATCAAAGAGCAATATCTTGGAACAGAAGGGTCAGCCATCAGCGGTGACTTCAAACACGGGGGGGGGGGGGCGACATTTACTAAGAGTTGCCCGCAGAGTTACTCTACCCCCACCCCCGAAATGAAGCCTATAAACTTGGGAGTTGAACTTGGAGGTCATCTTGGCACCGAGCTAAATCTGTCATCAGGTCAGCAATTTGTCACTGCCAGGAATCTGAAGTATGCAAATAAAGAGTCTGTGGTCCAGACCAGACTTTTTTCTGTTGTTATTTTGCCCCAGGTCATCTATTTATGTGTGCGTGTGTGTGCATGAAAGACAGAGAGAGACAGAGAGAGAGAGAGAAGAGACAGAAAAGAAGAAAGAGAGAGGGAGGGAGAGAGAAGAGAGAGAAAGAAGAAAGACATAGGGGAGGGAGGGACAGAGAAAAAAAAGAAGAAAGAAGAGGAAATGAATGAATGAATGAATGATCTTTATTTTTAAAGGGTAAAGAATTGGGCACGCAGGCCTGTCTAACATTCTGCCCTTCATCATACAGATTTCACTCAGTCACAGTCATTCAGCATTTGTTAATGAGCATAATAATCATGAAGACACAGTTAAATGATTACACAAATAAATAATAAATTATCTATTGTCCATACACTCTACATTCTGATTTATGCAACAACATGATATAAATGAGAGGGAGAGAGTGCGGGAAGAGGAAAGAGAAAGAGAGAGGGAGAGAAAAAGAGAGAGAGAGAAAAAAAGAGAGTGAGAGAGAGGGAGAGAAAAAGAGAGGGAGAGAAGAAAAAAGATCATGTAGACAAAAAGAAAGAGAGAGAATGAATGAATGAATAATCTTTATTTTTCAAGGGTAAAGAATTGGGCATGCAGGCCCGTCTTACATTCTGCCCTTCAAGGGAGAGAGAGAGAGAGAGAGAGAGAGGGAGGGAGGGAGAGAAAAGAAAAGGAGAGAGAAACAGACTGTCAACAGAGAAAATTTATTTTCAGTTGATGAAGAATTGCTCGGGCAAATGGACCTGGCACCTGACTTTGGTTTCTTAACTTTTGTCTGCCACGAACATTCAGCATATCGTGTTTAGCACACATATGGTTATCTACATACATATGTGTATGTGTAAAATGTGATACTATAGCTGTGATGTTAAATTTTACATCTAAATACTCAACAAAATAATATAATAAAATTCAGAGAAGGTCTGTCCTAGAGACAGATAGATAGATAGATAGATAGATAGATAGATAGATAGATAGATAGATAGATAGATAGATAGATAGATAGATAGATAGATAGATAGATAGATAGATAGATAGATAGATAGATAGATAGATAGATAGATAGATAGAAACAATACAATTTATCAACCAAAAAAATGGGAACGGAAAAAGTACGAGAAAAATACGTGACAACAGCGGAATAAATAAAAACATAAACTGTCCCAGAAATTATGGGACACCCACGTATTCAAAGTTGGATCAGCTACAACCGCCACAGAAAAAAAACTGAGGTGGAGGTATATCTATAAAGCTAAGACAAGAACATACAATACAGATGACGACTGTACCAATAGGTGCCTACTCCAGTAACTACATAGCAGAGGCAGAAGCAATACAAACCGTAACGATGAAAATAATAGAACACACAAACCACGCTGAGAAGCAAATAATCCCGAATCATTTCAATGACCCCAATCACAGAGGCATATCTGATTTTCTGGTAACAGCCATCACGCAGATGACACAAGCCGCCTAGCTCTTGATAACCGCTACATTTAAGATTATGGGACTCTGGAACCACACGGTTTGAACTCGTTATTCAGCTACACCTAACATTCTCCTCTTCCACAATCATAATCCTTCTCCACTAAGCTCCACTCCCTTCTCACTTGTTACACATAGTTCAGAACCTCCTCACAGCATCATATTACAACCCCTCTACCCCAACTATAATCATCTATTTCACCTTCTCCTGGCTAGGTTACCACTGTTTCACTCTCTCTCCCCTCCACTGTTTCTCTGTCCACCACCCTCAGTTACGACCCAACAATCACACATCACAAGTCTCCATTTAAACATTCTCTACACTCCACCATGGCCATTTCTGAACAAGCCTCAGACAAGCCATATCTTCTTACAAGTTACAGCTGAGTGCTCTATTCATTTTATTTCCTTTTTTTTTTTTGAAACATAGCATTCATGTGAATTTATACTTGTTCTCTTCTCTATATTTCTTCGCCCTGTGTGTTTTTGTATGATTAAGCCTCACGCTGAAACGTCACAACTGTGTGCTTGTTAAGTAATAAAGTTGTTCCTATTTTTTTCCTAGTTTATACATTTTGTTATCACAGCTTTACTGCAGTGCTTTGTGTATAGTTGTATACTTATACGTTAATTATTGTGTGAGAAGTAAATGTAGTCTTTTCCCACAGATTCACAGCCCACAAAACAAGCACTGAAATACCAAAATACTGAAGATCAAGACAGAAGCCATATCACTAGCAAGCTCAACATTCAATAAAACAGTCATAAATGGATCCATTTTTTATAAATATGAAACAACGAGGTTTTCGTAAGGTAAAGTAAGAGAACAAATTTTGTAGGATTAGACCTGGAAAAAATCGTAGACAAAGCACTTTAGTGAGACGTGAGAGAAAGAAACATCACAAGAGAATTACCTGGGATTCGAACACGGACTCTGGTAGGACAAGCAGCCTTCTAGCCACGAGAGAACAGCGTACTAACGAGCTGAGCCATCTCAGACCCTCTGGAGGAATCCCAGGTAATTCTCTTGTGACTTTTCTTTCTCTCACGTCTCACTAAAGTGCTTTGTCTACCATTTTTTTTCCAGGTCTAATCCCACAAAACTGTCTTCTCTTACTTTAGTCATAAACGAATACTCGTTCACTGTAACATCCACGGAAAGAAAGAGGCAGACAGACTGGCAAAAGAGAGAGGAAGAATGCAACAGAGTGATAGAAGCACGGCATATGAACATCAGACTAAAAGCCATACATAAAGACAAATGAACAGAACAACACCTCATAGAAAAGCCAGATGTCGAATACTGAAAACTCAAGAAATGACCAAGTGATAATCTTTCGACTGAGAACAGGACATTGCAGGCCGAGACATTGTCTGTACCAGAAGCCGAAAATTGACACAACAGGCTTACGTGCCTCGACAAACAACGACAAGCCATCAGAAAACATCCTCCAGAATCGTCGACTACACAAACCCACACAGGCAAAGGTCCTGGCCAGATCCCAGCCCCCTACAAGAGAAGCTCTAGGGTGACGCTGACAACCAGGGAGTAAGTGCCGGATTTGTGAGAGAGGTTAATGTCAATGTCTGAGCGAAAGACGAAGAAGAATCAGCGAAGAAACCTCCCCACAAGACCTGGTCGTGGTGGCCATAGCTTCACGAGAACGAATGTGGGATGCTATAAAGCTTTTGTGGGTCATAAATTCATTTACAGGCTTTCACCTGTCAATCGATTTCTACCACGCCCTGGGAGGTCACAGTTGACCGTGGCAGGCAATAGTTTTTTTTATACCTGCAGGGATTTATAGAGGTACCTTAGCTCATTAATCTCAGTTCAGCTTTCAACTCAGCGTTATTTAATCTCCCGCCCCTATCCCACTCACTTCAAAAAAATAAAACTGGACACTCTGGGAGTCCATGACCTACATCAAACAATCCAGATAAGTAGTTTAGAACTTTCCCCACACACTGGATATATAGATCTTTTCCCACAGGTGTAACCCACTGGATATACAGAACTTTTCCCTCGGGTCTAACACACTGGATACATAGAACTTTTCCCACAGGTACAACACACTGGATATATAGAACTTTTCCCACAGGTACAACACACTGGATATATAGAACTTTTCCCACAGGTACAACACACCGGATACATAGAACTTTTCCCACAGGTACAACACAATGGACACATAGAACTTTTCCCACAGGTACAACACACTGGATACATAGAACTTTTCCCACAGGTACAACACACTGGATACATAGAACTTTTCCCACAGATACAACACACTGGATACATAGAACTTTTCCCACAGGTACAACACACTGGATATATAGAACCTTTCCCACAGTGGATATAGGAAACTAGAAGATGACCTAAATAAAACAAAATAGACGGACTAAAGAACAAATTGTAGAAAAACATACAAGTGTGAAATTTGAATGTAAAGAAAGGAGAGGAGCATGAAAACTGTACACAAAGCACTAGGACGAGAAGCAAAGTAAGGTAGCAGAGGGAATGTCTGCGACCTAGTAGAAGAAGCTGACTTGCCACTGAAGGTTAACAAACTGACAACTCGGCCACGAAAAGTCGTGCTGAACAAAATAGTTCGGGTCTGGAACGACAGGGCTAATGTAGTGAGCGTGGAAAGAATAAGTTGATGAAGAAGAAAGATGATGATGACGATGATGATGATGATGATGACGATGCTGCTGCTGCTGATGATGATGATGAAGATGATGATGATGATGATGTTGAGACTGGGCACAGATCTAGAACCAGGGCAACAAAAGATAATACAAAGACTATACAAATTAACATAATGACGTTTAAAGATTGTATTAAAGATAATACAAAGACTATACAAATTAACATAATGAGGTTTAAAGATTGTATTAAACATAATACAAAGACTATACAAATTAACATAATGACGTTTAAAGATTGTATTAAAAATAATACAAAGACTGTACAAATTAACATAATGACGTTTAAGATATTCTATGATTAACCAAGTCAAGTACCAAATTTTCTTTTGCGACATCGAAGTAAAGGCTGCAGAGAAAAACAGAAGAGGAGAGAAAGAACAGGAGAAACTGAATAATATGGAAAAGGAAAGAAAGAAGAAAGCTCCCTTCATGTTCATCCCTCTCAAAGTTCTCATCATGGCGAGTGTTATTACAATAATCGTTGCTGCTGCGATCATGACCATTAAAACAGTTCCCAACTTCAAAGAACCTAACTGCTGGTTGCTCCCGTGACCTTGACCTCTGCTTTCGCCACCGCATTGGCGGAAATTATGACGGGATAATCTCCCGGCATTTTCATTCACAGCTCTCCATTGAGAATATCCATCCCATGTTTAACCAGAGGTTTTCCGGAACACAGCCATCATGTCCAACCAGCGGCCGGGATGTGGGGAGGTCTCCATGTCTCGCCTACAAACTTTCCGGATCTCCTTCAAAGTAGATTGTTTCAGGGAGCACAAAGATCTTGCCATCTTTACGACCAATGAAACTTTCACTTGGGTACTAAAAGTCCGTCGTAGTGGCTTTCCCAGCGCACATCAAACACGAGCTTTAGAGAGGGCTAGATCGGCTCTCTGAAGCCTTGTCTTTCTGTTTGTTTTGATTTCTTCAGCAAACTAGAGAATATAACGGATGAAACAATCTCAGAAATGTATACTCTCGCACATTCCGACACGTATACTACGGTAGAAAAATTTATGGCGTGACATTTACGTGATTAAATAAACAGATACGTGCACGTGAACTTGAGATTAGTTAGAAAATCAGGGGAGATATAGACAAGCTTTTTTTGGAACAGAAAGAAAGAAAGAAAGAAAGAAAGAAAGAAAGAAAAGAGCTTTGATCTAATACCGTCTATCATGAAAGGTTGCAATGGACTTCCACGTCGCCCTGCTTCTTGCTGTCGGGGCGTACCTGTTCCAGTTGTTACCTGTCTGTCTCTCTACCTGCGCATTTAGGCGCCACCTGTTCTGAAAATGTCGTTTCAAACACAACTGCCACATACGATTTTTTCTTTAAGGAGGTCGAGTTAATCCCACCCTTAATCATGCAGGAACATAATCCTTTTGATTGGCAGGTCGAAGCTTAGACACCTCCAACATTCGGTCCCTATTGTACAAGTTTGGTCCTTCTACTTAAATCTGTTTGCCAGGTCGGCAAGTCAGGACGATTACGCTCAAAGAATTTATCCGCTTAAAATATAATCATTCTCTGACATTCTGATAGCACGTCTGTATGTGAAGATCTACAGTGACCTTGATCAACGCTGATATTGATCATAGATAAGATATACCATTCACCGTAGAATTATTCATTCTAGGAAAACACGATCTTCCATGTTTGCTGTGAAATAAATGTCCCGTATCTCCGCTGTCCATGACAACTATTCTCACAGTTCATCACGTGGAATCTTTCGTCTCATCTGTAGATGTCTTCAGCTAACAACTCCAGTTTTGGAGATCAAAGTATAGAAGTAGCGGGAGAGAAAAAGATCTATTTTGCTAAAAAAAAGATCTAATTGTGCCGATTTGTTGTT
Source organism: Achatina immaculata (assembly GCA_009760885.1). NCBI lineage: Eukaryota > Metazoa > Mollusca > Gastropoda > Stylommatophora > Achatinidae > Lissachatina > Lissachatina immaculata. The sequence continues at coordinate 40,955,466 of CM019716.1, forward strand.
GTTGTTGTTGTTGTTTTTGACAAAATCTTGCATACAATTATTTGAAAAGTATTTTCCTTTGTTGTGTGAGTTCAGTGGCTGTACTTTTTGTCTAAGTTCAGTGAGTACCTTATTGTCTAAGTTCAGTGAGTGTCTTATTGTCTAAGTTCAGTGGTTGTACTTGTTGTCTAAGTTCAGTGAGTACCTTATTGTCTAAGTGCAGTGATTGTACTTCTTGTCTAAGTTCAGTGATTGTACTTGGTGTGTGAGTTCAGTGACTGTACTTGTTGTCTAAGTTCAGTGATTGTTCTTGTTGTGTGAGTTCAGTGATTGTACTTGTTGTCTAAGTTCAGTGATTGTTCTTGTTGTGTGAGTTCAGTGATTGTACTTCCTGTCTAAGTTCAGTGATTGTACTTGGTGTGTGAGTTCAGTGACTGTACTTGTTGTCTAAGTTCAGTGATTGTTCTTGTTGTGTGAGTTCAATGATGGTACTTTTTATCTAAGTTCAGTGATTGTGTTTTTTGTGTGCGTTTAGTTATTGTACTTATTGTCTTATTTCAATGATTGTACTGATTGTGTGAGTTCAGTGATTGTATTTATCGTCTTAGTTCAGTGATTGTACTTGTTGTGTGAGTTTGTGATTGTACTTATTATCTAAATTCAGTGATTGTACTTGTTGAGTGAGTTCAGTGATTTTACTTATTGTCAAAGTTCAGTGGCCGTACTCCAAAATCTTAGAAGATACCGGAATGTGACGTATTACTTTTTATAAAGATATCTTGTACAAAATGTGGTAAATTATGTGTGATGCATAATCTCCATTTCATTATTATTATTATTATTATTATTATTATTATTATTATTTGCCACTTGAGTTTCATAGCCGCCATAAGTTTGTTCTTTTTGTGTCTCTGTCAACTATCTCGGCTTTTAGTCTGTGAGAACAATCTTGGGCTTTAGTCCGCGAGGACAATCTTGGCGTTTAGTCTGTGAAGATAATCTTGGCTTTTAGTCTGTGAGGACAATCTTGCCTTTTAGTCTGGGACAACAATCATTTTTTAGTCTGTGGGGACAAACTTATCTTTTAGTCTGCGAGGACAATCTTGTATTTTAGTCTGTCAGGACAATCTTGACTTTCAGTTTGTGAGGATAATCTTAACTTTCAAGTCTGTGAGGACAATCTTGGCTTTCAGTCTGTGAGGACAATCTTGGCTTTCAAATCTGTGAGGATAATCTTAACTTTGAAGTCTGTGAGGACAATCTTGGCTTTCAAGTCTGTGAGGACAATCTTGACTTTCAAGTCTGTGAGGACAATCTTGGCTTTCAAGTCTGTGAGGACAATCTTAACTTTCAAGTCTGTGAGGACAATCTTGACTTTCAAGTCTGCGAGGACAATCTTAACTTTCAAGTCTGTGAGGACAATCTTAACTTTCAAGTCTGTGAGGACAATCTTGGCTTTCAAGTCTGTGAGTACAATCTTGGCTTTCAAGTCTGTGAGGACAATCTTAACTTTCAAGTCTGTGAGGACAATCTTAACTTTCAAGTCTGTGAGGATAATCTTAACTTTCAAGTCTGTGAGGACAATCTTGGCTTTCAAGTCTGTGAGGACAATCTTGGCTTTCAAGTCTGTGAGGACAATCTTGATTTTCAAGTCTTTGAGGATAATCTTAACTTTCAAGTCTGTGAGGATAATCTTAACTTTCAAGTCTGTGAGGATAATCTTAACTTCCAAGTCTGTGAGGATAATCTTAACTTCCAAGTCTGTGACGGGTTATGCATCTCAGAAAATTTCGTCAGAAAAACGAAGAATACTTAAAATGTTCTGCTCACATTCTCTCTCCTCCTCCTCCTCCTCCTCCCATACTATCCCTCCTTCCTTCTGGTTTTCCATGTGTTACATAAACACATCCTAATTATTTATGTGCTCTGATATTTGTATCGCTTTCTTCATCTTTACTTCGTTCTATCAATTCTGAACCGCTTGTTCACTTCCATGTTTGTATAGTTTCACCTGTTCCACTCCTGGTGTATATTTTAAGAGTTTAACCAAGAACATATAATCTGATGTAAGTTCTTGTTCTTGTTCTTGTTTATGTTCAGATACTAACTTCCTTTGCCGGACTCTCACAAGCTACTCTTATTACGTTCTTGTTAGATTTAACACACGGAGACATATTCCCACTCTACACTATCGGAAGGTGGGGGGAGAGAGAACATATTCCCACTCTACACTATGGGGGGGGGGGGGAGAGAACACATTCCAACTCTACACTATCAGGGCCTAGAGGCCTTTCAGTGAATATCATAGCAACAAGATCGGTACGCCGGCATGGATAAAGCTGAAGGTTATTGAAATGTTAATACCTGCAAAGATCGAACACGTATACTTATTGGTGTACCGGAAAATAGTTCAACAAAAAATAAATTCGTTTTATCAAATGAGATAAAAAATGTATTCAATCAAAGACTTTCCTGTAGGCTGATATTTCGAAAACTTCCTGCTGTGTGTATTTTTTTTTTTTCTTTCTGCAGACATATTTAAAAGCTTCTGTTGTCTCGTCTTGAGCCAAACACTCTGGAAGGAGATTCTAAAAAGGTAAGCTCTGAAATATTTATAAGCAGAATTAGACTGAGGCACACTTGTGTTCTTGCAGGAGCTCAAATCACCTCGCCCTGCCTCTACTGACAGAGACACACTTGTCTTCCTACAGCAGCACAAGACACATCGGTCTGTCTCTACTTGTACCAGTTTTACTGCAGTTGTTGCCACAGTTAAGAAGTATTAGGATATTTTCAATGAAAGACTTTCTTATTACTGGTGGTTATTCGTTAAACAGCCAAAACTACAGCACCACATTGTGGTTCCTTCTGTTCTCATGGTACATCCAGTTTCTTCAGGAAAGGGAAAACTCAGCAGTCATCATAAATACTGGAGTGTGACCAGACATTGTAGTGTACCCAGCAATCATTAGAAATACTGGAGTCTGACCAGACATTGTAGTGTACCCAGCAATCATTAGAAATACTGGAGTGTGACCAGACATTGTAGTGTACCCAGCAATCATTAGAAATACTGGAGTGTGACCAGACATTGTAATCTACATATAAATGTACTCAATAGCATAACGGGACCTGTTAATGGTCGAACAGACAGCCACAAGTCAAGCAGGAAAAGTGGAGGGTTCAAAATTAGAAAAGTTGTATAAAATATTTGCCTGAGAGGAAATTCACTTGCTTGATAGAAGGTTGTATGTGTTAGACAGAACGCTGTATAAGAGATAGTAAGATAGAAAGTTGTATAACAAATTTGTTTGATAGAAAGCTATATAACAGATTTGTTAGAAAGTTGTGTAACACATTTTTTGGACAGAAAGTAGCGTAACATGTATATAAAAAAAGTTACACAAAACATTTAGTACACAGGAACACACATTACAAAGTGTTAGCAAGACTAACGTGTAATATATTTGTTGGAGAGCAAATGATATGTAAAATATGCAAGAATGAATGTTGGAGAGCAAATGACATGGAAAATAAGGAGGAATGAATGTTGGAGATCACTACTAACTAATAATGGAGATACAAAGAGGGAAATTAAAAGGAGGACATCTATTGCTCTTCAGAAAGTAAAACAAATAAAGAATCTGTGGAGAGGAGCAGACAGAACCACAAAAATAAGATTTTTAAGGGCATGCATCTTTCCTATCGCAACATATGCCTGTGAGACCTGGACACTTAACAAAACAGCTGAGAAACACATAAATGCCTTTGAATGTAAATGCTACAGAAGAGTTCTCCAAATATCGTGGACACAAAAAAGAACAAATATATCTATACTACAAGAGCTTAATATTGAAGAAGGCTGGCTAGTAAAGAGGATTAAAGAGAGAAAACTTAAATATTTTGGCCACATTAAACGTCATGATAATTTAGAGAAGACCGTATTGGAAGGATACATAATGGGAAAAAGAAAAAGAGGAAGACCGAAACGAAGATGGCTGCAAGACATCGTTGATGATCTGGAAATGGATGCAGCAGCAGCAGGCCATCTTGCTCACAACCGAGAGGCCTACAGGAGTGTTGTTTGGGAGGCAAAGTTCCACAAGGGACATGCAAAGGAATGAATGAATGAATGTTGGAGAGCAAATGACACGGAAAATATGTAGGACTGAATGTTAGAGAGTAAGTGACGTGGGAAATATGGAGGACTGAATGTTAGAGAGTAAGTGACATGGGAAATATGGGGGACTGAATGTTAGAGAGTAAGTGACATGGGAAATATGGAGGACTGAATGTTGGATCTGGAGGCGGAGATGTTGTACGCTATTCCACCTGGATAAGACAAGAATTAGCGACAAGTATGTGGAGCAGTAGGAGAGGAATACTAGACTTTGTAATACTTGTCTTTGCTGTTGTCTGTCTCTTATAGGTCCTGGCCAATGTCGAAAAGTCGAAGTTGTCACATACTGTTGTCATTTATCTCTTGCAGGTACTGAACGATGCCGAGCAGTCAAAGTTCTTACATGCTGTTCCTTCTGTCTCTGATGGTTGTCTTGTCAACAGGTATCACCTGGATGACCAATACAACAGAGACCTGGTCCTTTGAGTGTCCACCTAACCAAGCTATCAAGCACCTGATGAGCGCATATTCTGCTAATCAATACAGGCAGTGGAACTTTACCTGTGACGTGGTGAAAGAGTCTCTGAATCTCTCTGAGTGCCAGTGGAGTGGGTACGTCAACGAAATGAGAAATCTTTTGGTTTTTCAGTGCCCAAATGATGGCATAATTACAGGTAGGTCACGTCAGTCTTTTTTACGGATTCTGACATCCTTCTGGTAATTATCATTTATCTCAACTTCCCATGCACGTTTAAAGGAAATCCAATATTCCACGAACATTTTGTTTGGAGAGTTTTAAAAAGTGCTTTACTTTTTATACCGGACACAAGAGTTTCTTGTATCCATTTTCTGAGTTGATGCCCAAGAAGGTTTGTTGTTTGTTTGTTTGTTTGTTTTTTAACTTTGGGGATGTTCAGTAAGATGGAGCTCTCACTATGTTTGGTGTATGTTCAGCAGGTCAGCGTGTATTTTGTCCTCTAGCTGGCAGGTTTTGATTTTGAGCTGTTTTTGAATCATGTAATAGCTATCAATAAAGAGCATATTTATTTCTTTATTTCAGTCACGGGTCACTGCACAGATTTGAAACTCTGACTATATATATATATATATATACTAATACATGTATATACTTTGCGGACGATATTTGTCTATTATCAAGCAGTCACAAAGATATGCAAGATAAAATAAACAAGCTAACTCAGAATGCAAACAACATAGGACTAAAGATCAACGTAGGAAAGACAAAGTTAATGAAGCAAAATGTGAACAACAGAAATGTACTCAGAGTAGATAACAAGTTAGTGGAGGAGGTCAACGAATTTGTATACCTTGGCAGCAGAGTAGTAGAAAATGGAGACAGCACAGAGGACATCAACAGCAGACTTACTAGAGCAAATCAGGCTTTTGCTATGCTGCAGACTATATGAAAATCTGGCGATGGTTGGGACATGTGCTCCGAATGACTGACAACTCACTACCAAAAATAGCACTAAGATGGACACCACAGGGGAACAGAAGTAAGGGTAGACCAAAAGAGACATGGAGAAGAACAACAAAAAGGATGTTGAGCAATAGAGGGCTCACCTGGGCAAGAGCGGAAAAAAAGGCGAAGGACAGGCATTTGTGGAAAACCCTTGCGGAAGCCCCATGTGCCCTGGGCACTTAAGGTTCAGAGAGAGAGAGAGAATACATGTATATCATGCTGTGTAATATTAAAGAAACTAAAACATATGTTTGTTAAAGTAGAGCCATGTTCCTGTAGGGTCTGGGCTTGTACCCCTAGTTACTGTACTTCTTGGTACCCCTAGTTATTGTACTTTTTGGTACCCCTAGTTATTGTACTTCTTGGTACCCCTAGTTATTGTACTTTTTGGTACCCCTGGTTATTGTACTTCTTGGTACCCCTAGTTATTGTACTTCTTGGTACCCCTAGTTATTGTACTTCTTGGTACCCCTAGTTATTGTACTTCTTGGTACCCCTAGTTATTGTAGTTCTTGCATCAAGTAAATATCAGACTAATCACACACCAACTCATCACTGACAGGTGTGGCCAGTTACTACAGTTCCTATGACAACGACAGAGGCTACAGCTTCCTGTGCTGCTCAGCCAGAGATTACGTCACTCACGCATGCGCGTACACGCCATTTCCTAGTGAAATAAGGAAGCTACTAAACTACCGAGTTCCAGATGGAAGGTTTCTCAGAGGAGCCATCGCAGAATATACCGCCTCAGGTGGAGTCGTCGACCGAGCATTCTCCTTCAACATCTGCAAGCTGAACAAGATTGACTCAAGTGATTGTGAGAATTAGTAGAAAATTTGGCAGTGTTTCATCTGAGGAGTTTGTGGCTGTTGGTGTAAACAATTGTACCATCAGTACAACAGTCCATACAACATACATCATTACAACATTTCACACAACATACATCAGTACAACGGTCAATACAACATACAGCAGTACAGCAGTCCACACAACATATATCAGTACAATAGTCAACACAACACACATCAGTCACAACAGTTTACACAACATACACCAGTACAACAGTTCACACAACATACACCAGTACAACAGTTCACACAACATACATCACTATACCAGTTCAAACAACGCACATTACAACAACAGTCCAAACAACACACTTTACAACAGCAGTTCAAACAATACACATTGCAACAACAGTCCAAACAACACATAGTTTAAACAAAAGTTCAAATAACACACATTACAGCAACGGTCCAAACAACAAATATTGTAATAACAGTCCAAACAACACACAGTTTAAACAACTGATATGCGTATGTCGCCATCCTCACTGACAGAAATAGAGACAACAACAAATAATAAGTTTCTGTCAGAACTCCATCACATTACATAGATAATGCAACAGATACAAATTATAGATGCTTCATCTTTACTTATACATTTTGTAATATTATTACTTCTATAACATTTTGTCGCTAATAAAGTTGATTAAAGAGAGAAAACTTAAATATTTTGGACACATTAAACGTCATGATAATATAGAGAAGACCGTCTTGAAAGGTTGCATAATGGGAAAAAGAAAGAGAGGAAGACCAAGGCGAAGATGGCTGCAAAACGTCGTTGATGATCTGCAGATAGATGCATCAGCAGCAGGCCATCTTGCTCACAACTGAGAGGCCTACAGGAGAGCCGTTAGGAAGGCAAAGTTCCACAAGGGACATGCAAATGAATGAGTAACATTGTGTAATATTATTACTTCTATAACTATGCTATATACTTTGTATTGTAGTGAGTGTGTTACGTGTAATATTGTTACCATAGCAAATAATATTTCCACGCTATGTCTTTTCGTATTATTAATTAACTGCTACTATACACATTACTTTACGTTACATTTAGTACTACAATCTTTGTAACAATTGCTGCTAGTTATAAAACAATAAAGCTATTGTGCTTCTAATAGCAATCGTTCATGCTTACAAGTAAATACTACAATCATGTAGAGGTATTACATCTGTCACTAACGTTATGGATACCACTATTATTATTGCTACAATTCATAGCACTGTTCCTTCCTTCCTTCCTTCCTTCCTCCTGTCTGGGACACAGGCCATCAACAAGACCTCTCCGCTTATCTTCCTCCTCCTTCCTCTTGTTTATCTTCCTCTTGGTAAGATCTTGTTTATATTCCTCTTGCTAAGCTCTTGTTTATATTCCTCTTGCTAAGCTCTCGTTGATATTTCCGCGTAGCCGAAGTATTTTAACAGAAATTGGTACCTGGCTCTAGGTCAAACCCTCTTCCTCCCTCTCCTCCTTCTTTCTCGCCCTGGCTTGGGACCGGCCATTTCTGTTACCATCACCATAAATACTTCTACAACTACGAGTATAACTGCTACTTTTTCTAATACTACTATAACCATTGCCATCACCATAAACACTTCTACAGCGATAACTAATACTATTTCTAGTAATACTAATATTACTATTACTATCACGCTGCTGGTGAGATTATTCAGCTGCTGCGCGTGAGGTGAAATTCCTCTCGGCCAATGAAGAAAAATGCGATTAGGGTTGCGTGCGGCGCGTCTGTGGAAAAGGTGATGGAAGGGATTAAGTGAAGTTTAATCGGTATGGCCAGTAGACTCGTGGTGATGACTACTCATACCACGGCATCTCTGCTCTAGAGGCAGCCACGTCCTATATACACCCATACTGGGATAATACGCATAAACCGGCTTAACCCAGGGGTAAAACTCGATAGTTACTCATTATCACGGTACCTCCGCTTTATAGGCCGGCTACGTCCTATATACACTCATACTGGAATAATAAGCCTAAACTGGCTTAACCTAGGGGTGAAATTTACTAGACAAAAGCTCCGTCCTGGTCACCACCAGGAAGGGTAGCGGCCACGACCACAAAATGTTGACGTCGGAGACACTGGACCAGTGCAGTCTAGATAGGTAAAAACCTCTCACCCGACGGGGATATATTCATATCCAAATCACGTTGAGGTTTTCCGGTGAGAAAGTCCAACTCTAGACTAAGCTGGTGCAACGAAATCCAATGTCACGCAATTCAGCTTCCACGACCCTCGAGAATATAGGCCCAAGCCCCACGATACTCTGAGCCTCTTGTAGTCCTCTCGAGGATCTCAGGAGTAAATTCAGTAGGATCACGGGGCGATCTTGTTAGTAGAAGCGTACGAAGAAGAAGAAGACTATTACCATCAACGTAAACACTTCTGCAACTACGAGTATAAATACTACTATTTCTAGTAATACTAGCATTACTACTCCCATCAACATAAACACTTCTACAACTATAACTACTACTATTACTATTTGTATGTAGCGTCTACACAAGGCTGGAAAAGGGGCTCTATAGGCTCCTAGAACCTTGTGTTCGAAGTATCATGAACAGACAAGCGTAGGTTGGGACCATTTTGGTACCCATGGCCACACCATTAATCTGGTCGATGAACAGGCCATTTAATTCAAACGAATTGAGTTGGAGGACAAGTCGTGTAAGGTGCAGAATAGTAGTCGTAGGAGCAGAGGGATGGCGTCTTTTGTTCAGAGAGAACTGGACAATTCTACCTCTGTCCATCTGCTCACTAGTTCTCCCTCCTTCAGGATCCCCACCGTTTCATCGCAGAATGGGCTTGAAGTTCCATTTCCAAGACGCGGCCCAACCTTCGTCATTCCAATCTGCTTCTGACGATGGCCCATTCTCTCGCTTCTCTAGACAATCATCCACCTGGACACCTTCTGCAGGAGCGCCTCGTTCCTTGGACCTCTACATTGATCACGCTCTCCATGAACGTGCGGTGTGCTCAGCATCACGCCTGGCTGCAGTTACTCACTCAGAGACGTCTCTGGTACCCATTTCTACAGGCTCGGTGGACCCTGGGGACTATTTGGTGTGGTGGTACCAGAGAAAAATACCAACTGTTGGGACTTGAACCCGGTACCACCGGAATAGTAGACCAAGAGTCTAACTACTCAGCCAGCCAAGCCTTCCTCTATTACTACTGATACTGCTACTAAAATGTTACTACATCAGTACCACCACAACTGTAACTATGTCTCCTGTAACAGATTCTTCGCATATCAGCAACAACTAACAAAAACTTCCTCCAGAATCTCTTGTTCTTTCACGTCCTCTCATGAAACAGCACGGACAAGGTCACCCACCAACTTAGCACGCTACGAAAAGTGACAAGTTTGTCATTATTTTGTCACAGTAAAACTTGCAACAGTCTGAGCTGTGACAGAATGTGTTAACTGTAACAGTTAAAAAAGGGGCTAACTATGTTGCTGGTCCTGGGAGCGGCTTCGTTACCCCCGGGACATGCCTACAAGTGTTCGGCCTTTATGACATGCCCACACGTGTTCGGCCTTTATGACATGCTAGTACGTGTTCGGCCTTTCTGACATGCCAGTACGTGTTCGGCCTTTATGACATGCCAGTACGTGTTCGGCCTTTATGACATGTCAGTACGTGTTCGGCCTTTCTGACATGCTAGTACGTGTTCGGCCTTTATGACATGCCCACACGTGTTCGGCCTTTATGACATGCTAGTACGTGTTCGGCCTTTCTGACATGCCAGTACGTGTTCGGCCTTTATGACATGCCAGTACGTGTTCGACCTTTATGACATGCCAGTACGTGTTCGGCCTTTATGACATGCCAGTACGTGTTCGGCCTTTATGACATGTCAGTACGTGTTCGGCCTTTCTGACATGCTAGTACGTGTTCGGCCTTTATGACATGCCAGTACGTGTTCGGCCTTTATGACATGTCCACGCGTGTTCGGCCTTTATGACATGTCAGTACGTGTTCGGCCTTTCTGACATGTCCACGCGTGTTCGGCCTTTATGACATGTCAGTACGTGTTCGGCCTTTCTGACATGCTAGTACGTGTTCGGCCTTTATGACATGTCAGTACGTGTTCGGCCTTTATGACATGCCAGTACGTGTTCGGCCTTTATGACATGTCCACGCGTGTTCGCCTTTATGACATGCCAGTACGTGTTCGGCCTTTATGACATGTCCACGCGTGTTCGGCCTTTCTGATATGCTAGTACGTGTTCGGCCTTTATGACATGCCAGTACGTGTTCGGCCTTTATGACATGCTAGTACGTGTTCGGCCTTTATGACATGTCCACGCGTGTTCGGCCTTTATGACATGTCCACACGTGTTCGGCCTTTATGACATGCCAGTACGTGTTCGGCCTTTCTGACATGCCAGTACGTGTTCGGCCTTTCTGACATGCCAGTACGTGTTCGGCCTTTATGACATGCCAGTACGTGTTCCGCCTTTCTTACATGCTAGTACGTGTTCGGCCTTTATGACATGCTAGTACGTGTTCGGCCTTTATGACATGCCCACACGTGTTCGGCCTTTATGACATGCCCACACGTGTTCGGCCTTTATGACATGTCCACGCGTGTTCGGCCTTTATGACATGCCCACACGTGTTCGGCCTTTATAACATGCCCACACGTGTTCGGCCTTTATGACATGCCCACACGTGTTCGGCCTTTATGACATGCCCACACGTGTTCGGCCTTTATGACATGCCCACACGTGTTCGGCCTTTATGACATGCCCACACGTGTTCGGCCTTTATGACATGTCCACGCGTGTTCGGCCTTTATGACATGCCCACACGTGTTCGGCCTTTATAACATGCCCACACGTGTTCGGCCTTTATGACATGCCCACACGTGTTCGGCCTTTATGACATGCCCACACGTGTTCGGCCTTTATGACATGCCCACACGTGTTCGGCCTTTATGACATGCCCACACGTGTTCGGCCTTTATGACATGCCCACACGTGTTCGGCCTTTATGACATGCCCACACGTGTTCGGCCTTTATGACATGACCACACATGTTCGGCCTTTGACACCAGGATGTCCTTCAGTGTTATTAGGGAGATGACTCCAGTGCTGTGTTGATTGTGGCTATATAGATTCATCCTTATTTCATTGTTATAACCAAATTTATCATCATCATCATCATCTGCCATCTGTACACCAAAAATTAGTCGTAATAAATTTCCAATTCGCTTTGTCTTTTGTTTCGATGACACACGAATCCTAGCAGGAGCTAGCAATAATACGAGGGCCTAAAGGAAAGTTCTTGGACTTACACATTTAAATTATTTCGCCAGCCTCGAAATATTCTCCTTTTAATCGTACACAGCGATCCCAGCGTTTCTTCCAGGCTCAACAGCATGGAAGAAGTGATTTTCCTCAAGGCTGTCCAACTCCGCCTGCGGTGTCATTTGGATGTCATCACAGTATCGATGCGGCCCTCCCTTAGCTTCATTTCCATTTTGCAGGAACAATGCGAAGTCGTGGAGGCTAGGTCAGGCGAATACGGAGGGTGTGGAATAGCCACCATCTTTTGAAGGATGTGTGAGTAGGCGCGTTGTCGTAATACAACGACAAATTGCTTCTTCATCAAAGTTCCTGTCTTTTTCGCCACACATTTTCTTTCAAGACAAACAGTGCACTCTTGACTTGTCGTGCCTTCCTTAATCTTGGTGACTGCTGGCTCTCTCGTTGCACACCACTCAGCGACTTGTGTTCTCAGGCCTGAGGACATGGGTAGCAGAAGCTTCCTGTAAAAATTGGTGTAAACACGTTGCTCGAACTTGTCAGCCATCTTCAATAGGTCATGTAATGGCGTTCATAAAGCTAAGACGTGTAGGTAGCATGATGCCACTTAACCCACTGAGCCAGCACACTTGGGAGCCTAGAACAGTAAATTTTCTCCCGAATAGTACAGCATAGTCCCTTGTAATCTAGAATTATGATTATAATTATGAACATATTATACTTACAAGGGTTAACATTAAATAGGAAGAGAAAAGTTAGATAGGAAACTTAAAGAACATGGTAGAAAACCACTTCCCAAGATACTAGTGAAAGACCACTACGACTGGACGCGGACAAGTGTAAACAGAAAAAAAAAAAAACAACAGAGAGGACAGACACAGGCTAGAGAAAGACGGTCATAATTACAATAAGTGGCAATACCGTCCTCCCATAAGTGAAATAACAGTTATTGACGAACGGTCCGGGAAAGAAATCTACGAATAAGAACACCGAGAGTTAATTGCCCGACAGACATCAAGTGGTCGAGAAGAACTTGCCCGGCTAGAAGAATTTTTTTTTAAAAGCCAGAACTCTTGTTGACTTGTTTGACCATATAGTCTGGGAAATTGGCATGACGAATAAAGAAACTGGACTAGTAATCAATCAACAGGTTCAGGTAGAAAGTGCCATGGGCAAGGGGTGGATGTTCGACACCCTTAAACTGGCAGGTTACGAATCGGAAACCAGTCTGTGCGCACACCGAAACCAGTGGACCAGTTAGACACGGAGCAGAAATACCGATTGGTCAGTTCATCAAACCGAACTCCAAGATAATACGAGGGACCGATAGAGACAGGGGGGATACGCACACAGAGGTAGGCGCAGACATGCGCGCAGAGGTGCGCACACAGAGGTAGGCGCAGACATGCGCGCAGAGGTACGCACAGATGTACGCACACAGACTCAAGGGCAGAACTGAAACCAAGATACTCACAGACAAAGATAGCAAGATACTCAGAGACGAAGATACTCGGATACTAAGATACTCGGACATTCCGACAGAGGCTCAGATTGGTAGATCGAGACCATGAGAGATGTGCAGACAGGAAAAAACAAACAACCATAGATAGATAGATAGATAGATAGATAGATAGATAGATAGATAGATAGATAGATAGATAGATTATCTACAAACGTTCGTGTAACCCATTTGATGTGCATTTTAAGAATGAGTTCTCCGTTGTTTAATGCCTTTTCTATTGAACTGTTGGAAATTCTACAGCTATTTTTACTACAGCAAACAACTGGTATAAACAAACATGTAATTCTCGTTCTGCACGCATGGAGTTCCCAGTACTTGTACAAGACTTTTCTGTGTGACAATTTGTTTAAATCCAACAGAAACAGCTTAATAATATTATAATAGGACACACGCCTACGTCATGGCATTACATCCCGGGAACTTTCCGATAGATCCTCATAATGTACTTTATTATATAAAAAATGTGTAGATATATACAGATTTCATAACGAAAATAACAATAATAATAGTAGTAGTAGTAGTAGTAGTAGTAGTAGTAGTAGTAGTAGAAGCAGTAGTGGTAGTAGTAGTAGTAGTAGTAGTATTAGTAGTAGTAGTAGTAGCAGCAACAGCAGCAGCGGCAGCAGTAGTGGTAGTAGTAGTAGTAGTAGTATTAGTAGTAGTAGTAGTAGCAGCAACAGCAGCAGCGGCAGCAGTAGTAGTAGTAGTAGTAGTAGAAGAAGAAGTAGTAGTAGTAGCAGCAGCAGCAGCAGCAGCAGTAGTAGTAGTAGTAGTAGTAGTAGTAGAAGAAGAAGAAGTAGTAGTAGTAGTAGTAGAAGAAGTAGTAGTAGTAGTAGTAGAAGAAGTAGTAGTAGTAGTAGAAGAAGAAGTAGCAGCAGCAGCAGCAGCAGCAGTAGTAGTAGTAGTATTAGTAGTAGAAGAAGTAGTAGTAGTAGCAGCAGCAGCAGCAGTAGTAGTAGTAGTAGTAGTAGTAGTAGTAGTAGAAGTAGTAGTAGTAGCAGCAGCAGCAGCAGCAGTAGTAGTAGTATTAGTAGTAGTAGTAGTAGTAGTAGTAGTAGTAGTAGTAGAAGTAGTAGTAGTAGTAGCAGCAGCAGCAGCAGTAGTAGTAGTATTAGTAGTAGTAGTAGTAGTAGTAGTAGTAGTAGTAGTAGTAGAAAAAGATGATGAAGAAGAATAAGGTTAGGAAGAGAACGAAGGAAAAAGGAAGACGAAAAAAAAGAAAAATAGAAAAATACTAAAAAGGAAAAGAAGAGACCAAATAAAAAAAACAGTAAAAAAAAGATAAAGAAGAGGATAAGAATAAGCTGAACATGAAAACAAGAAGTTACAACAACAACAACAACAAACCAACAATAACAGTGTCCACAACAAAAGTGATTTAAAAAATAATGTTCATTATGTTAACTAGTCACGATAAACCACGCGTACACAACAGCGACCAGCAACCAAACAACCACAACAAATGTTGCAAATGTTGAGTGCAGCAGTGCTGTGTTTCCCGCCAACTCCCCGAAGTGTGAGGCTATTAACCTTGTAAGTGCATGATGATTACTTCCTGGTTGAGTACGCTGTCATACCTGCTACAGGTGTGCAGTGATTGCAAAACAGTGATCTGTTTACAGAATGCTAAAGTTTGTAACTGAATACTGATTGTTATCGATCAACTTCCTTGTTGAAAGTGTATGATACAGTAAGAGCATATTCCAGCATTTTATTTTGTATTCATTCATTCATTTGAATGTCCCTTGCGGAACGTTGCCTCCCTAACAGCTCTCCTGTAGACCTATCGGTTGTGAGCAAGATTGCAAGCTGCTGATGTATCCATTTGCAGATCATCAACGATGTCTTGCAACTATCTTCGTCTTGGTCTTCCTCTCTTTCTTTTTCTCATTATGTACTCTTTTCCCATCTCATCACAAATTACATTTAGCTTAGGTGTGACATTTCTCGTCAATGTTTTCATTTCTTTAAACATTTCAATATCTCTTCCATACTTCTGATGTTCTTCTATTCTTTCACAACAGTCTTGTATGTATTGTTTTGTGTCTTTTCTTATGTTTCTTCGTACTTCTTTTGTTAAAGATGTATATTCCTCTTTGTTGTTTGTCACTTTCCATTGTGTCTTCATTTCTCTCCGTTGTTTTATCAGTTCTAGTGTACCTGCTGTAATTCATCCATTCTTTTGTGTTTTCTGTACTGGAACCAAGTCTTTTGATGTTGTTATTAAGATATCTCTGGCCTACGTGGCCAGTTCATCCGGTGTCATTACCTCCTGTATAGCCATCAGGATTTCAAAATGGTTCTTCACTTCTATACCGTATTGTTCTGGTATTTTTGTAAGACCCATAACTGTCTTTTTTTATCTTTATCTTCATGTCTGCTATTAATAACTTATGGTCCGTGTCACAATCGGCACCTGGTAAAGTTTTTGCTGATGTTATACTTGATCTCCACCTTCTTTGTACTAAAATGTAATCTATTTGATTCTTGGTTTTCCCATCAGGTGATGTCCATGTGTAAAGTCTTCTTGGATGTTGTTTAAAAAGTGTGTTAGCAATCATTAGCTCATTTTCCATGCAAAACGCCATTAGATTGTCACCTGCCTCATTTCTATGTCCTATGCTAAATTCTCCTACAACATGTCCTTCATCTTCTGCTCTTTCTGTACCAATCTTTGCATTAAATCCCCCCATTATTAATACAATATCATTTTTCCGTACCTGGTCTATCATCGTTTGCAGTGTGTTATAAAAGTCTTCTACTTCCTCTTCTTCTGCTGCTGATGTAGGTACATATATCTGTTATATATTGTTACATTTCTAGGAGTGCCCTTAAGTCTGATTGTGAGGATCCTATAACTTACTGGATTGTAACCTAGTAATGTTTTATTTTGTATGCAGATGTAGAATGCTGGGATATCTGCAGATATCTGCTGTATACAGATATAGAATGCTGGGATATCTGCAGATATCTGCTGTATACAGATGTAGAATGCTGGGATATCTGCAGATATCTGCTGTATACAGATATAGAATGCTGGGATATCTGCAGATATCTGCTGTATACAGATGTAGAATGCTGGGATATCTGCAGATATCTGCTGTATACAGATATAGAATGCTGGGATATCTGCAGATATCTGCTGTATACATGTATAGAATGCTGGGATATCTGCAGATATCTGCTGTATACAGATGTAGAATGCTGGGATATCTGCAGATATCTGCTGTATACAGGTATAGAATGCTAGGATACCTGCAGACACCTGGTGTGTACAGATTGTGACTGGAAGATCTACAGACAGAAAAAGAATCTTGCGAAGAACTAGGAAACTTAAAAAGGGAACGATTTAATTACCTACTGGGAAAATATATACTTCATATAAAAAAGCTTGATATAAAAAAACGCAAAAGGAATCTGACCAAAAAAAAAAAAATCTTACAATTCTATTAGCAGCATCAGCAGCGTTATCAGAACAACTGTTGTGGAAATGAGCCGAGCATGAAATGGATAAGGATATGACGTGATAACAAACGCACATAGGAACCGGTAAAACAAGGTATAACTGACAGGATTCATCATCATCATTATCATCATCATCATCATCATCATCATCAGATCTAGGTTATCGACGAGCACTGATAAAAGATTTAGGTACACAGTTAGTTAGATGTTTGGTTTGTTGGTTGGTTGGTTGGATGGATGGTTTGTTGGTTGGTTGGTTAGTTGGTTGGTTGGTTGGTTGGCGGTTGGTTGGTTGGATGGATGGTTGGTTGGATGGTTGGTTGGATGGTTGGTTGGTTGGTTGGTTAGTTGGTTGGTTGGTTGGTTGGTTGGTTGGTTAGTTGGTTGGTTGGTTGGTTGGTTGGTTGGTTGGTTGGTTGGTTTTATCATCATTTAGTTAAGAAAGACCATCAGCCATGTAGGTGAGAAATTTAGTGAATTTGACTGAGAAAAAATATTTGTAAAGACTATCTCTCAGACACTTTACATCATGGCTGAGATGAAGAAAATAAATATCTTGAGGTAACAGTCTCCCACATCGGGCATGAGATCAACAAAACGTGATAGGAAAAGCTCAGAAGTGCCATGGCATCAAAGCTGTTAAATCTGCAGGTAGAAGCAGCTAAAGCAAGTCACCGTCACGGAGGAAAAAGAATAGATTGTGATTCTTTACCACGTGATCAAGCTATGATTAGTTAAGTCAGTGATCCTAGTACCACATGATCAAGCTATATTTAGTTAAGTCAGTGATCCTAGTACCACATGATCAAGCTATGATTAGTTAAGTCAATGATCCTAGTACCACATGATCAAGCTATGATTAGTTAAGTCAATGATCCTAGTACCACATGATCAAGCTATGATTAGTTAAGTCAATGATCCTAGTACCACATGATCAAGCTATGATTAGTTAAGTCAATGATCCTAGTACCACATGATCAAGCTATGATTAGTTAAGTCAATGATCCTAGTACCACATGATCAAGCTATGTTTAATTAAGTCAATGATCCTAGTACCACATGATCAAGCTATGATTAGTTAAGTCAATGATCCTAGTACCACATGATCAAGCTATGATTAGTTAAGTCAATGATCCTAGTACCACATGATCAAGCTATGTTTAGTTAAGTCAATGATCCTAGTACCACATGATCAAGCTATGATTAGTTAAGCCAATAATTCTACTTCCACAGACGGACAAGCTGGACATGGTTTATGACTGACCACTTACAGCAGTTATAAACTGACGACGTACACATACACACACACACACACACACACTATGAGCATACGGTGACAGGTCCCGTGGGATTTAGGCTTCAGTGTCAGGTGATAATATCCTGTAAACCAGCTTTTTCTTTTCATAAAAAAGAGCTCCAAAAGGATGGTCAGCCAACAAAGGACGGTTATAATCACTTACCGATCGCTGAAGCAGATACTGAAGAGGAGATCGGCGGACTTATTGATTTGTCTAGACTACATGGACGTGTAAGGGAAACGAATGAAGGTGTCAAGTGACTGCGTGCGACTGCCGGGAAGTATGACGTTAGAAAGAGAGAGAGTGAGTGAGTGAGAGAGAGAGAGTGACAGTGTGTCCGGTAACTGATGAGAGAATAAGTTGATCTGACACTAGTTTTCTGTGACAACAACATGTGTGTGCCCTGGTGAAAACTTCCCTACAAGTACGTGCCCTGGTGAGAACTTAACTACAAGTATGTGCCCTGTTCCCCCGTGTGGTACCCGGGATCTGCAAAGAATAGGACCACTGTACCCTACCATGCATGATCGTAAAAGGCGACTAAGGAGGGTTCAGCATAGGGCCAGAAACCCTATCTGGTAAAAAACTATCAGACTGCTACAGAAACAGAAGCAAGGGAAAAAGCAAATGCAAGTGGAAGGGGAAATGCGTATCAGGAAACTGAGCCCATGAAGGTTGTGGACGAAAGCCAGCCACTGGAAGTCCCCAGCCCGACTGCAGACCTCCTGGAACCTAAATAAAAGATGCAAATAGGCAGCTGGAATGTAAGAACACTAAATCAGACTGGAAAACTAGCACAAACCATCAAGGAAATGCACAGATACAAACTAGACATACTAGGAATACAAGAAGCAAGATGGACAGGACAAGGCAGAAGGAAATTAACAACACAGCACACAGAGGATACAATAATATGGTCAGGTAAAGAAGATCTTCATGAAGGAGGAGTAGCATTGATTATAACAAAAGAAGCATCAAGAGCATTGCTGAAATGGACCCCAATAAATGAGAGATTATTATATGCACGGTTCAACTCAAGATTCACGATGCTGTCTATTATAGTTTGTTATGCACCAACAGAAGCAGCTGAAGAGGAATTAAAAGAAGATTTTTACAACAGCCTCCAAGCCACAGTAGAAACAATACCCAAGCATGATATGCTACTCATCTTGGGCGACTTTAATGCAAAAGTAGGTGAAGGAAATGAAGATAGAAGAAGAATCATGGGAAGAGAAGGAATCGGAGAAATAAATGAAAATGGAGAAAGACTGCGCAGTTTCTGTGAAGAAAACATGATGACCATCGGAGGGACAATTTTCCAACACAAAAACATCCATAAGGTGACTTGGAGGTCACCAGATAAAACCACAGAAAACCAAATCGATCACATACTAATAAACAACAAATGGAAACGGTCACTACAAGATGTGCGAGCAAGGAAAGGAGCAGATATAGGAAGTGATCACAACCTTCTGGTAGCAAAAATAAAACTAAAATTAAGGAAAGCCAGAATCGGAGAACACAGAAAGATACATTTTGATACAAGAAAACTGATAGACCAGCAAACAAGAAATGAATTCTCAATAATACTTAAGAACCGCTTCAGTGTCCTACAAGACGAAGCAGAAATGTCCATATTAGAGTTCAATAAAACACTACAGGAAACAGCAAAAGAGGTGCTGGGATATCTGAAAAGGAGAAAAGAGGAATGGATAAGCGAGACCACATGGGAAAAGATAGAGCAAAGAAAAGAAATCAAGAAAAAATTACTGAACACCAAATCACAACGGCTTAAAGAACGAGTTTTAAGTAATTATGCACAAAAAGACAAAGAAGTGAAGGAATCATGCCGTCAAGATAAACGTCAATATTATGACAACTTAGCAGAAACAGCAGAGAAAGCAGCATATACAAATGACATGAAAACCATATATAAAATCACAAAGCAGATGACAGGTAACTTCAACACAAGATGTGAAAGTGCAGTAAGAACACAAAATGGACAACTGGTCAGTGGAGAAAGAGAAAAAATTGAAAGATGGAGGGAACACTTTAACACCCTACTAAACAGAACACAAGCAGCACAAGCAATAGATATACCTGAAGCAAAAGCGGAACTAAACATCAATACAGGACCAATAACAATAAATGAAGTTAAGGAGGCGATAAAGATGCTAAAATCAGACAGGGCACCAGGTGAAGATGAAGTGACTGCTGAGATGTTGAAAGCAGAAGAAACAGAAACACCAAAACAACTTTGCCGGATATTACAACAAATTTGGGATTTAGAAAAAGCCCCAGATGAGTGGAAAACTGGTCTTATAGTAAAACTACCAAAGAAGGGTGACCTCAGAGATTGCGGGAACTGGAGAGGCATTACCCTACTGCCACTCACTAGTAAAGTATTTTGCAGAATAATCATCAACAGAATTGTACCAACACTTGAGGAAAAACTTCGGAAAGAGCAGGCAGGATTTAGGAAAGGAAGATCATGCATAGACCACATATTTGTACTTAGACAAATATTAGAACAGGCAAATGAGTGGCATAGCACAACATATGCATTATTCATAGATTTTGAGAAAGCCTTTGACAGTGTCAACAGAGATGCACTGTGGAAAATCCTAAGATGGCATAGCCTCCCCCATAAAATAGTTAATGTAATCAAAGCCCTATACGAGGGTTTTCAGTGCAAAGTTATCTGTGGAGAACATACCTCCAGCAGCTTTAGGGTACAAACAGGAGTGAAACAGGGATGTGTACTATCACCAACATTATTTATCTTGGCAGTAGACTGGTTAATGAAGGAGGCAACATCAGACAAACGCAGAGGATTACAATGGACCCTTGACACAGTGCTGGAGGACCTTGACTTTGCGGACGACATTTGTCTATTATCAAGCAGTCACAAAGATATGCAAGATAAAATAAACAAGCTAACTCAGAATGCAAACAACATAGGACTAAAGATCAACGTAGGAAAGACAAAGTTAATGAAGCAAAATGTGAACAACAGAAATGTACTCAGAGTAGATAACAAGTTAGTGGAGGAGGTCAACGAATTTATATACCTTGGCAGCAGAGTAGTAGAAAATGGAGACAGCACAGAGGACATCAACAGCAGACTTACTAGAGCAAACCAGGCTTTTGCAATGCTGCAGAATATATGGAAATCAAATAAACTAAGCATAAATATAAAAATCAGGATATTTAAGAGTAATGTTCTAAGTGTACTACTCTATGGAAGTGAATCCTGGAAAATCACCAAAACCATAGAAAACAAGTTGAATTCTTTCCAGACTAAATGTTTAAGAAGAATTTAAAAAATATTTTGGCCAAACACCATAAGAAATAACATTTTATTAGCAGAAATGCAGATGAAACCACTGACAACAATTATTGAGGAAAGACGCTGGCGATGGTTGGGACATGTACTCCGAATGACTGACAACTCACTACCAAAAATAGCACTAAGATGGACACCACAGGGGAGCAGAAGTAAGGGTAGACCAAAAGAGACATGGAGAAGAACAACAGAAAGGATGTTGAGCAATAGAGGGCTCACCTGGGCAAGAGCAGAAAAAAAGGCGAAGGACAGGCATTTGTGGAAAACCCTTGCGGAAGCCCCATGTGCCCTGGGCACTTAAGGTTCAGAGAGAGAGATGTGCCCTGTTGAGAACTTCCCTACAAGTATGTGCCCTGGTGAGAACTTCCCTACAAGTATGTGCCCTGGTGAGAACTTCCCTACAAATATGTGCCCTGGTGAGAACTTCCCTACATATGTGTTCCCTGGTGAGAACTTCCCTACATGTGTGTTCCCTGGTGAGAACTTTCCTACAAGTATGTGCCCTGGTGAGAACTTCCCTACATATGTGTTCCCTGGTGAGAACTTCCCTACATGTGTGTTCCCTGGTGAGAACTTCCCTACAAGTATGTGCCCTGGTGAGAACTTCCTTACATGTGTGTTCCCTGGTGAGAACTTCCCTACAAGTGGTTTGCACCTTAATCATACAAAAACACACAGGACTAAGAACCAGAGAGAGAAGATAAACTATAAATTCACATAAATGATGTGTAAACAAAAATAGGCATGGAAAAAATAGAATAAAATACAATGAATGAAGGATTTATTTGTGTCTTGTAAGAAGCTGTGGGTTTTAAGAGGCCGTGTTCAGAAGGGGCATGGTGGAGTGTAGAGAATGTTTAAATGGAGACTTGTGATGCGTGATAGATGAATTGTAAAATAGGGCGGGGGGGGGGGGCCAGAGAAACGGGGAAAGGGAAGAACATGGAATAGGTGCTTGTAGTTGGGGCAGAGGGGTTGTAATCTGATGACGTGAGGAGGTTCTGAACTATGTGTTACTAGTGAGAAGTAATGGAACTTTGTGCAGAGGGATTATGATTGTGGGGGGGGGGGGGGGGGAAGGGGAAGGAGGGATATTAGGTGTAGCTGAATTGCGAGTTCAAGCCACGTGATTCCATGGTCCCATACTCCCGAATGTAGCGGTTCTCAAGCGCTAGGCACCTTCTGTCATCAGCGTGATATTGTTTGATGGCTGCTACTAGAAAATCAGATTTGCCTCTGTGGTTGGGGCCATTGAAATGATTCTGGACTGGTTTTGAGGCATGCTTGGCGATATCGTACAGATGTTTTTGCATGCAGTCCCCTAATATGAGACCAATTTCACCAGTATAAGTAATCCTGCACCTTTTGCATACAATGACATATATCACACTGCGCGACTCACATGTGAATCCCTCATGGAAAGTGAGGATATTTTTGGGAAAGGTGATCGTTTTTGTTTCCCAGACTACAGGGGAGGTAACACAGCGAGGGCGGTTAGATTTTCTAGTGCCAACACGTGCAAGGTTCCGCTATGGACGAGGACGTCCTTGTTTCCTGTTTGTATGCTAACAGGGGCAGATCTACTTCTTCTTCTTCGTCTTCGTTCGCTTCTACCACCACGATCGCCATGTGCTCCTGCTGAATTTACTCCTGTGGTCCTCGATGTGTCCCGTGGTCCCCGAGGCCCACAAGAGATCCCCGAGAGGATCACAAGAGGTTCAGAGTATCGCGGGGCTTGGGCCTGAATTCTTGGTGGGTCTCAGATGCGGGATTGCGTGACACCGTGGTTTTCGTTGCACCAGTTTAGTCTAGAGTTGGACTTTCTCACCGGAAAACCTCGACGTGTTTTGGATATCAGTGCATCCCCGCTGGGTGAGAGATGGTTGCCCATCCAGTTCAGAGTTGGACCTTCTCACTGGAAAACTTCAGCGTGATTACAGGGGTAGATATTTGTGATCTAGTTTATACAGAGAAACAGATAGAGAGACAGAGCTAGACAGAGAGAGAAAGACAGAGACAGACAAGGAGACAGAGAGACAGAGACAGACAGACAGAGAGAAAGACAGAGACAAACAGACAGAGAGAAAGACAGAGACAAACAGACAGAGAGAAATACACAAGGAGACAAATAGACAGAAACAGACAGACAGAGAGACAGACACAGGGAGACAGATAAAGTCCAACTCTATATTAAACTGATGCAACGAAAACCACAGTGTCACGCATTCCCGCTTTGCGACCCACCGAGAATACAGGCCCAAGCCCAGCGATGCTCTGAGCCTCTTGTGGCCCTCTCAGGGATCTCTTGTGGTCCTCTCGGGGATCACAGGAGGACCATGGGACTTATCAAGGACCACAGGAGTAAATTCAGTAGGATCACAGGGCGGTCGTGGTGGAAGAAGCGAACGAAGAAGAAGATAGAGACAGATAAGATATAGACAGACATAAGGACGTAGATAGATAGATAGATAGATAATTTAAAAAGCTGTCACCCTACGGACTAATGGTGTATTTTCTAACCTTCACCTTGCTGAGGTCAAAGTTCACGCGAGCGTAACGAACCCTGGAGGTCAGTGACCCCGAGTGTGTTCTGGAAGCAGATAACGGGATAGGCTCAAACTAAGATTACAGTATTACACTTCTCAGTCAGAAGTCACTGACTGATATAATCTTTATGACTTTGTGTAGGTAATTAAGTGGTTTTTCAACGCATCATCAACGTTTCCTGGATCTGGATTTTATTTAGAGAAAAAACGATTCGCTCCATTGATCTTGTGGAAGCAGTTAATGTTTACATAGAATTCATAAACATGATTTCTCAGAAGAATTTGTGAATGTAGAATTTTTAGAGAAAAATTGTAGAAGTAAAGTAGACAAATTGTAGAAGTAAAGTAAACAAACTGTAGACGTAAAGTAGACAAAATGTAGACGTACAGGAGACAAACTGTAGACGTAGATATAAAGTTCCAGAGTTTTAACGAAAAATCTAAGAAAAATATAGTAGATATTCATCAGAACTATAAGGAGGATGCAGTGACTGACAAAAATCACGACATGAAACAGAGACGGACGAAGGCTGAGTGACAAAATATTGGACAGTCGAGGCTAACAGCAGGGCAGAATACTGTGTTCACTGGCAGTAACTAGGACTCGCATGTATAGAGAAACAAGGCCACAGATGTCTGATTGCGTGACACATGATGATGATGACGATGAAGAGTACATCTTGCAGCAAATAAGTGCCTGGAATTTAAACATTTAAAAACGGGAAAACACGCTCAAAAGGCCCACACTTGACAATTCCAGTGACGGTTTTCACACTCTTCAACGGGTAATATTTTCCTTTTCTGACAGTCGTTGATGTAGTCTTATGATGATGATGATGATGTCATTGCGAATAATGATACTGATATTGTTGAGGATTGTTGTTGTCTTTTGCTGTCTGGCGTATCTTGAGTTGTTGATGATTTGAATGTATTTGATTTTAATATTGTTGAAAACTTGATTTAAATATTGTTGCTGATAGTGTTTAATGTTAATCTGTTGACAATTCTGTTACTTATTACGATGACCCCAACGTCACTTAAACTTGTTATGATGACCCCTACATGATCTAAACTTGTTATGATGACCCCTACATGATCTAAACTTGTTATGATGACCCCTACATGATCTAAACATTCTATGATGACCCCTACATGATCTAAACTTGTTATGATGACCCCTACATGATCTAAACTTGTTATGATGACCCCTACATGATCTAAACTTGTTATGACGACCCCTACATGATCTAAACTTGTTATGATGACCCCTACATGATCTAAACTTGTTATGATGATCCCTACATGATCTAAACTTGTTATGATGACCCCTACATGATCTAAACTTGTTATGATGATCCCTACATGATCTAACGATTCTATGATGACCCCTATATGATCTAAAGATTCTATGATGACCCCTACATGATCTAAAGATTCTATGAAGATCCCTAAATTATCTAAAGATTCTATAATGACCCCTACATGATCTAAAGATTCTATGATGACCCCTACATGATCTAAAGATTCTATAATGACCCTTACATGATCTAAAGACTCTATAATGAACCCTACATGATCTAAAGATTCTATGATGACCCCTACATCGCCTAAGCTTGTTATGACGAACATTACATCACCTAAACCTGTTATAATGACCCCTGCATCACCTAAACTTGTTATGATGACCCTTACGTCATCAAAACTTGTTATGGTGACCCTCAATTGATCTAACATTGTTATGATGACCCTTAAAAATGATCTAAACTTGTTATGTTGACCCTTACACGATCTAATATTGTTATGATGACACTTACAAATGATCTAAACTTGTTAAGACGACCCCCAGATCACCTAAACCACCTAAACATATTATGTTGACCCTTACAGGAACCCACAATTTGAGAACTGGTGCTTAGGACGATTTAGACTCTCATTAATATAGCAAAGATGTGGAGATGGATTGGTCTTTATGAGAGTGACAGGCCGAGAGCTTTGATGTGAAATCCACAGGGTAAATGATACATGGGACGACACAAAGAGACATGGAGATGTACGCAAGAATGCTGGGAAAAGACTGCCATTGGAAACCTGCAAGAAGGTAGCGGAGGATCGAAATAAATAGGAAATCTCTTACTACTAGCAGCCCAGTGTGACGTCTTGGAAACGAGACAGAGAGAGAGAGAGAGAGAGAGAGAGAGAGAGAGAGAGCGAGAGAGAGAGGAGATTTGGGGATATAAAGGATGAAAGAAAATGATATAAAGTTAAATCGCTTTAGAGAGTTCGTTAATGTCATATAATTGAATCTTAACACCAAAGATGTATAACTGAAACTTGACATCAAAGATGTATAACTGAATTTTGACATCAAGGTTGTGCAATTGAATCTTGACATCAAAGTTGTATAACTGAATTTTGACATCAAAGTTATGTAACTGAATTGTGACAAGGAATTGAAAAAAAATTACCGTTAACAACTATATGAAAATGGGTTTGCATAACTTTCCTCTGAACGCAAGAACTTGTCACAAAAACAGCCACTGATATAGACGAAACATGTCACTCATTGTCACTTGTTTTATCACATGAAGTTATAGGGCAGTGACTTCTGTATCTGCAGTACCCACAGGCAGGCTATCTATCTATCTATCTATCTATCTATCTATCTATCTATCTATCTATCTATCTATCTATCTATCTATCTATCTATCTATCTATCTATCTATCTATCTATCTATCTATCTATCTATCTATCTATCTATCTATTATTTTTACTGCAGATAATCGCAGATAAAAGAAAACATTATTCATTAGATCTCATGGACAACGGTCACCAACTTTTAACTGTCTTTACACTTTCCAGAAGATAATAAACCCGTCTAGAGCGCACAAATTGAATAGTCTGCTCTATTCCACACAGATGTCTCTCTTTCTTAAACAAATATAAAACACACAGTAAGTTATGAACGTAATGACATGCTGTGAAAGTAATTTGTAACACAGTTATGTTTTTTTTAAATTAAGTCATCTGTTGAAGAAAACCTGACACATGATGATAGTGGAAAAACTGACACATGATGATAGTGGAAAACCTGACAATGATGATAGTGGAAAACCTGACACATGATGATAGTGGAAAAACTGACACATGATGATAGTGCATGACTAACTTGTAACTCGCGCTCGCCAAGCCGTTCATGGCTGTCAGTGTGGAAAAAAAAAAGAAGGAAATAAAGAAATGTGGAGAAAATAGAAGATAAAAAAGGAATAATTTGTCTGTAAACCAGAAACTCTGGTGTGCTAGAAAAGTTCGATAAGTTTTGTTTGTGGAGAGATAAGCTTCGTTAGAAACCTCAGAGTAGAGCAAGAATGTTCTGTAGAACTTTTGTGTGTTGTTCCTGGTGTCTCTGCTCTGTCAGACCATATATATGAACATTCAGAGAGAGAGAGAGAGAGAGAGAGAGAGAGAGAGAGAGGGAGGGAGAAAGACAGACAGACAGAGATTTACGTTTTACATTTTACTGTGTCAACATTTACACTGCGCCACAGCGTTTAGAAGATCGAAGACAGTCAGAAATGCTAGGATACAAAGTCCAAGTCAATGACTTAGACTGAAACATTGACCAACGACTTAGACTGGAACATTGACCAACAACTTAGACTGGAACATTGACCAGTGATGTAGACTGGCGGCATCAAAACTTCCAGAGACTGTATTTTGTCAGAGTGTAAGGTAAGAAGTGAAGTATTCTTTCACATATCACTCGTAAAGAATCTTTGACAGGGTTTAAGAAGTGAAGTTTTAAGAGAGCTTGTCTATCATTCAGAAGATCTGTAAGTTCCATTTCCATCAGAGCCGTCTCAGTCTTTCTAGAGGTACAAATGAGGACATCTAAATCCCATGAGATGCACAAGGAAAACAAGTAACACGTAACATTGATCAGAGTTATAGTTTTGTGGTATGCTGACCAAAGTTATAGTTTAGTGATATGCTGACCAAAGTTATAGTTTTGTGGTATGAGTGATTAAAGTTAAAGTTTAATGATCAACCAGTCAGTCACTTGCATGTCCCTTGCGGAACTTTGCCTCCCTAACAGCACTCCTGTAGGTCTCTCGGTTGTAAGCAATATGCCCTGCTGCTGATGCATCCATTTGCAGATCATCAGCGGTGTCTTGCAGCCATCTTCGCCTTGGTCTTCCTGTCTTTCTTTTTCTCATTATGTACCCTTCCAAGATGGTTTTCTCTAAATTATCATGACGTTTATAATGTGTCCAAAATATTTAAGCTTTGTCTGTTTAATCTTCATTAGTGGATTTAGTGATATCTTGACCAAAGTTATAGTTTAGTGATATCACTCATCAAATTTATAGTTTAGTGATATGACTGATCCAAGTTGTAGTTTAGTGATATGACTGATAAAAGTTATAATTTAGTGATATGAATGATCAAAGTTATATTTTAGTGATATTAGTGATCAAATTAATAGTTTAGTGGTATGTTGACCAAAGTTATAGTTTAGTGATATGACTGATCAAAGTTATAGTTTAGTGATATGACTGATGAAAGAATGTATGGTTACTCTGACATGATATTCCTCAGATATGTCATTTCCATGGAACATGGGGAATTTTGGAACTTTTTTTTTTTTGACAATGCAGAATAAAACAGGTTCGTGAGTGGTTCCAGAAGTGAGAAAACAAAGAAAGAAACCAGACAATGCAGAAATGTCTTCATAATAATTGTAATAAAAAGTAATAATACTCATCAAAATTTTATACGTTCAATGATACATATAAAAAAGTCAATGATATTTCAAAACAGGCAATTGTATATCGAAACAAGCAATGATAATCAGAACAGGCAATGATACATCAAAACAGGCAATGGTACATTAGCTTATCAGGAAACAAGAATGTTCTACTCGAACTTATTGATGAATAAGACGACTGAAAAGCCTGTATCGCAACGGGAGAAACACGACGAGAGGAGTACTTCTCTGACGGTCTGAAGGATAGTTTGGTTTGTTCAAGTGTGACAAATCCATATTCACAGCATCATCAACTTTGTCACTTTAACTGCATCATCAACTTTGCCATTTTAACTGCATCATCTACTTTACCACTTTAATTGCATCCTCAACTTTGCCACTTTAAATGCATCATCAACTATAATTTTAACTGCATCATCACCTTTGGCACATTACCTGCATCATCAACTTTGCCACTTTAACTGCATCATCAACTTTGCCACTTTAACTGCATCATCAACTTTATCACTTTAACAACATCATCAACTTTGCCACTTTAACTGCATCATCAACTTTATCACTTTAACAACATCATCAACTTTGCCACTTTAGCTGCATCAGTCCAAGCCGAACTTTGACTTGGCTTAAACCTGGCTGGGTTTGAGGTTCATTTTCCTCCGAACTTTTGCTGGGTTTAAACCTGGCTGGGTTTGAGGTTCATTTTCCTCCGAACTTTGGCTCGGCTTAAACCTGGCTGGGTTTGAGGTTCATTTTCCTCCGAACTTTGGCTCGGCTTAAACCTGGCTGGGTTTGAGGTTCATTTTCCTCCGAACTTTGGCTCGGCTTAAACCTGGCTGGGTTTGAGGTTCATTTTCCTCCGAACTTTTGCTCGGCTTAAACCTGGCTGGGTTTGAGGTTCATTTTCCTCCGAACTTTTGCTCGGCTTAAACCTGGCTGGGTTTGAGGTTCATTTTCCTCCGAACTTTTGCTCGGCTTAAACCTGGCTGGGTTTGAGGTTCATTTTCCTCCGAACTTTTGCTGGGTTTAAACCTGGCTGGGTTTGAGGTTCACTGTCCTCTGCCTTTACTCCTGCTTAAATTTCTCCTGCCAGGCAACGGAAGTCTCAAGGTTCCAGGATTTGAAACCACGTCACCTGCTTCCGCGACTGAAGGTCTTGGCACCAAGGACACGTAGCAGCTCCAAGCCGACCAGATATAAAGGATCTAGTTACAGCTGACTGAACTGCTGTAAGGTAATCTACACTCAAGCACAAAGAAGACAGTGACAAGAAGACAGTGACAAGATGAGAGTGACTAATACTAACAAGAAGACACTAACAAGAAGACAGTGACAAAAAGACATTAGATAGAAGACATTAACAAGAAGACATTGACAATAAGACACTAAATAGAGGACATTAACAAGAAGACACTAACAAGAAGACATTAACAAGAAGTGCTTTAAGTGATGGTAAAAGTAACGCCATGCTGGGTCACGGGGAGAACAGGTCACTGGGTCAGAGTGTTAGTTGTTCCTGGCAGTGTACACACACGGAGAGACAGAGAGGGGAACAGAGAGAGACTGAGAGAGGGAGAGAAAGACAGAGAAAGAGAGAGAGACAGAGAGAGTAGACTGAGAGAGACGAGATAGAGAAAGGGGGAGATAGAGAGAGAGAGGGAGAGAGAAACAGAGAGATAGAGGGAAAGAGAAAGGGAGAGTGTGGGACAGAGAAAGACAGAGAGAGAGGGAGGAAGACAGAATGAGAGATAGACCCAGACAGAGAGAGAGAGAGAGACAAAGATATAGACAGAGAGAGAGGAGGGAGAAAGAGAGACACAGAGATAGAGACAGAGTGACAGAGAGAGTTACAGAGAGAGATGCAGAGAGAGAGAGAGAGAGACAGGGAGAGATGATCAATCGCTTGTAAATATTTGATAAAATTACACAAAAAATTCCAGAAGTAGTTGAGGCTTCCTGCTAAAGCCTGCCTTTAAAACAAGAACAGTAAGAGTCGCGATAGTTGGCAGCCTAGAAGTAAGTATCTGTTCATATCAATAAAGATCATAACGTGTAGAAAGTTTACAAGAAATTAATATATTGTGGGCAAGTGATGACAAAGAACAAAGAAAAAACACAGAGCAGAAAAAGTGTATATATTTAACAAATAACACAGCATCGTTAGCTTAGCTGTATGGTTGCTACACTCATCTAGTGTATGGCCGGTGAACTAGAACATTGAAAGGAATAATGAAGATTTATTAGACGAAGAAGAAAAAGAAGAAGATGAAAGAAGATGATGATGATGATGATTGATTGATTGATCTTTATTTCAAAAGGGTTAAGAATTGGGCACGCAGGCCCGTCTGACATTCTGCCCTTTATCATACATCTTTCACTCTATTCCAGACATTCTACAAATATGCTGTTCATATAACAAACATAACAAACATTGAAGCTGAGAGACATAAAATAAAATATAACATTTACGTTTTGCTCTTAAACATTCACTCAGTACAGAAGTAACTACATACATTATAAATGACTATCTACTAAACAAAATTTTCGGGACTATTCAGAAAACAATTGCATTCGGTGTCTGTAAGAGCAGCTTAAGATAACTTTTAAGTTTTATAATTCATGGAGGCATGTAGTCTACATCAAATAGATATTGGGAAAGCTTGTAGTTGTAGGAAGGAGTATAATTTATATTTTTTATATAGGATGGGAGGGTATTCCAAAGATGAGCAGCAGAATAACTAAAGCTTTTCTTGTAAAGATCAAGTCTAGGTTTTGGAAGACATATGTTGTTCAAGCGTTGGCTGCACTTTGGGCTAAATTTAAACAGGTTCCATAGATAAGGCGGGGCATGCCGTGAAAGAATTTGATGTACTAACTTGGCTTTGTTGAAGAGGAACCTGTTCTTAAGAGGTAGTATTTTGATACGTTTGTGATGATTAGTTGTTTGTGCTTGATCTTTGTCACTAATAAGCTTTACTGCTCGCTTTTGGAGTGAGCAAAGCCTGTTTGTATTTGACACTGAGCAACCATCCCAAACTGTTGAGCAATATTCTAAATCTGTTTGTATATGGGCTATGTAGTATGTCTTCCTAGTGTCTTGATCTATGAAGTGCTTAATTTTAGCTAATTGGTATACTTTTTGTGCGATGAGTTTTGTTAGACATTGCACATGAGAGTTCCAGGTCAGATATTGGTCAATAATAAGACCTAATGTTTTGTACTCGCTAACGTTTTCTATCTGTGTTGTTTCAGTACAGAGCTGAAGTGTTGTTTTTATTGCGTTTTGTAGTTTCTGTCTTGTTATGAGCATTGATTTTGTTTTATCGGTGTTTATAATCATGCCATTATTTTTGCTCCATCTAATTAAATTGTATAACTCGACCTGAAGAGTTGATTCTAGATTAACACAATCGTAGTCACTGGTGTAGACTGTGCAATCATCGGCAAAAAGGTCACAAGAAGAGTGTTTAAGATGAAGTGGAAGATCATTGATATAGATAGCAAAGAGCAACGGGCCTAGAATAGAACCTTGCGGAACATGCTGATGATGATGAGGAGGAGGAGGAAGAAGAATAAGTAGATTATGGTGATGATTATGATAAAGGAGAAGAAGAAGAAAATAATGATAATGATGAGAAGAAGAAGAAAAAGAAGAAGAAGAAGAAGAAGGATGAGGAGGAGGAGGAGGAGGAGAAAAAGGAGAAGGAGGAGGAGGAAATGGTGAAAGATTAAAAAGAAATGAAGAGAAAAACATATGAAGAAAATCTAAAAGAAGAAGAAGAAGAAGAAGAAGAAGACAAGCGAAATTTATGCTTGAATAGTTTGCCTTCCTGTTTGTTGGATCACAGAAATAAACTATATATTGCAAAACTTTATAGGAGCACGCCAAGGATGTGGAAGGATTTAGATCCGAGATAGTCAAAAGCTGCGCTAAGTGAGTGTAGCAGAGTCTGCAGACAGACATTTGTCTGACCGCTGGTCGCCTGGCTGTAGTGTAGGTCAAGGCATTTTGCTGTTCCACGCTTTATATTCTGCCAAATATTGCTCCACACGTTATACCTCGTATTTTATTGTTCCATTTGTTATATTTCGCCAGATTATTGCTCCACGCGTTATATTTTATTGTTCCACTCGTTATATTTTGTTAAATTATTATTTCACTCGTTATATTCTGCCAAATTGTTGTTCTACTATTGTTCCACGCTTTACATATTGTGCTAAATTACTGCTCTTCGCGTTCTAGACGTTCATGTTCTAGACGTTCATGTTCTAGACTTTCACTGTTCTAGACGTTCATGTTCTAGACGTTCATTGTTCTAGACGTTCACTGTTCTAGACGTTCATGTTCTAGACGTTCATGTTCTAGACGTTCACTGTTCTAGACGTTCATGTTCTAGACGTTCATTGTTCTAGATCTTCATTGTTCTAGATGTTCATTGTTCTGAACGTTCACTGTTCGCTAAGTTTTTGCTTTTAAACAATTTTATAACTTACAAAACTAAAATATTTGAAAACTATCTTCCAGAGATGTCTCATTCTACCAGAAGAACAGAGAAGAGCCAGCGAAAGATTGTGCAAGAAGAGCAGCAGATTTGAGCCAACGATCTGTATCTAGTGCAGAGAAAATGAGGACCGGACTTATAAACACGAAACCCAAGTACACTGAGCCTGGACGTTGACACGCTAGCATGGCTTTGCTGTTTCTGCCAGTGATTATGCCTGCAAATATTGATCAAAATAAGCATTATCAGAAACTGGTCAGCAAAATAAAACTCAGCATCTTTCATAAACAGCTCAAATGTTTCACAACCGTTCTCTGTGACAAAATCTGCTTCTTCTTCTTCTTCGTTCGCTTCTACCACCGAGACTGCCCCGTGATCCTCCTGAAAGATCCTCCTGTGGTCCTCGATAGGTCCCGTGGTCCCCGAAAGGACCACACGAGATCCACGAGAGGATCACAAGAGGTTCAGAGTATCGCAGGGGTTGAGCCTGTATTCTTGGTGGGTCTCAGAAGCGGGAATGCGTGACACCGTGGTTTTCGATGCACCAGTTTAATCTAGAGTTGGACTTTCTCACCGGAAAACCTCGACGTGTTTTGAGATATCTGTGTATCCACGCCGGGTGAGAGGTGGTTGCCCATCCAGTCCAGGGTTGGACTTTCTCACCGGAAAACCTCAGCGTGATTAGAATAAGCATTCATCCCCGCCGGGTGAGAGGTGGTTGCCTATCTAGCCTGCACTGGTCCAGTGTCTCCGACTTCAGCATTTTGTGGTTGTGACCGCTACCCTTCCTAGTTGTGACCAGGACGGAGCTTTTGTCCAGGAGGACGAATCCTCGCCACTAGTAAGTTTCACCCCTGGGTTGAGCCGGTTTAGGCATATTATCTCAGTATGTTTAGGACGTGTCCGACCTCTGGAGCAGAGGTACCGTGACATGAGTAGCCATCAAGTTGCACCTCTTTTGCATACTTCACCAGTATGGGTGTATATCGGACGTGGCCGGCCTCTAGAACAGACGTGCCGTGGTACGAGTAGCTCTCGCCCCGATAATACTGGACATACCGACTAATCTTCATTTTATCCTTTCCGTCACCTTTTCACATCGGTGGTGGACAACAACCCTAATTTCTTTTCTGCATTTTCTTCATTGGCCGGGAAGAGTTTCACTCCAGGCGCAGCATCCGAAGAATTCACCAGCAGTGTCTTAACCTCTGTTTTAAGCCGGTTCAGGCAATTCGCCCGATATGAGTGCACATAGGACGTGGCCGACCTCCTGACCAGAGGTGCCGTGATTTGAACAGTCCTGACCACGAGACTACTGTTTACTTCACTTAATCCTTTCTTTCACGTTTTCCACAGTGGCGCCGCACGGCAACCCCATTCGCACCTTTCGTCACTGGCCGGGAGGAGCCCCGCTCCACGCACGACAGCTGAAGAATCTCGCCAGCAGCGATAGATGAGCTACTAAACATGACTCTCATCTACCCGAAGCGTCTGGTTTTCAGGAGCCAGATAATCGCCTTCGCCCCTTCTCCTGTCAGTTTAAACATTTCTGCCACGAGAAGGCCAGGAGCTGGACTTGACTGTCAGAGGTTATTTGAGGCCCACGCTTGGGAAACATATCATTGGAGTGGAGAGCGTATCTCTCACCCCACCTCCGGCTATAACAGTCCTTAGAACGTACGTGACAAAATAAAATAAAATCAGATCAGATATGTTACTAGGTGAGCAGGATGTGGCGTGCTGGCTGCAGTTTGCAGACCCCTGCTTAACAGATTGTCCTGCTACATACATGCGGTGAGATGTCAGCTATGAGTCGTCAACCCTGACGCTAGATGTCAGCTATGAGTCGTCAACCCTGACACAAGATGTCAGCTATGTTTCACCAACCCTGACGCTAACATGTCAGCTATAGATTGTCAACCCTGACACAAGATGTCAGCTATGTGTCGCTGACTGCTAGATCAAACATCTCATGAACTATTTGTCGTTCTTTGCTGTTTATTTCACTTCTTTTATCTTTCCTCATCCAATTTTTTTTTTTTTTAGAAATATCCTGAACTACAGTTACTTCGTCATGGCACCAGTCTCAGCACAGCGATGGCTACATTCACTGCTCATGTTTGTTCATCTATATCTGGGCAGGTCATTGCTTGCTGGAGCCCGGCCAAACAAGAAACACTATCATCGCCCGACATATAATCGTTCTGTTGTTGGCCCACATTGTGTCACTCATTCTGAGGACGTTCATTGTGTGTGCTCGCTTCATTAAGACAATACATTTCGCTGAGTCATACACGATAGATACCCTCGTGCCTGGTGAGTACGCTTGGGCAAAGAGAGGAAGAACACGAGGTCAAGGTTACCGTCTTCATTGACAGTCTCAAGTCCAAAGCTGAATGAACTCACATCAAGAGGGCACACTGAATCCCCGTCTGTCATTAGTTTAGCAGCAACAGGGGTGAATGTCCTAGAACAGTTACCAGAGCTTGCGAAGCAGAGCTGGTCACGACTCTATCCCACCTCCTCCTGCTGACCCTGGTAACAGCTTTATTAACGCGATGGACGGCCGGACGCGACTATCAGGGTAGTGAGTTCTTTAGAGACGCTCGTTTCTTGGATGCAGTCCTTGATTTCAACAAATAACTGCAATCCACTCCTCATCCGACACTATCCCTGAGCGCCAAGAATGCTGCTTCGACTGCAGATAAAACAAGTTTCGTGTTACATGGAGAACTACAAGCAGTGAGAACTGGCCATCCGGTACTTGATAAAGTCAAGAAATGTACGAAGCGACGAAACTACCGTCAAAATATTTAGGAAAAGTCGTGAGAAGACTAAAGGCAAACAACCTGAAAATTACTGGAAATTTTAGGAGGAAAAAAAAAGGAGTGACATTGTTGTATATATGTGTGACATTGTTGTATATAGGAGTGACATTGTTGTATATAGGAGTGACATTGTTGTATATAGGAGTGACATTGTTGTATATAGGTGTGACATTGTTGTATATAGTTGTGACATTGTTGTATACAATTGTGACAGTGTTGTATATAGGAGTGACATTGTTGTATATAGGAGTGACATTGTTGTATATAGGTGTAACATTGTTGTATCCAGGTGTGCCATTCTTTTATATAGGAGTGGCATTGTTGTATACAGGTGTAACATTGTTGTATCCAGGTGTGACATTCTTTTATATAGGAGTGGCATTGTTGTATACAGGTGTAACATTGTTGTATCCAGGTGTGACATTGTTTTATATAGGAATGACAGTGTTGTATATAGCTGTGACATTGTTGCATATAGGTGTGACATTGTTGAATACAAATGTGACATTGTTGTACACAGATGTGACATTGTTGTATTTAGGTGTGGCATTGTTGTATATAGGTGTGGCATTGTAGTATACAGGTGTGGCATTGTAGTATATAGGAGTGGCATTGTTGTATATGGGAGTGATATTAATGTATGTAAGTGTGACATTGTTGTATTTAGGTGTGATATTGTTGTATGTAGGAGTGACATTGTTATATCTAAGAGTGACACTGGAGTATACAGGTGTGACATTGTTGTATATAGGTGTGACATTGGTGTATATACGTGTGACATTGTTGTATATAGGTGTGGCATTGTTGTATATAGTTGTGACATTGTTGCATATAGGTGTGGCATTGGTGTATATACGTGTGACATTGTTGTATAAAGGTGTGGCATTGTTGTATATAGTTGTGACATTGTTGCATATAGGTGTGGCATTGGTGTATATATGTGTGACATTGTTGTATATAGGTGTGGCATTGTTGTATATAGTTGTGACATTGTTGCATATAGATGTGACATTGGTGTATACAGGTGTGGCAGTGTTGTATACAGGTATATATTCAATGTTTCCTGTCTACACGCTTCAGTGTTTGTACCTGTCAGAATTTTAACGTCTAAGATAAGTTCGTATTTTGATTTTTAACCTCCAATACATTTTTATTCTTTCTGAACTAGCAAAGTGGAAAAAATAGAAGGGAAATAGTGAGTAGGTAATAGAAGGAGGAGAGGAGAGAGACAGACACACACATATACAGAGGGAGAGAGAGAATAGCAGAGAAAGAGAGTGTGGAGAGGTAGATAATGGCGGGCAATAGAGAGAGAGAGAGAGAGAGAGAGAGAGAGATAGAGAGAGAGAGATGAAGAGGGCGGGGTAAAAGGAACAAATTTTATATTCAAAGGGTGGAGGGCATACAAGCCAGTCCAACATTCTACTCTTCATTATACAACTTTCAACCAACTTTCAAACGTTCAGATTAATACATGGAGTACTACGTACATGATGTTGATGAGACAACTTAAAAGTGACAACAATTTGACATACAACATTTCTTCCAAACATCCAACAGTGTACACAGGCAGTAAAGACATGGGATGTAATTATAAAATAGGAAGTTGGATGTTTAGATCTAGAAAAATCCTAGACAAAACACTTAATACGTGTGAGAACTTGTACTTGTACGAACTCCCTGTAACTGCGAGCTGTTGTTCTTTGCAGCCGATGCTGTGGAGGTGTTGAGACACAGCATCGTATCAGCGTGGGAGCGGGTTATGGCAGCTACTTTTTCAGCCCCGGAGTACAGCTAAAGAAAGCAGGGGGTGTGCAATGCTTCTTTATCCGACTCCACCACTATAGGGAGTATGGCGATCCCTGCCCGGTTAGCCAGGCTAGGCTTGTTACTGGGGGTACCACGGAGAGGTGGGAAGGGTCTTGATCAGCAATGATTCGCTAACCCTGGCCCTGGCATGTCAGCTGTGGGTCACTGCCTCATCGGACAGAGTCTTCACCCTAAGACGTGAGAGAATGAAAAACCACAAGAGAACTTGAACCACAGACTTCGGTAAGACGAGCCACCGACCAGCCGTGAGAGCACAGCGCATTAATCAACTTCGCTATCCTGCACGCCTTCCCTCCTTCCACCCTCCCCGATAAAAGGTGATTGATAACGAAGCCGTCAATGCTTGTCGTCCTGACATCTGGAGAGGGACCGAGGTCATGACACAGGAATTTCTGTGCTACACTGCCTGCAAGTACTGCACAGCCTGCAAGTACTACACTGCCTGCAAGTACTGCACAGCCTGCAAGTGCTACGCTGTCTGCAAGTGCCACACTGCCTGCAAGTACAACACAGCCTGCAAGTACTACACAGCCTGCAAGTACTACACTGTCTGTAAGTATTACACTGCCTGCAAGTACTGCACAGTCTGTAAGTGCTACACTGCCTGCAAGTACTATACTGTCTGCAAGTGCTACACAACTTGCAAGTACTACAATGTCTGCAAGTTCTACACTGCTTGCAAGTGCTACAAGCCTGCAATTACTACACTGTCTGCACATACTACACTGCCTGCAAGTGTTACACTGCTTGCAAGTACTACACTGCCTGCAAGTACTACACAGCCTGCAAGTGCTACACTGCCTGCAAGTACTATATAGCCTGCAAGTGCTACACTGCCTCTTGGACCATTAAACCCTGCAAGATCACAACAGCTTCCAGGTACTATACAGTCTGTAGGACCAGTATACTCTGCAAGTAATACAAAGCTTGTTGTACCAGTACACCCTGCAAGTAATACAATGCTTGTTGTACCAGTACACCCTGCAAATAATACAAAACTTGTTGTACCAGTACACCCTGCAAGTAATACAAAGCTTGTTGTACCAGTACACCCTGCAAGTAATACAAAACTTGTTGTACCAGTACACCCTGCAAGTAATGCAAAGATTGTTGTACCAGTACACCCTGCAAGTAATACTTCTTCTTCTTCTTCTTCTTCGTTCACTTCTACCACCAAAAACCGCACTGTGATCCTACTGAATTCATGCCTGTGGTCCTCGTTTGGTCCCGTGGTCCCCTGTGTGGTCCAAAATAGACCATACGAGATCCACGAAAGGACCACAAGGGGTTCAGAGTATCATAGTGCTTTAGCCTGTATTCTTGGTGGGTCTCGGAAGCGGGATTGTGTGACACCGTGGTTTTCATTGCACCAGTTTAGTCTAGGGTTGGACTTTCTCACCGGAAGACCTCGACGTGTTTAGGATATCAGTGCATCCCCGCTGGGTGAGAGGCGGTAGCCCACCCAGGCCAGAGTTGGACTTTCTCACCGGAAAACCTCGACGTGTTTTGAGATACCCGTGTATCACTGCCGGGTGAGAGGTGGTTGCCCATCCAGTCTAGGGTTGGACTTTCTCACCGGAAAACCTCAGCGTGATTAGGATACGCAGACATCCCCGCCGGGTGAGAGGTGGTTGCCTATCTAGACTTCTCTGGTCCAGTGTCTCCGACTTCAGCATTTTGCAGTCGTGGCCGCTACCCTTCCTAGTTGTGACCAGGATGGAGCTTTTGTCCAGGAGGACGAATCCTCGCCACTAGTGACTTCCACCCCTGGGTTGAGCCGGTTATATGCATATTATCCCAATATGGGTGTGTTTGGGACGTGACCGACCTCTAGGGCAGAGGTACTGTGACATGCATAGCCTTCAAGATTCACCCCTGGTGTGAGCCGGTTTAGGCAAAATTCACCAGTATGGGTGTTTATCAGGCGTTACCGACCTCTAGAGCGGAGGTGGCATGACATGTCTAGCCATCGAGTTCCACCCCTGGTGTGTGCCGGTTTAGGCATATTTCACCAGTGTAGGTGTATTTCGGACGTGGCCGGCCTCTAGAGCAGAGGTGCCGTGGTATGTATAGCTCTCGTAGCGATACTACTGGACATACCGGTTAAACTTCACTTTCCACCACCTTTTCCCATCGGCGCCGCACAGCAACCTTTATTTCCGCATTTACTTCCTTAACCGGGAGGAGCTTCACTCCACGCGCGGCATTTGAAGAGTCAAGCCAGCAGTGTCTTAACCTCTGGGACAAGCCGGTTCATGCATTTCACCCGATATGACTGCACTCAGGACGTGGCCGACCTCCAGACCAGAGGTGCCGTGATTTGACTGTTTGCTTCGCTTTATCCTTTCTACCACCTTTTCCGCAGTGATGCTGCGCGGCAACCTCATTTGCAAATTTCTTCATTGGCCGGGAGGTGCACCGCTCCACGCACGGCAGCTGAAGATCTCGCCAACAGCGTGCAAGTAATACAAAGCTTGTTGTACCAGTACACTCTGCAAGTAATGCAAAGCTTGTTGTACCAGTACACCCTGCAAGTAATGCAAAGCTTGTTGTACCAGTACACCCTGCAAGTAATGCAAAGCTTGTTGTACCAGTACACCCTGCAAGTAATGCAAAGCTTGTTGTACCAGTACACCCTGCAAGTAATGCAAAGCTTGTTGTACCAGTACACCCTGCAAGTAATACAATGCTTGTTGTACCAGTACACCCTGCAAGTAATACAATGCTTGTTGTACCAGTACACCCTGCAAGTAATACAAAGCTTGTTGTACCAGTACACCCTGCAAGTAATACAATGCTTGTTGTACCAGTACAAACTGTTGCCCCCCGCAAGCTGGTCAATGTTATAGAACTAAAATGTCTTCCGTCAGGGATAGAGCTACAGACATTCTGCTTGTTTAAATAGGTCTCCTGACACTCTTATTGTGGGTATCTCATCTTTGATATGGCTTAGCTCTATAAATCAGAGCGGAACTTTTCTGCAGTAATGATTGACCATCATTAGGGACAAATAGCTTTATCACTTTGAGTGCAAAAAAAGTTCTATAGAACATTTCGTATCCTAGAGTGCTTTTGGCAAAATGTGAATATAAATGTGATACGTTTCTTTCTGGTGAAAGGTATCAAGCTATACAAATATTTTCCTAGAACAACATCACCAGTTCCAGCGCTCGCAGTTTTTAAATGATATCCTTGACATTTCATCAGTTATGACAGAAATGATTGACGTCCAGGTCTGAGTACAGCATGGTTGTTTTTGCTGGTATTTAAGTGACCTGGTGATCTAATAACAAAACCTATCTATCTAATCTATCTATCTATCTATCTATCTATCTATCTATCTATCTATCTATCTATCTATCTATCTATCTATCTATCTATCTATCTATCTATCTATCTGTCTGTCTGTCTGTCTGTCTGTCTGTCTATCTATCTATCTATCTATCTATCCATCTATCTATTTATCTATCTATCTATCCATCCATCCATCCATCCATCCATCCATCCATCTATCTATCCATCTATCTATCTATCTATCTATCTATCTATCTATCTATCTATCTATCTATCTATCTATCTATCTATCTATCTATCTATCTATCTATCTATCTATCTATCTATCTATCTATCTATCTATCTATCTATCATACATTAAAATCTATGTAACAAAAAGCATGTAAACTAAGTCTGTTGGTGTACTCAGCATCAGAAAGACAAGAGTACAAGAAAACAGAAGTTGTACAAATATCCGCTGTCAAGACAGGCTGTGGACACACTTCAGTTGACACTCAGTGAACAATGAAAGAAAACAGAATACTTTTTGTTTATTGCAACAGTCATTAGATACGGCCATATAAGTACTGTTTGTATTCCTACAAAGATCGTGTATTTGTGCAGACTGTTTGACCAGTTTGTATTATCAAGATAGCTTGTATTTCTTCTACTAGAACTTTGCATTCGCACAGACAGTTTGTATTACTCCATATAGTTTGTATTCACAGTTTGTACTCCCACAATCTATATTCCCGCAGTTTGTATTCCCACAGATAGTTTGTATTCCTACAAATAGTTTGTATCGTCATAAATATTTTGTATTCCCAGAGACAGATTGTATTCTCACAAATATTTTGTATTCCCACAGATAATTTGTATTCTCACAAATAATTTGTATTCCAACAGAAAGTTTATATTCTCACAAATAGTTTGTATTCCTACGGACAGTTTGTATTCTCACAAATATTTTATATTCCCGCTCTGAGAATTTTTGAGTGAAAAAATAAACATGGAAAATGAGCAGGTGAAAGTTGTTTCCAGATTTCTCTAAAATATAAACTAACTTTCAACTCATCTTCTTAACGATGAAGAGCACTCTAAAGGTGTTCTGCTGTGTGTGAAATATAAACCTTTTTGTAAGTTTCGGTGCCGATGAGTGTGGTGTGACCCGGGGGGGGGGGGGGGGGGGGAGGGCAATGAAACACCAGGTCTGCCCCCCGAGCTGGCGAAATTACAGGCCACCAAGACATTATCATCTTCCTCGTGGATGACCCTGGTTTTGTCCACTACGAGCATGATTAAAGTCAGTTAAGTGCGTGTTGATGTTTATGAGTGAGTTAGGTGCGTGTTGTTGTTTAGGAGTGAGTTAGGTGCGTGTTGTTGTTTAGGAGTGAGTTAGGTGCGTGTTGTTGTTTAGGAGTGAGTTAGGTGCGTGTTGTTGTTTATGAGTGAGTTAGGTGCGTGTTGTTGTTTATGAGTGAGTTAGGTGCGTGTTGTTGTTTATGAGTGAGTTAGGTGCGTGTTGTTGTTTATGAGTGAGTTAGGTGCGTGTTGTTGTTTATGAGTGAGTTAGGTGCGTGTTGTTGTTTAGGAGTGAGTTAGGTACGTGTTGTGTTTATGAGTGAATTAAGTGCGTATTGTGTTTATGAATGAGTTTGGTGTGTATTGTGTTTATGAGTGAGTTTGGTGCGTATTGTGTTTATGAGTGAGTTAAGTTGGTTTTGTGTTCATGAGTCAGTTAAGTGCGTGTTGTGTTCATGAATGAGTTAAGTGCGTGTTGCATTCATGAGTCAGTTAAGTGCGTGGTGCGTTTATGAGTCATTAAGTGCGTATCATGAACATAAAAGTGCGCAGAAACTACGCGGGCGGTCGCTGTTTAAGGTCGCTCTTTAAGTTAGAAAAGTAGATAAATGGCCCCCAGCACAGAATCGTCATCCAAACACAGGTCAGAATGTCAGGAGATTTGCCAGGTTGTTTGTGCCCCAGTAACCACACGTAAAGTACATGTGGCTCTTATTCCTTGGAGGTAGATGTTTAAAAGTGCAGAGTTTAGAGTTATGACGATATTCACCGGGAGTACATGATGTAGTGTTCTATTTTAATTTTTTTAAAGTAAACAAACTCAGGTCGAAGGTCATGAAAGCTAAAACCAGACCAAGGATAAGTGACGCCTGCAGGAGAATGTAAAATAGTTAAGAAAACAAAGTAATATTAAGTAATTACTAAATTGCTTAAATCAGTGTTGTATGGTAATCACTTGCTGTTATTTCTTTTTCTTTAATTGTGAAAACTCGCTGCAGAACCACACAGTCCAGGCAAACTCTCTCATTATATAACCACAGAGTCTAGACATACTCTTAACTCACTATATAACCACATAGTCTAGTCAAACTCTTAACTCACTATATAACCACAGAGTCTAGGCAAATTCTTAACTCACTATACAACCACAGAGTCTAGGCAAACTCTTAACTCACTATATAATCACAGAGTCTAGGCAAACTCTTAACTCACTATATAATCACAGAGTCTAGGCAAACTCTTAACTCACTATACAACCACAGAGTCTAGGCAAACTCTTAACTCACTATATAATCACAGAGTCTAGGCAAACTCTCTCACTATATAACCACAGAGTCTAGGCAAACTCTTAATTCATTATATAACCACACAGTCTAGGCAAACTCTTAACTCACTATATAACCACAGAGTCTAGACAAACTCTTAACTCACTATATAACCACAGAGTCTAGGCATACTCTTAATTCATTATATAACCACACAGTCTAGACAAACTCTTAACTCACTATATAACCACAGAGTCTAGGCAAACTCTTAACTCACTATATAATCACAGAGTCTAGGCAAACTCTCTCACTATATAACCACAGAGT
Organism: Achatina immaculata; assembly: GCA_009760885.1. Taxonomy (NCBI): domain Eukaryota; kingdom Metazoa; phylum Mollusca; class Gastropoda; order Stylommatophora; family Achatinidae; genus Lissachatina; species Lissachatina immaculata. The sequence goes on from CM019716.1 coordinate 40,999,452, forward strand.
CTAGGCAAACTCTTAACTCATTATATAACCACATAGTCTAGTCAAACTCTTAACTCACTATATAACCACAGAGTCTCGGCAAACCCTTAACTCATTATATAACCAGAGAGTCTAGTCAAACTCTTAACTCACTATATAACCACAGAGTCTAGGCAAACTCTCTCACTATATAACCACAGAGTCTAGGCAAAATCTTAACTCACTATATAATCACAGAGTCTAGGCAAACTCTTAACTAGCTATGGAACCACACAGTCTAGGCAAACTCTTAACTCACTATATAACCACAGAGTCTAGTCAAACTCTTAACTCATTATATAACCAGAGAGTCTAGGCAAACTCTTAACTCACTATATAACCACAGAGTCTAAGCAAACTCTCTGACTATATAACCACAGAGTCTAGTCAAACTCTTAACTCGCTGTATAACCACAGAGTCCAGGCAAACTCTCTCACTATATAACCACAAAGTCTAATCAAACTCTTAACTCACTATACAACCACAGAGTCTAGGCAAACACTTAACTCACTATATAATCACAGAGTCTAGGCAAACTCTTAACTCGCTATATAACCACAGAGTCCAGGCAAACTCTCTCACTATATAACCACAAAATCTAGTCAAACTCTTAACTCACAATATAACCACAGAGTCTAGTCAAACTCTTAACTCACTATATAACCACACAGCCTAGACAAACTCTTAGCTCACTATATAACCACAAAGTCTTTGTAAACTCTCTCACTATATAACCACAGAGTCTAGGTAAACTCTTAACTCGCTATAGAACCACACAGTCTAGACAAACTGTTAACTCACTATATAACCACAAAGTCCAGGCAAACTCACTATATAACCACAGAGTCTAGGCAAACTCTTAACTCACTATATAACCACAGAGTCTAGTCAAACTCTTAACTCACTATATAACCACAGAGTCTAGTCAAACTCTTATCTCACTATATAACCACAGAGTCTAGGCAAACTATCTCACTATATAACCACAGAGTCTAGTCAAACTCTTAACTCACTATATAACCACAGAGTCTAGTCAAACTCTTAACTCACTCTATAACCACACAGTCTAGTCAAACTCTTAACTCACTATATAACCACAGAGTCTAGGCAAACTATCTCACTATATAACCAGAGAGTCTAGGCAAACTCTTAACTCACTATATAATCACAGTCTAGGCAAGTTATCTCATTATATAACCACAGAGTCTAGGCAAACTATCTCACTATATAACCACAGAGTCTAGGCAAACTATCTCAAACCACAGAGTCTAGTCAAACTCTTAACTCACTATATAACCACAGAGTCTAGTCAAGCTCTTAACTCACTATATAACCACAGAGTCTAGTTAAACTCTTAACTCACTATATAATCACAGAGTCTAGGGAAACTCTTAACTCACTATATAATCACAGAGTCTAGTCAAACTCTTAACTCACTATATACCACAGAGTCTAGGCAAACTATCTCACTATATAACCACAGAGTCTAGTCAAACTCTTAACTCACTATATAACCACAGAGTCTAGTCAAACTCTTAACTCACTCTATAACCACACAGTCTAGTCAAACTCTTAACTCACTATATAACCACAGAGTCTAGGCAAACTATCTCACTATATAACCAGAGAGTCTAGGCAAACTCTTAACTCACTATATAATCACAGTCTAGGCAAGTTATCTCATTATATAACCACAGAGTCTAGGCAAACTATCTCACTATATAACCACAGAGTCTAGGCAAACTATCTCAAACCACAGAGTCTAGTCAAACTCTTAACTCACTATATAACCACAGAGTCTAGTCAAGCTCTTAACTCACTATATAACCACAGAGTCTAGTTAAACTCTTAACTCACTATATAATCACAGAGTCTAGGGAAACTCTTAACTCACTATATAATCACAGAGTCTAGTCAAACTCTTAACTCACTATATAACCACAGAGTCTAGTCAAACTCTTAACTCACTATATAACCACAGAGTCTAGGCAAACTATCTCACTATATAACCACAGAGTCTAGGCAAACTATCTCACTATATAACCACAGTCTAGTCAAACTCTTAACTCACTATATAACCACACAGTCTAGGCAAACTCTAGCGCGCCGTAGAAAACAAACAAACCTGCTATATAGCACAAATCTTCTTCTCCCAATAATAAACTTGAAAAAGTCTGAAAACCAAGTCAGTGAGAAAGGACACGCAGTAGCCTTGCAGGTAGAACACAGAGAAAAAAGACAAATAAGGAAGTAAATACAAAGAAAAAAAAAGAACATCGCCACCGACAAAGGTGTGTGGGCAAAGAAAAATCTGTAGGAAGTGAAATATCTACAGCTAGATAATAATAAGATGATAATATCCGAGGTTGTATATATATATATATAATACATTGAAGGGATGAGACCTAAATGAATTATATATGTAAATCGACTTGTGAATATATTGAAAAACAATGTTGTTACATTATAATTGCCTTGTCTGTTATGTTAGTAGTTATTTATATGTAAAGTAAAACTAAACTAATGCTATATTTTGAAGCCATATTGTTATATGATAGAGCTAGTTATAGCAACGTTTTCCACACCCTTTGTAAAGAACATTTTGGGCAGTTCACGGTGTAGGGCGGAGGAGTTGGGGGGGGGGGGTTGTAATCGTAGGCACCAAAGATCGTTTCAGAGGGTAGCCTTACCTTGGCCTCGTCTTAAGACTTCATAGTGACTTATAATTGCCACAGTGACGCGCGGTGTAAAGACTTCACAGTGATTTATATTGGCCACGGTGACGCGCGGTGTAAAGACTTCACAGTGATTTATATTGGCCACGGTGACGCGCGGTGTAAAGACTTCACAGTGATTTATATTGGCCACGGTGACGCGCGGTGTAAAGACTTCATAGTGACTTATAATTGCCACGGTGACGCGCGGTGTAAAGACTTCATAGTGACTTATATTTGCCACGGTGACGCGCGGTGTAAAGACTTCATACTCACTATAACCACAGAGTCTAGGCAAACTATCTCACTATATAACCACAGAGTCTAGGCAAACTCTTAACTCACTATATAACCACAGAGTCTAGGCAAACTATCTCATTATATAAACACAGAGTCTAGGCAAACTATCTCACTATATAATCACAGAGTCTAGTCAAACTCTTAACTCACTATATAACCACACAGCCTAAACAAACTCTTAGCTCACTATATAACCACAAAGTCTAGGCAAACTCTCTCACTATATAACCACAGAGTCTAGGTAAACTCTTAACTCGCTATAGAACCACACAGTCTAGACAAACTGTTAACTCACTATATAACCACAAAGTCCAGGCAAACTCACTATATAACCACAGAGTCTAGGCAAACTCTTAACTCACTATATAACCACAGAGTCTAGTCAAACTCTTAACTCACTATATAACCACAGAGTCTAGTCAAACTCTTATCTCACTATATAACCACAGAGTCTAGGCAAACTATCTCACTATATAACCACAGAGTCTAGTCAAACTCTTAACTCACTATATAACCACAGAGTCTAGTCAAACTCTTAACTCACTCTATAACCACACAGTCTAGTCAAACTCTTAACTCACTATATAACCACAGAGTCTAGGCAAACTATCTCACTATATAACCAGAGAGTCTAGGCAAACTCTTAACTCACTATATAATCACAGTCTAGGCAAGTTATCTCATTATATAACCACAGAGTCTAGGCAAACTATCTCACTATATAACCACAGAGTCTAGGCAAACTATCTCAAACCACAGAGTCTAGTCAAACTCTTAACTCACTATATAACCACAGAGTCTAGTCAAGCTCTTAACTCACTATATAACCACAGAGTCTAGTTAAACTCTTAACTCACTATATAATCACAGAGTCTAGGGAAACTCTTAACTCACTATATAATCACAGAGTCTAGTCAAACTCTTAACTCACTATATAACCACAGAGTCTAGTCAAACTCTTAACTCACTATAACCACAGAGTCTAGGCAAACTATCTCACTATAACCACAGAGTCTAGGCAAACTATCTCACTATATAACCACAGTCTAGTCAAACTCTTAACTCACTATATAACCACACAGTCTAGGCAAACTCTAGCGCGCCGTAGAAAACAAACAAACCTGCTATATAGCACAAATCTTCTTCTCCCAATAATAAACTTGAAAAAGTCTGAAAACCAAGTCAGTGAGAAAGGACACGCAGTAGCCTTGCAGGTAGAACACAGAGAAAAAAGACAAATAAGGAAGTAAATACAAAGAAAAAAAAAGAACATCGCCACCGACAAAGGTGTGTGGGCAAAGAAAAATCTGTAGGAAGTGAAATATCTACAGCTAGATAATAATAAGATGATAATATCCGAGGTTGTATATATATATATATAATACATTGAAGGGATGAGACCTAAATGAATTATATATGTAAATCGACTTGTGAATATATTGAAAAACAATGTTGTTACATTATAATTGCCTTGTCTGTTATGTTAGTAGTTATTTATATGTAAAGTAAAACTAAACTAATGCTATATTTTGAAGCCATATTGTTATATGATAGAGCTAGTTATAGCAACGTTTTCCACACCCTTTGTAAAGAACATTTTGGGCAGTTCACGGTGTAGGGCGGAGGAGTTGGGGGGGGGGGGTTGTAATCGTAGGCACCAAAGATCGTTTCAGAGGGTAGCCTTACCTTGGCCTCGTCTTAAGACTTCATAGTGACTTATAATTGCCACAGTGACGCGCGGTGTAAAGACTTCACAGTGATTTATATTGGCCACGGTGACGCGCGGTGTAAAGACTTCACAGTGATTTATATTGGCCACGGTGACGCGCGGTGTAAAGACTTCACAGTGATTTATATTGGCCACGGTGACGCGCGGTGTAAAGACTTCATAGTGACTTATAATTGCCACGGTGACGCGCGGTGTAAAGACTTCATAGTGACTTATATTTGCCACGGTGACGCGCGGTGTAAAGACTTCATAGTGACTTATATTTGCCACGGTGACGCGCGGTGTAAAGACTTCATAGTGACTTATATTTGCCACGGTGACGCGCGGTGTAAAGACTTCATAGTGACTTATATTTGCCACGGTGACGCGCGGTGTAAAGACTTCATAGTGACTTATATTTGCCACGGTGACGCGCGGTGTAAAGACTTCATAGTGACTTATATTTGCCACGGTGACGCGCGGTGTAAAGACTTCATAGTGACTTATATTTGCCACGGTGACGCGCGGTGTAAAGACTTCATAGTGACTTATATTTGCCACGGTGACGCGCGGTGTAAAGACTTCATAGTGACTTATATTTGCCACGGTGACGCGCGGTGTAAAGACTTCATAGTGACTTATATTTGCCACGGTGACGCGCGGTGTAAAGACTTCATAGTGACTTATATTTGCCACGGTGACGCGCGGTGTAAAGACTTCATAGTGACTTATATTTGCCACGGTGACGCGCGGTGTAAAGACTTCATAGTGACTTATATTTGCCACGGTGACGCGCGGTGTAAAGACTTCATAGTGACTTATATTTGCCACGGTGACGCGCGGTGTAAAGACTTCATAGTGACTTATATTTGCCACGGTGACGCGCGGTGTAAAGACTTCATAGTGACTTATATTTGCCACGGTGACGCGCGGTGTAAAGACTTCATAGTGACTTATATTTGCCACGGTGACGCGCGGTGTAAAGACTTCATAGTGACTTATACTGGATACAGTGACGCGCGGTATAAAGACAGCAGCATTAATTTGACAGAACTGGTCTCTGGTATATAAAATAATATCAACAAGGTACACTAGATGCTCTGTAGGCATAATGTTCTTCTCTTTATATCTCGAAATACCACGTTTGCAGTAAATATACCACAGAGAAGAAATATGTTCTAATTTATGAGTCAGCGAATGATAAACAACATGAGGAGATAGAATACGTTCTTCCAAACTTTGTAGATTTTAACGACAATTTTTGTTTCGACATCTTAAATTAAATGTGTGGCGGGCTGACAGAATAACAAAACATCCTGGCTGCACTGACGGACCTTTGCTCTAAGCAGCCATCGACCTTACGGCCTAAAGCGGTCACCCAGTTTTTACAATGTTTTCCAAGATTGACTTCCGCCAGGGAACATAATTCCGTTATTGCCTTGAAAATTCAGAGTTATCTGTCGTCGCTTCCCCGATCTTCTGTGTTGTATAACCTTTTCCTGTTCTATGTCAAAGACTTGATAGACAGCGCTTTCACTGGATGACGAAAGATTGTTAAACTCGTGGCTCATTCAAATCATATAAATTCCACTTAGTTTCCAGCTTATAGAGAATGTACTAGATTACTCTAAATTTAAAAAAGACACCACAAAAAAAAAACCGAATATATGAATAAAACACATCCATTTTGAAGTTTGTAGTCTTCAAAGACTGGAATGAAAGAGTTGAGGAAGGTGTTAGTTTGAACCAGTGACTTTAGTTGATATTCAGAGAATAAGAATGACAGACGAAGAGCTTTGATGTGGACTCCATAGAGTAAAAGAGGGATAGGGTGACTAATAACAGACATGGAGACGTACAGCAGGGAGGGTGATGATATGAAAAAGGACTGACATGGGAGAGAGCCAAGAAGATAGAGAAGGACTGACATGGGAGACAGCCAAGAAGATAGAGAAGGACTGACGTGGGAGAGAGCCAAGAAGATAGAGAAGGACTGATATGAGAGACAGTCAAGAAGATAGAGAAGGACTGTCATGGGAGACAGCCAAGAAGATAGAGAAGGACTGACGTGGGAGAGAGCCAAGAAGATAGAGAAGGACTGATATGAGAGACAGTCAAGAAGATAGAGAAGGACTGACGTGGGAGAGAGCCAAGAAGATAGAGAAGGACTGACATGGGAGACAGCCAAGAAGATAGAGAAGGACTGACATGGGAGACAGCCAAGAAGATAGAGAAGGACTGACATGGGAGACAGCCAAGAAGATAGAGAAGGACTGACATGGGAGACAGCCAAGAAGATAGAGAAGGACTGACATGGGAGACAGCCAAGAAGATAGAGAAGGACTGACGTGGGAGACAGCCAAGAAGATAGAGAAGGACTGACGTGGGAGACAGCCAAGAAGATAGAGAAGGACTGACGTGGGAGACAGCCAAGAAGATAGAGAAGGACTGACGTGGGAGACAGCCAAGAAGATAGAGAAGGACTGACAAAAGCAGACATTTCTTTGTACCAGCAACACTATGTGTCTTATGCTGAAGGGACGAAACCGACAGACCGACAGTCAGACATACAAACAGACATAGACAGACAAACATAGACAGACAGAGAGATAGAGACAGACAGTCAGACATACAAACATACATAGACAGACAAACATAGACAGACAGAGAGATAGAGACAGACAGTCAGACATACAAACAGACATAGACAGACAAACATAGACAGACAGAGAGATAGAGACAGACAGTCAGACATACAAACAGACATAGACAGACAGACAGACAGACAGACAGACAGGCAGACAGAAAAAGCTATAAGAAAAACACACTCATTTATCACAGTAACAACAATATCAGCATCGTTAACAGCAACAGCGCCAGCAAACAGCGAATTCTAGAACTCAGGAGAAAAAAAAAGACGAATGTCGTTCAGGCAAGATTGGTCTGGTATCGATCCATGTGACCCACTAATAGAGCCCCATCGGAACTCGGGTTTCCCAGGTTTGTAGGGAGACTTATAGCAAAATTCCAACCCGAAAGATTTAGACAAAGTCTAGTCCAGAATAATTTCACGTTTGACGGCCCATACGATAGTAATTATGGAAGAAAGACTGTCGCGCATGATGATGATTACAGAAGATTACAGAACCTTCCATAAGATGAGTAGAAAGAAGATGATACAGACGATGATAGTTTCAGTCTAGGTCACACTGACCCCTGCTTATTGAATATGTTGCTTGAAAAAAAATTATGAAGAAGTTCGTTCTGAGAAGGAAGAAAAAAAATAATGAAGAAAAGGAAAAAGAAGATGATAAGGAAGAGAAGAAGAAAGAGGAAGAACAAAAACTAGTGAAGAAGAAGAACGAACGAACGAACGAACAGACTTTATTTTCAGAGGATTAAGAATTGGGCACGCAGGCCCGTCTAACATCCTGCCCTTCATCATACAGCTTTCACTCACTCACAGTCATTCAGCATTTGTTAATAAGCATAATAATCATGAAGACACATTAAATGATTATATAAATAAATAATAAACTTATCTCTTGTCCATAAACTCCACACTCTGATTTATGCAACAAGAAGAAGAAGAAATCATGATGACGATGATGAGGACAAAAATAATAAGTAAAAGAAAAATGTTTTTAAAACGGAAGAAGAATAAAAGAGAAAAGAAAAAGAAATAAACGAAAAAAAAATTATAGAAAATATAACAAGAAGATATATCACAGCTCCAGACAGCTCCTATACTGCAAGATGAAGTAATGAGGACAGCTCCTATACTGCAAGATGAAGTAATGAGGACAGCCCTTATACTGCAAGATGAAGTAATGAGGATAGTTCCTATACTGCAAGATGAAGTAATGAGGACAGCTCCTATACTGCAAGATGAAGTAATGAGGACAACCCTTATACTGCAAGATGAAGTAATGAGGACAGCCCTTATACTGCAAGATGAAGTAATGAGGACAGCCCTTATACTGCAAGATGAAGTAATGAGGACAGGCCTTATACTGCAAGATGAAGCAATGAGGACAAGTCCTATCTTGCAAGATGAAGCAATGAGGACAAGTCCTATCTTGCAAGATGAAGCCTTGAGGACAAGTCCTATCTTGCAAGATGAAGCCCTGAGGACAAGTCCTATCTTGCAAGATGAAGCCTTGAGGACAGGTCCTGGATGAAAAAACAAACTAGATTTAGCTGGAGTGTCACACGAAAAGGACACGAAAATCTGGGTTACCTCCCATCCGGACATAGTTCCAGACCGAGTTTATACAATCGATATTCCCTGGCGTTGAATAACACCACGTGATCGCAAATCTCTTAAGAGAACTGGTCTACGGAAACCAGAGATTGGAGGGAGTTGAGGGGAGACAGATAGAGGGAGGAGAGAGAGAGAGAGAGAGAGAGAGAGAGAGAGGCATACTGGCAGGGAGAAATCGGGAAAAACTTAAGACAGGAAAACATGGCTGAACACAAAAACCGGCCACCCTGGAGGTCATCTTGACTGACATTCAGGAGCTGGTAAAGACAGAAGAAAAAGAAATGTGATTGGCTGAGCTAGGGGCTCCTGGGCTGGTCAGCGTGACACGTGCAAATGGAGGAAGAAAATAAACAGACAGACAGACGAGTAAGAGTGCAGACACGTGAAGAGACAAACAGACATGCAAACTGACACAGAGGAAGGCAAACGGGCAAGGCGTACAAGCAAGAGAAGAAACATGCAGGTAAGCATGCAGGGAAAACATTCAGACAGGCAGACAGGCGAGCAGACTTATAGACAAATGGACAGGTAGACACACGACCCTCAATATTAGCAAAGCATTAAATCAGATTTCTTAATTCCAGAAAGAAATTTTTTTACCTGGTGACAGGTAAAAAAAACCGCTACACATTTCAAGGTATCAGACAACAATGGGACGAAGGCATTCCTGCAACAGAGATGTCAGATAAAGATTAGAAAGATGATAAGAAAGACAACGACAATCTCTGTACTCTAAGACACGGCCTCCAAGCGAAAAACCCGATATTAAATCAAAGTTATAGATCAACGGTTCTCAAGTTGTGACGTGTAGAGCCCGTGATAAAACAGGACAGTATTAAGAAACAGATCACCATCGTCTCATTGAAGTCTCAGTTTCATCCTAAATGTTGCCTTGTTAAAGAGAAATATACAGCGTCTACTTCTCTTCGTTGTTTGTGTAAGAGACCTAATAGAGAGAGAAATGTTGAGATGAGGACAAGATGAGCATGGCGGATGATTTCAAATAATCGTGGGATCAAAATACTTGACTTGTGTAAAGTTGTATGGGAAATATTTTATACAAGCAAAGGATGTAGAAGAGTAAAAGAGAGAGAGAGAGAGAGAGAGAGAGAGAGAGAGAGAGAGAGAGAGAGAGATTGATTGATTGATTGATCTTTATTTCAAAAGGGTTAAGAATTGGGCACGTAGGCCCGTCTGACATTCTGCCCTTTATCATACATCTTTCACTCTATTCCAGACATTCTACAAATATGCTGTTCATATAACAAACATAACTAACATTGAAGCTGAGAGACATAAAATAAAATATAACATTTACGTTTCGCTCTTAAACTTTCACTCAGTACAGAAGTAACTACATACATTATAAATGACTATCTACTAAACAAAATTGTCAGGACTATTCAGAAAACAATTAATTGTATTTGGTATCTGTAAGAGCAGTTTAAGATAACTTTTAAGTTTTATAGTTCGTGGAGGCATGTAGTCGACATCAAATAGATATTGGGAAAACTTGTAGTTGTAGGAAGGAGTATAATTTATATTTTTTATATACGATGGGAGGGTATTCCAAAGATGAGTAGCAGAATAACTAAAGCTTTTCTTGTAAAGATCAAGTCTAGGTTTTGGAAGACATATGTTGTTCAAGCGTTGGTTGCACTTTGGGCTAAATTTAAACTGGTTCCATAGATAAGGCGGAGCATGCCGTGAAAGAATCGAATACTAACTTGGCTTTGTTGAAGAGGAACCTGTTCTTAAGAGGTAGTATTTTGATACGTTTGTGATGGTTAGTTGTTTGTGCTTGATCTTTGTCACTAATAAGCTTTACTGCTCGCTTTTGGAGTGAGCAAAGCCTCTTTGTATTTGACACTGAGCAACCATCCCAAACTGTTGAGCAATAGTCTAAATGTGTTTGTATATGAGATATGTAGTATGTCTTCCTAGTGTCTTGATCGATGAAGTGCTTAATTTTAGCTAATTGGTATACATTTTGTGCGATGAGTTTTGTTAGACATTGCACATGAGAGTTCCAGGTCAGATGTTGGTCAATAATAAGACCTAGTGTTTTGTGCTCGCTAACGTTTTCTATCTGTGATGTTTCTGTACAGAGCCGAAGTGTTGTTTTTGTTGCGTTTTGTAGTTTCTGTCTTGTTGTTATGAGCATTGATTTTGTTATATCGGTGTTTATAATCATGAGAGAGAGAGAGAGAGAGAGAGAGGAGCAAGAACGAATGAATGATCTTTATTGTCAAATGGTAGAGAATTGGGCACGCAGGCCCGTCTTACATTCTGCCCTTCATCACTCCATCTTTCATTCTTCCCGCACGCTCGATTTAATACAAGTATGCACATTACACGAAAAATAAATATATATCAAAGAATGCAAAATGAAACTATTACATTCACAGATATAAGACAATGAACTGTTACATTCACAAATATAAATTAATGAACTACATGAGAGGTAACTAATCTAACAAGATAGTGTGCCAACACACATGCACATGCACACAACTAAATTTTCAATGAGTTCTTCTAATATTCCACTCTTACACACTCATTAAGATAATTTCTAACTAGATCTAACAGGTTACATTGAGAACCATGTTCTTTAGAGTCATAGGGTGGCAGGAGAGTCATGGGATGAGATAAGAGAGTAATGGAGAGAGCAAGAGAGAGAACAAGAATGAGAATAAAAGAGAAAGAGAGCAAGAGAAAGAAGACAAAAGAGCAAGAGAAAGAGAGAGAGAGAGAGCAAAAAAAAAAAAGAGAGCAAGAGAGAGAGTGCAAAAAAGAGGGCAAGAGAGAAAGCACAAAAGAGAGCAAGAGAGAGCAATGAGAGAGAGAGACAGCAAGAGCAAGAGGAGAGAGAGATAACAAAAAAAGAGAGCAAGAGATTGATTGATTGATTGATTGATCTTTATTTCAAAAGGGTTAAGAATTGGACACGCAGACCTGTCTGACATTCTGCCCTTTATCATACATCTTTCACTCTGTTCCAGACATTCTACAAATATGCTGCTCATATAAGAAACATAATTAACAATAAAGTAACTACATACGCATAAAATTACTTACTACATACACATAATAAATGACTGATATATACACATATAAATGACTACCTACATACACATATAAATGATTATCTACCAAAAAGAGCAAGAGAGAGAGAGAGCAAGAGAGATCAAAGAGAGAGAGAGCAAGAGAGAGCAAAGAGAGAGATTTAAAAAGCGAACAGGAGAGAGAGCAAGAGAGAGAGCACAAGAGAGAAAAGAGAGAGTTAAAAAAGAGAGCAAGAGAGAGACCAAAAGAGAGAACACGAGAGAGCACGAGAGAGACCAAAAGAGAGAGCAAGAGAGAGACACGAGAGGGCAAAGAGAGAGATTAAGAAAGAGCAAGAGAGATAAAAGAGAGAGCAAGAAAGAGCATAGAGAGAGAAAGAAAGAGCAAAGAGAGAGAGGGCGAGAGAGAGCAACAGAGAGTAAAGATAGAGATAAAAAAGATTGCAAGAGAGAGAGCAAGAGAAAGTGAGTAAGAGAGAGCAAAGAGAGATAGCAAAAGAGAGAGCATGAGAGAGCAAAGAAAGAGACGAAAAGGAAGAGCAAGAGAAAGCAAGAGAGAGCAAAGAGAGAGACCAAAAGAGAGAGATAAAAAAGAGAGCAAGGGAAAGATAACAAAAGAGAGGAAGCAAGAGAAAGGTAACAAGAGAGAGAGAGAGAGCAAGAGAAAGATAAAAAGAGAGAGATAGAATGAATGAATGAATGAATGAATGAATGAATGAATGAATGAATAATCTTTATTTTTAAAGGGTAAAGAATTGGGCACGCAGGCCCGTCTTACATTCTGCCCTTCATCACTCCATCTTTCATTCTTCCCACACACTTGATTTAGTACAAATATACAAATTAAATTAGGAAAAAAACATATCAAAAGAGTGTAAGATTTAACTACTACATTCAAAGTAAAAGAGAAGAAGTAATTAACCTAATAAAATAGCACTCACGCACACATACACACGCAGACATATACATTAAGAATAATACATTGTAAATACAGATCTTCTAACATATTTTTTTAACAAACATTAAAATAATTTCTAACAATATCTAACAAAAGATAAGGATAACAAGAGAGAGAGAGAGATAGAGAGAGAGATAGAGAAAGATAATAAAATAGAGAGCAAGAGAAAGATAACAAAAGAGAGCAAGAGAGATAGCAGGAGAAAGATAAGAAGAGAACAAGAGAAAGAGAAAGATAACAAGAGAGATAGCAGGAGAAAGATAAGAAGAGAACAAGAGAAAGAGAAAGAAAACAAGAGAGATAGCAGGAGAAAGATAAGAAGAGAACAAGAGAAAGAGAAAAGTAACAAGAGAGATAGCAGGAGAAAGATAAGAAGAGAGAGAGAGAGAGCAAGTGAAAGAGAAAGATAATAAGAGAGAGAGAGAGCAAGACGAAGATAACAAGAGAGAGTAAGAGAAAGATAATAAGGGAGAGCAAGAAAACGATAACAAGAGAGAGCGAACAAGAGAAAAATAACGAGAGAGAGAGAGAGAGCAAGAGAGAAAGAGATAAAAGAAGAAAAAGAGAGAAAGAAAGGGAGAGAAAGAAAGAGAGACATGAGAGAGAGAAAGAGGAGAGACTAAGAGAATGAATGAATGAATGAAATGAGAATGAATGAGAGAGAGAGAAAATTGCTGGAAATATCGGCAGACCGAGATGTCTCAACGATTCTTTTGTCCTTGAGGGCACATCCCATTGGAATTTCACGGAGTGCTAGAATATGCCCGATTTTGTTAAATTTAGTTCCCGACCACGGATTTCTTCGGCTTGTTCCTATTATTTCCATTTACCGACTTTCACCGAAATAGAAATTTTAAAGAGAATAACCTTTCTATGTGGGCCAAGACGTCGATGGAGGAGGGATTTGAAGGCTTTAAACTACGCAGTTAGTTCTGGCCACGAATTCGATACCACCCCTGTCTGCAGACAGATCGATACCACGGAGACGGTATCCGGGTGAATCTCTGAGCTATTTTATAGAGACAATGGTTGCCAACACGAGCGGGAACCACCTAGGTATAGATTCTATTTTCTACTTCTTTTTATATTTTAACGCTTGTTTCAACCATTTGTTAGCTCTGCGCTATACTCAACAGCTCCGTGCGGCGTCTATAGTTTTCAAGTCGTGGTGGATTCATGGCAGCAAATTACGCTCACAAAATTAGGTACAGAAATTAAAATTCCAGTGGGACAATTTCTCATATCATACATATTTTTTAAACAACAAACAAATAAACAAATAGTAACAATATTATTATGCTGAAAATATTGTAGTAATAGTAGTAGTAGTAGTAGTAGTAGTAGTAGTAGTAGTAGTAGTAGTAGTAGTAGTGGTGGTAGTAGTAGTAGTAGTAGTAGTAGTAGTAGTAGTAGTAGTAGTAGTAGTAGTAGCAATATTAGAAGTAGTAATAATTGTAAAAATGTTTCTACTCAGCACACAGGTATGTCAGGTACCCGTTTATATATCTTGGTCTACAAATGAGCTTATGTGCCGTGTCTCCGATGTATAACCTTCGCACGGGTGTGAAGTTCACTTTTAGCTGTACTACCTCTTCCCAGATTATACGACCAGGTGGAAATCACTTAAAAATCTTCCCGAATTCAAACTAAAATCTAAAACTCTTGACACTTTGTGTCCAAGTAATATTTTTAACATGAAAGGTTCTTAATTTGACTGTGAAGTGATTTAGTTCGCTGTGAAGATTTCCCAACAAAATGGTCGTGAAGTGAAGGTTGCACGTGAATGTCACGAAAATTAGCAACAGAATGTGACTTGAATTTAATCCTCAAGAAGAGTCGGAACAAAATGACCTGGTATCGAAATCCATGCTCCATCTTTGTCAAGATACCCTTCCTCCACTCCAGGTAGGAAACATGTGACCTTATTTTAAAAGTGAGATTGTCAGGAAAATGTGAGTCCTGTTTTATGTTTCTGGATTAATGCTTTAATAAATTAAAAATAATAAGCCTCTGCTTTATAGAAAGGTCACGTAGGCATTATACGCCAGGCTAAACTTACTAGGCTTTGAGTGACAAGAAAGTGACAAGAGAAATATCAAAAGTAACACAAGTTCTATTTAAATGCTAAATTATAATATGTAAGTGCGTGCAGTGTTTCCAGTCTAATCACAGAATGTAGTATCCAGTCTGAAGATATTGAAGATTTGATATCTAGTCTGAATATACCGAAGAGCTGGTATCTAGTCTGAAGATACTGAAGATTTGGTATCCAGTCTGAAGATACTGAAGATTTGATATCTAGTCTGAAGATACCGAAGAGCTGGTATCTAGTCTGAAGATACTGAAGATTTGGTATCCAGTCTGAAGATACTGAAGATTTGATATCTAGTCTGAAGATACCGAAGAGCTGGTATCTAGTCTGAAGATACTGAAGATTTGGTATCCAGTCTGAAGATACTGAAGATTTGATATCTAGTCTGAAGATACCGAAGAGCTGGTATCTAGTCTGAAGATACTGAAGATTTGGTATCCAGTCTGAAGATACTGAAGATTTGATATCAAGTCTGAAGATATTGAAGATTTGATATCCAATCTGAAGATACTGAAGATTTGATATCCAGTCTGAAGATAATGAAGATTTGATATCCAGTCTGAAGATACTGAAGATTTGGTATATAGTCTGAAGATACTGAAGATTTGGTATCTAGTCTAAAGATACTGAAGATTTGGTATCTAGTCTGAAGATACTGAAGATTTTGTATCTAGTCTGAAGATATGGAAGATTTGGTATCTAGTCTGAAGATACTGAAGATTTGGTATCTAGTCTGAAGATACTGAAGATTTGGTATCGAGACTGAAGATATTGAAGATTTGGTATCGAGGCTGAAGATATTGAAGATTTGGTATCGAGGCTGAAGATACTGAAGATTTGGTATCCAGTCTGAATATATTGAAGATTTGGTATCGAGACTGAAGATATTGAAGATTTGGTATCGAGGCTGAAGATACTGAAGATTTGGTATCGAGGCTGAAGATACTGGGGATTCGAGCTGAAGTTGATAGAACAAAATGAACCGTAATCAGATCCAGAAATGTTTTCAGTTTAAAATAGCAGAACAAAATACGAGAGTCGGAGAATCTGAAAATTGATCATTGTCATAATAAACAACAGGATCTTTACAAAAGCTGTTATTAACAATATTCTCGCTCCGTATAAAGAGAGTTTTTTTTTTCTTTTCTTCAAAACTATGAGCAACGATCAGACAATCTGCAAGTTCTATTTTTGGGCGCCGTGACTGAACCAGCAGGTCAAACTGTTTTCCCACGTGACATGGTTACTACCAAACAGGACACCACAGACAACATCCTCATTAAGATTTGTAGGTAACAGAGGAAGATGCCGCCCACTAGGGAGACGGAGAGAGGAAACTACAGAAGCATTAAATATCTCACTATACGAAGCAAATCTCAGAGCTCTATCAAGACGTCTGTTTGTCCTCTCAACACTGAAAGGTGTAAGAGGAAGAAGACAAGACAAGACAGAACAAGGCGTCGTGACAGCTGACCTTGAACAACTAAATGAAAGAGGAGGAGCTAAGACAAGTGAGGGGCAGTTAAGACAAGTGAGATGCAGTTAAGACAAGTGAGATGCAATTAAGACAAGTGAGACGCAGTTAAGACAAGTGAGACGCAGTTAAGACAAATGAGGCCAAATTAAAGACAATTTCACTAAACAGTGTTGTTCTGACGTTTGAAATACGACATGTTACATGACTCCAGGTCGATGTAACATTGTTTATTTTAATAAGTACGGGTTCTTGAGTTATATGTTTCTGATTTGTTTTTTTTTTTTTAGTTCCGTTGTAGATGAAGGTTGCAAGTGTTGTTGTAGATTTGTTACATTTAAAATTGTTGCTGTTGATTTGTTGGATCTGGATTTATTTATGTTTTCTTGTACACTTGAGTTGATTGTTTATTTGTTATATCTCAGCTGGTTGTTTTTTATTTTTGTTTGCGCCTGAGATGTTTCTCGCTGGTCTTTTACACTTTTGATTGGTTGTTATTGATTTTTTTATATATGAGATGGCTGTTGTTAGCTTGATTGTTGTTGGCTTGACACACTTGAGATGATTGTTGTTGGCTTGACACACTTGAGATGATTGTTGTTGGCTTGTTACATTTGAGATGGTTATTGGCCTTGACGTTTTGTTAATTATGTATGAAATTATGTTACCGTATGAAAATGTATGAATGATTTGCCGGTAGGTACACAGATGACAATCAGTCAACCTCTAGAAAGTGACTGCTGATGTTTGGCACGATTTGTTTGAATGATGAGATGGAGAAGACATCCTGGACGCCAATGTTCCAGTCATCATCCAGAACTGGAATTTTAAATCCACTTTGGCGTTGCTACGTCCCTTCAACACATCAGCCGAAATTTCGGCCCCAGGGAAAAGAAGAATAGTTTATATAATGTTTATATCATCTTTATATCATGTTTATACCATGTTTATATCATGTTTATATCATGCCTACGATCATATGATTAGAGAGTTTAGATCTGCATGCGTATTAGAACAGTTTTAAAGAAATGGCAAATACGGTAAAACAGGATCTTTACAAAAGCTGTTATTAACAATATTCTCGCTCCGTATAAAGAGAGTTTTTTTTTTCTTTTCTTCAAAACTATGAGCAACGATCAGACAATCTGCAAGTTCTATTTTTGGGCGCCGTGACTGAACCAGCAGGTCAAACTGTTTTCCCACGTGACATGGTTACTACCAAACAGGACACCACAGACAACATCCTCATTAAGATTTGTAGGTAACAGAGGAAGATGCCGCCCACTAGGGAGACGGAGAGAGGAAACTACAGAAGCATTAAATATCTCACTATACGAAGCAAATCTCAGAGCTCTATCAAGACGTCTGTTTGTCCTCTCAACACTGAAAGGTGTAAGAGGAAGAAGACAAGACAAGACAGAACAAGGCGTCGTGACAGCTGACCTTGAACAACTAAATGAAAGAGGAGGAGCTAAGACAAGTGAGGGGCAGTTAAGACAAGTGAGATGCAGTTAAGACAAGTGAGATGCAATTAAGACAAGTGAGACGCAGTTAAGACAAGTGAGACGCAGTTAAGACAAATGAGGCCAAATTAAAGACAATTTCACTAAACAGTGTTGTTCTGACGTTTGAAATACGACATGTTACATGACTCCAGGTCGATGTAACATTGTTTATTTTAATAAGTACGGGTTCTTGAGTTATATGTTTCTGATTTGTTTTTTTTTTTTTAGTTCCGTTGTAGATGAAGGTTGCAAGTGTTGTTGTAGATTTGTTACATTTAAAATTGTTGCTGTTGATTTGTTGGATCTGGATTTATTTATGTTTTCTTGTACACTTGAGTTGATTGTTTATTTGTTATATCTCAGCTGGTTGTTTTTTATTTTTGTTTGCGCCTGAGATGTTTCTCGCTGGTCTTTTACACTTTTGATTGGTTGTTATTGATTTTTTTATATATATGAGATGGCTGTTGTTAGCTTGATTGTTGTTGGCTTGACACACTTGAGATGATTGTTGTTGGCTTGACACACTTGAGATGATTGTTGTTGGCTTGTTACATTTGAGATGGTTATTGGCCTTGACGTTTTGTTAATTATGTATGAAATTATGTTACCGTATGAAAATGTATGAATGATTTGCCGGTAGGTACACAGATGACAATCAGTCAACCTCTAGAAA
Source organism: Achatina immaculata (assembly GCA_009760885.1). Taxonomy (NCBI): domain Eukaryota; kingdom Metazoa; phylum Mollusca; class Gastropoda; order Stylommatophora; family Achatinidae; genus Lissachatina; species Lissachatina immaculata. The sequence goes on from CM019716.1 coordinate 41,018,224, forward strand.
GTGACTGCTGATGTTTGGCACGATTTGTTTGAATGATGAGATGGAGAAGACATCCTGGACGCCAATGTTCCAGTCATCATCCAGAACTGGAATTTTAAATCCACTTTGGCGTTGCTACGTCCCTTCAACACATCAGCCGAAATTTCGGCCCCAGGGAAAAGAAGAATAGTTTATATAATGTTTATATCATCTTTATATCATGTTTATACCATGTTTATATCATGTTTATATCATGCCTACGATCATATGATTAGAGAGTTTAGATCTGCATGCGTATTAGAACAGTTTTAAAGAAATGGCAAATACGGTAAAACTGGTTCTACGAGTTTCTACAAGTCTACTGGTTCTCGTAATAATGAATATATCTAGCTGTATGGGTTCAGTTTTACACAACAGTGCTACAGACATAGGAAATTAGATAGTAAGATTTCGTTTAGGTTTGCTCCGTGCTCAGTTTACAATGTAGAGAAGTCCCAGACGGTCTTATCATCCATTTTCTGTGTCCCAAGACTCTGTGTCCAGATCGTCCTAATGTTCTCTGTGTCCAGATCGTCCTAATGTTCTCTCTTTCCAGATCGTCCTAATTTTCTCTCTGTCCAGATCGTCCTAATGTTCTCTGTGTCCAGGCTATCTTACTCTTCTCTGTGTCCAGGCTATCCTACTCTTCTCTGTGTCCAGGCTATCTTACTCTTCTCTGTGTCCAGGCTATCCTACTCTTCTCTGTGTCCAGGCTCTCTTACTCTTCTCTGTGTCCAGGCTATCCTACTCTTCTCTGTGTCCAGGCTATCTTACTCTTCTTTGTGTCCAGGCTATCTTACTCTTCTCTGTGTCCAGGCTATCTTACTCTTCTCTGTGTCCAGGCTATCTTACTCTTCTCTGTGTCCAGGCTATCCTACTCTTCTCTGTGTCCAGGCTCTCTTACTCTTCTCTGTGTCCAGGCTCTCTTACTCTTCTCTGTGTCCAGGCTCTCTTACTCTTCTCTGTGTCCAGGCTCTCTTACTCTTCTCTGTGTCCAGGCTATCTTACTCTTCTCTGTGTCCAGGCTATCTTACTCTTCTCTGTGTCCAGGCTATCTTACTCTTCTCTGTGTCCAGATCGTCCTAATGTTCTCTGTGTCCAGGCTATCTTACTCTTCTCTGTGTCCATGCTATCTTACTCTTCTCTGTGTCCAGGCTATCTTACTCTTCTCTGTGTCCAGGCTATCTTACTCTTCTCTGTGTCCAGGCTATCTTACTCTTCTCTGTGTCCAGGCTATCTTACTCTTCTCTGTGTCCAGGCTCTCTTACTCTTCTCTGTGTCCAGGCTATCTTACTCTTCTCTGTGTCCAGATCGTCCTAATGTTCTCTGTGTCCAGGCTATCGTACTCTTCTCTGTGTCCAGGCTATCCTACTCTTCTCTGTGTCCAGGCTATCTTACTCTTCTCTGTGTCTAGGCTGTCCTACTCTTCTCTGTATCCATGCTATCCTACTCTTCTCTGTGTCCAGGCTATCCTACTCTTCTCTGTATCCATGCTATCCTACTCTTCTCTGTGTCCAGGCTATCCTACTCTTCTCTGTATCCATGCTATCCTACTCTTCTCTGTATCCAGGCTATCCTACTCTTCTCTGTATCCATGCTATCCTACTCTTCTCTGTGTCCAGGCTATCTTACTCTTCTCTGTGTCCATGCTATCCTACTCTTCTCTGTGTCCATGCTATCTTACTCTTCTCTGTGTCCATGCTATCCTACTCTTCTCTGTATCCATGCTATCCTACTCTCTCTGTGTCCAGGCTATCCTACTCTTCTCTGTATCCATGCTATCCTACTCTTCTCTGTGTCCAGGCTATCCTACTCTTCTCTGTATCCATGCTATCCTACTCTTCTCTGTGTCCAGGCTATCCTACTCTTCTCTGTATCCATGCTATCCTACTCTTCTCTGTATCCAGGCTATCCTACTCTTCTCTGTATCCATGCTATCCTACTCTTCTCTGTGTCCAGGCTATCTTACTCTTCTCTGTGTCCATGCTATCCTACTCTTCTCTGTGTCCATGCTATCTTACTCTTCTCTGTGTCCATGCTATCCTACTCTTCTCTGTATCCATGCTATCCTACTCTTCTCTGTGTCCAGGCTATCCTACTCTTCTCTGTATCCATGCTATCCTACTCTTCTCTGTGTCCAGGCTATCCTACTCTTCTCTGTATCCATGCTATCCTACTCTTCTCTGTATCCAGGCTATCCTACTCTTCTCTGTATCCATGCTATCCTACTCTTCTCTGTGTCCAGGCTATCTTACTCTTCTCTGTGTCCATGCTATCCTACTCTTCTCTGTGTCCATGCTATCTTACTCTTCTCTGTGTCCATGCTATCCTACTCTTCTCTGTGTCCATGCTATCTTACTCTTCTCTGTGTCCAGGCTATCTTACTCTTCTCTGTGTCTAGTCTGTCTTACTCTTCTCTGTGTCCAGGCTATCTTACTCTTCTCTGTGTCTAGTCTGTCTTACTCTTCTCTATGTCCAGGCTATCCTACTCTTCTCTGTGTCCAGGCTATCCTACTCTTCTCTGTGTCCAGGCTATCCTACTCTTCTCTGTGTCCAGGCTGTTACTCTTCTCTGTGTCCAGATTTCACTCCATGAGCAGTTAGCAGAGTCTTGTCAGAGATGCTCCGTATTCAGTTAGATGTGATTCTCACGTTTTTGTTTCTCGTTTTCACTGCCACCTCTTGTAAAAATTATCTTGTTGACTACCCATGCTGACAAAACATAAAACGCTCCAATGCTTGTTTGGGCCGTAGTTACTGGACTTTTTGCTATCTGGGGCATGGCGTAACCTCTGTTACGGCGTTTATCTCTCACTTCTCAGCCATTCACCTGCTTCTATATCATGCTTACTTACGTCTTTCTGGTCAAATTCTGTGTCTGCCTTTCTTACGAGACACATACCAAAAAGACTAAGCATGAATTGTTTTATAATTATTTTTCATGTTTTTATCAGTTGTGTTGTTTTTGTATGTGGTATTTGAAAAAAAAGACTTGTCAGAATATTGGATTGTTGTATGTCTTCATTTATACGAGCTTGTTGTCTGCAGATATCATTTCTGTCAACTTTTCTCACTATTTCTATTTTTTAAATTGAGCTCTGCCGTGTTTTACCGCTAAAAAAAATCCTCACAATATGCTGACGACAGTTGCAAAGTTTTGTTTTAATTATATTTTGTTTCAATTTACATGACCAAAAAGCGAGTAAAACAATGCCAGATATCACTATGACCCAGACCAAAGATCTCAGAGCAGGTCAGTAGGACAAGGTTAGCTCCGAATCAGTCCATGACATCATGAGAAGCTAAATTTGCTGAGAATAATAAATAATTTGTGTACTTTAGTTTACGTCAGTCATCATGTTACAGGTCACATGTCCTGCACTTCACATATTGTGATTGTTTTAGTTCGTGGTAGACTATTCATCACAAAGTTCAATGTGAAAAGTTCAGTATTTGAGCTTTGTTATGTCGTCTAAATGAGGAGAAAGGCTTGAAATTTCTGGAGAATTTTTCAAACAGAATCGAAATACTAGAGGCAGTGTTTAGAAAATATGAGAAAATTGAATATAGAGCAGATGGTTAGAAGAAAATGTTTTAGAATGTTGGAAATGAAAGAAGTAAAAGGGACGCTCAGAATGTAGCTTAATGGCGGTCATGAACTAATGTTCTAACTTTGAGCTTCACTTTAGTTGCCCTTCATTATTGTGAACTCTTGCATCTCTTCTTCTTCTTCTTTTTCTTCTTCTTCTCCTCTTCCTTCCCCTCCTCCTCTTCCTTCCCCTCCTCCTTCTCCTCCTCCTCCTCCTCTTCTTCTCCTCCTCCTCTTCTTCTTCTTCTCCTTCTCATCCTCCTCTTCTTCCTACTCTTTCTTCTCCTCCTCCTCTTCTTCTTCTTCTCCTCTTCTTCTTCTTCTCCTTCTCCTCTTCTTCTTCTTCTCATCCTCCTCCTCTTCCTCCTCTTTCTTCTCCTCCTCCTCCTTCCCCTCCTCCTCTTTCTCCTCCTCCTTCTAAGAAAAAAAAGACAAGATAACTAGAAAGTACAAAAGTGCTCGTACTTCATAATTTTTCTATGATAATTTTAATAGTGAAAAAATTTGTCATCCTTCTGTATGCGAAAAAAAATAATTAATTTCCTGCCTTACATGTTCCAGCAAATTGCAGCACAAAACTTCTGGGTAAACTTGTTCCCGTCATCGCCAACTGTTTGAAGACCGCTGGGCCACTAGGAGAACTTAATATTGAAGAAAGCTGACTAGTAAAGAAGATCAAACAGGGAAAACTGAAATATTTTGGACACATTAAACGTCGTGATAATCTAGAGAAGACCGTCTTGGAAGGATGCATAATGGGGAAAAGAAAGAAAGGAAGACCGAGGCGAAGATGACTGCAAGACATCGTTATGATCTGCAAATGGATGCATCAGCAGCAGGGCTTCCTGTTTACTACGGAGAGGCCTTCATGTGAGCTGTCAGGGAGGCAAAGTTTGGCAGTGTCACGTGCTAATGAATGAATGAATGAGGTCACTGAGAAAACTATCGCTAAGTTTCTTCATATTCTGTGTCCCCCTCCCTCACAGTTTTCTCAGTTTTCGTTTAGGCTGTGATATCTGTCCCCTTCGTTACGACACATTCGACTTGGGCATGGTGCTCGTTGTTAGAACTTGACATGCATTCCCCTGTGGTTCTTACTGAGTTCACCAAACTGTTTAATTCCAAGTTACTCCACATTAAAGCAGACCAGGCATTTGCTGAAATATAGTTCCCTAATCTTGACACTCTGCCCTGTTCGCCAGCAGATCTTCCTCTCTGCCTTGTTCGCCAGCACACAGGAACTCAGATCTTCCTCTTTGCCTTGTTCGCCAGCAGATCTTCCTATCTACCTTGTTCGCCAGCTCACAGGAACTCAGCTCTTCCTCTCTGCCCTGTTCGCCAGCAGATCTTCCTCTCTACCTTGTTCGCCAGCAGACATGAACTCAGATATTCTTCTCTACCTTGTTCGCCAGCACACAGGAACTCAGCTCTTCCTCTCTGCCTTGTTCGCCAGCACACAGGAACTCAGATCTTCCTCTCTGCCTTGTTCGCCAGCACACAGGAACTCAGATCTTCCTCTCTACCTTGTTCGCCAGCACACAGGAACTCAGATCTTCCTCTGTCACGACGAAGTCCTCTCCTACAGGCCGCTGTTGGTGACACGCCTACCTATCCTGTCAGAACTTTGTTTACAAGACGGGAACATACTGAAGTGCGCAGTGCCAAACAGATGAGCTGTCAACAACGTTTTGTTGCTATTAAGTTTGACAACAACATCAGCTGAGAGTTAAAAAAAAACATTGTGGAGAGAAAAAAAAACAAAACACAGAAAAGTCAACAGCAGAAATTCGAACCGCTCTTTGTTGGAGAAAACCTGCAGACGGCAACATCACCGGCTTGATAGAAGCACAAACATGTTCACAGGCAACAGATAAAGTGGAAACTTGATCTAGTCACAGCTTCGTAACAGCACATAGAGCCACCTTATCTACAACACGCGCGCCTACCGCCCGAGACTGTCCCAGGGGCAGGCGGTCTTCAGCTTGGAGACATCCCAGACACACTGTCATCACAACAGGTAAAAACAACACACAGACACACACACACAAGCACACAGGTAGGGAATGAAAGTCACCTGCTAGACAGAAAACAAAATAACGATGACTCAAAATAGAACTTTTAATCTGAACTATATGTACAGTCAAGAAAGTAGATATCTGTCGTCCTTGACACATAAAATGTGTGTCAAGGACGAAGTCCACATTATGCTTGAAAATTTTCCACTCATCAGCTTCCTCTCTTGAAAATAAACAGTCTAATTAACTGGAGCAACAACAACAGAATGCCCATAAACACCAGCAAAACAAAATCCATGCTCATTACAACAAGACGGAAATTAACAAATTCACCAACAACAACACTACAGCTCCATGCTGGAACTTCACAGAATATTAGTGAACATAAAACTCTAGGTCTCATGATTGACCACCACTTCAGCTGGAATCATCATGTAGACAATCTAACCAAACTCATTGCACAAAAGTTTACCAATTTACTCAAATTAAACATTTTCTTGACATAGACACCAGAAAAATATACTACATATCACAGATACAAACACACTTGGACTACTGTTCCACAGTCTGGGATAGATGTTCCATGTCAAACAAGAAAAGACTTTACTCACTTCAAAAACAAGCAGTAAAGATTATAGATGACAAACATGCAGCACGTATTACAAATAAGGACAAACATCTTGATACTCTACCCCTCAAGAAGAGATTTCTTTTCAACAAGGCCAAGTTAATTCATAAAATTCTATAGCACAATGCTCCACCCTATCTGTGGTCGTTGTTCAAATTCAAATCCAACCCAAAACACAGTCAACGCTTAAGCAATTGTATTCTCCCAAATCCAAGGCTCGACATGTTTTAAAAAAGCTTCTATTACTCAGCTGCCCACCTTTGGAATGCCCTACCAATTCACATAAAACTTATAAGTAATACTCGTTCTTATAACTTCAAACTTTGTCAACATCTGTTTGATATGGACTATATGCCTTCCTAAGCATAGTCTAAAGTAGTTTAAAGTATGGCTTGAGTGTTGTAATTTTTTTAAATACTGCTTTTCTATAAATTTGTTAGTTTTGAATGAATGTAAGAATGCAAATTTATTTCATGTTTTTGCATAAATCAGAGTGTAGAGTGTATGGACAAAAGATAATTTATTATTTTTTTATGTAATCATTTAATTGTGTCTTCATGATTATTAATGCTCACTCACAAATACTGGATGACTGTGACTGAGTGAAAGCTGTATGATGAAGGGCAGAATGTTAGACGGGCCTGCGTGCCCAATTCTTAACTCTTTGAAAATAAAGTATGTGTGTTCGTTCGTTTTCTCTCTCTCTCTCTCTCTCTCTCTCTTTCCCCGTCTCCTTCCCTTTCTTTCATACTGTCCATATCTTCCTTCTCTTTTATTTTCTTTGTCCTACTCTCACTATCTCCATCTTTCTCCCCCCTCTCTTTCTTTCTTCTTCTCTCTTTCTCACTGCCTTCCTCGTCTCTCTCTCTCTCTTTTCTCTGCACTGTTCACTCTCTTTTTCTTCTTTCTCTTTCTCACTGTCTTCCTCGTCTCTCTCTCTCTTTCTTCTTCTCTCTTTCTCACTTCTTCTTCTTCGTTCGCTTCTACCACCAAAATCGCACTGTGATCCTACTGAATTTACGCCTGTGGTCCTCGTTCGGTCCCGTGGTCTCCTGTGTGGTCCCCGAAAGGACCACACGAGATCCACGTGAGGACCACAAGGGGTTCAGAGTATCACAGGGCTTTAGCCTGTATTCTTGGTGGGTCTCAGAAGCGGGATTGCGTGACACCGTGGTTTTCATTGCACCAGTTTAGTCTAGGGTTGGACTTTCTCACCGGAAGACCTCGACGTGTTTTGAGATACCCGTGTATCACCGCCGGGTGAGAGGTGGTTGCCCATCCAGTCCAGAATTGGATTTTCTCACCGGAAACCTCAGCGTGATTAGGATACGCAAACATCCTCGCCGGGTGAGAGGTGGTTGCCTATCTAGACTTCCCTGGTCCAGTGTCTCCGACTTCAGCATTTTGCGGTCGTGGCCGCTACTCTTCCTAGTTGTGGCCAGGATGGAGCTTTTGTCCAGGAGGACGAATCCTCGCCACTAGTGACTTCCACCCCTGGGTTGAGCCGGTTTAGATATATTATCCCAGTATGGGCGTGTTTGGGACGTGACCGACCTCTAGAGCAGAGGTACTGTGACATGCGTAGCCTTCAAGATTCACCCCTGGTGTGAGCCGGTTTAGGCAAAATTCACCAGTATGGGTGTATATCAGGCGTGACCGACCTCTAGAGCGGAGGTGGCATGACATGTCTACCCATCAAGTTCCACCCCTGGTGTGTGCCGGTTTAGGCATATTTCACCAATGTAGGTGTATTTCGGACGTGGCCGGCCTCTACAGCAGAGGTGCCGTGGTATGTATAGCTCTCGCAGCGATACTACTGGACATACCAATTAGACTTCACTTTATCCTTTCCACCACCTTTTCACATCGGCTCCGCACAGCAACCTTTATTTCTTTTCCGCATTTTCTTACTTGACCGGGAGGAGCTTCACTCCACGCGCGGCATTTCAAGAGTCTCGCCAGCAGTGTCTTAACATCTGGGACAAGCCGGTTCATGCATTTCACCCGATATGACTGCACTCAGGACGTGGCCGACCTCCAGACCAGAGGTGCCGTGATTTGACTGTTTGCTTCGCTTTATCCTTTCTACCACCTTTTCCGCAGTGATGCTGCGCGGCAACCCCATTTGCACCTTTCTTCATTGGCCGGGAGGAGCACCGCTCCACGCACGGCAACTGAAAAATCTCGCCAGCAGCGGTAGATGAGCTACCAAATGTGCCACTCATCTACCCTAAGTATCTGGTGTTCAGGTGCCAGATATTCACCCTCGCCCCTTCTCCTGTCAGTTTAAACAGTTCTGCCACGGGAAGGCCAGGAGCTGGACTTGACTGCCAGAGGCTGTTTGAGACGCATTTACAGTCCTTAGAACCTCTTTCTCACTGTCTTCCTCGTCTCTCTCTCTCTTTCTTCTTCTCTCTTTCTCACTGTCTTCCTCGTCTCTCTCTCTCTTTCTTCTTCTCTCTTTCTCACTGTCTTCCTTGTCTCTCTCTCTCTTTCTTCTTCTCTCTTTCTCACTGTCTTCCTTGTCTCTCTCTCTTTCTTCTTCTCTCTTTCTCACTGTCTTCCTCGTCTCTCTCTCTTTCTTCTTCTCTCTTTCTCACTGTCTTCCTCGTCTCTCTCTCTCTCTTCCCCGCACTCTCCACTTTCTCTGTCTTCTTCTTATCTTATCCTTCTCTCTTTAGTCTGGTCTTGATTAATGCGTTACTCACTTCATAAACGAGCAGTGCATCCTCTAAGTGGCAAGTGCCAAAGCATAGAAGACTGATAAATCCAAACATCTCAACATTCTCTCACTCAAAACATAAACTGCTCTTCAACAAAGCCAAACTTAAACATCTCTCACTCAAAACATAAACTGCTCTTCAACAAAGCCAAACTTAAACATCTCTCACTCAAAACATAAACTGCTCTTCAACAAAGCCAAACTTAAACATTCTCTCACTCAAAACATAAACTGCTCTTCAACAAAGCCAAACTTAAACACAGAATTCTGTCACTGAACACTTCCACCTTTTTTGTGGTCACTGCTTGGATCTGACCTCAGACATAGCCAACGTTTAAATAACTGTCTCCTGCCAAATCCAAGACTTGACTTGTATAAGAAAAGCTTTGCTTCTTCTGCTGCACACCTGTGGACTACTCTATCATCCAATTTGTTGCTCACAAGAGATATGGACACCTACAATTTCAAATAACAACATTTATGTTTAAAGTCGATAGTATGTCTCCTTAAAACTTTAATTTCCAGGTAGACTTCGAACAAGTGTCTAGTAGCTGTAGACTTAGGACATATGTCTAGTAGCTGTAGATCTCTAGGACAAGTGTCTAGTAGTCGTAGACTTAAGACATGTCTAGTAGTTGTAGATCTAGGACATATGTGTAATAGCTGTAGACTTAGGACAAGTGTCTAGAAGCTGTAGACTTAGGACATATGTCTAGTAGCTGTAGACTTAGGACAAGTGTCTAGTAGCTGTAGATCTCTAGGACATATCTCTAATAGCTGTAGACTTAGGACATGTGTCTAGTAGCTGTAAATCTCTAGGACATATGTCTAATAGCTGTAGACTTAGGACAAGTGTCTAGTAGCTGTAGATCTCTAGGGCATATGTCTAATAGCTGTAGACTTAGGACATGTGTCTAGTAGCTGTAGATCTCTAGGACATATGTCTAATAGCTGTAGACTTAGGACATGTGACTAGTAGCTGTAGACCTAGGACACGTGTCTAATAACTACTTTCTAATACAAGGGGACCTGTCAACCAACATAGGACGGGTACCATCAGATGATGGATATATTGAGTGAAGGGGAAGGAGGCTGTGAGCACCTCTGGACATGTCCGGACTGCAGCGATGACGGTCAAGACCATAAACCAGAAAACCATTGTTCTTAAATATAGAATTTCTCTGTAACGAGACATGCGCACTACAAAATATTACACTGTAATGGATGCACCAACTGTAGGCCATCTTGCTCACAACCGAGAGGCCTACATGAGAGCTGTTAGGGAGGCAAAGCTCCTCAAGGGACATGAAAATGACTGGTGCTCTGAGTACGTTATTATGTGTACGTGGTCCTCTGAGTACATTATTGTATGTACATGGTCCTCTGAGTACATTATTGTATATACATGGTCCTCTGAGTACATTATTATATGTACATGGTCCTCTGAGTACATTATTGTATGTACATGGTCCTCTGAGTACATTATTATATGTACATGGTCCTCTGAGTACATTATTGTATGTACATGGTCCTCTGGGTATGTTATTATATGTACATGGTCCTCTGAGTACATTATTATATTTACATAGTCCTCTGAGCATATTATTATGTGTACACGCTCCTCTGAGTACATTATTATATGTACATGGTCCTCTGAGTACATTATTATATGTACATGGTCCTCTGAATATGTTATTATATGTACATAGTCCTCTGAGTACATTATTATATGTACACGCTCCTCTGAGTACATTATTATACTTACATGGTGCTCTGATTATATTATTATATGTACATGCTCCTCTGAGTACATTATTATATGTACATGCTCCTCTGAGTACATTAGTATATGTACATGGTCGGTTCATGCTGTTTAGTGTATGTATACAGGAATTGTATCGTGGACACAAAAAAGAACAAATATATCTATACTACAAGAGCTTAATGTTGAAGAGGGCTGGCTGGTAAAGAGGATTAAACAGAGAAAACTTAACTATTTTGGACACATTAAACGTCATGATAATTTAGAGAAGACCATATTGGAAGGATACATAATGGGAAAAAGAAAAAGAGGAAGACCGAAACGAAGATGGCTGCAGGTCATCGTTGATGATCTGGAAATGGATGCAGCAGCAGCAGGCCATCTTGCTCACAACCGAGAGGCCTACAGGAGTGCTGTTTGGGAGGCTGGGTTCCGCAAGGGACATGCAAAGGAATGAATGAATGAATACAGGAATTGTAGGAAAAAGTCCTTTTGTTAAATTTGTGATGAAGAGGTGAATGTAAGAGTTTGTTAACTACGTGTTCATGTATTCTTATTATGTTTATGTATTCTTATTATGTTTATGTATTCTTATTATGTTTATGTATTCTTATTATGTTTATGTGGTAGCAGGATGATGGTGGATGTGTGTGGGAGTTTAATGTTGAGCTACCAAGAGTGTAACGTTAAATGTCGCTGTGAAATCAATCCATCCATCCACCCATCCATCTATCCATCCATCTTATCCATCTATCTATACATCCATCTATCCATCTATCTATACATCCATCTATCCATCCATCCATGATAAGTTGTCTACCTAGCACATGTAATTTGAAATTTAAAATTTAATATAAATGCAAGGAATATAAATAACAGAAATGTGTGTATAAATATAAATATTTACTAATGGGATGTTTTAAAAAGCATTAGTTGACTTATCGGAACATAAGTCAGAGAAATGTGTTTAGAACTGCATGAAAATGGAGGAGACCATGATAGTTTATGATACTCTCTTAGCTCACATGATAGTTAATGATACTCTTATAGTTCAGATGATAGTTTATGAAAGTCTCCTAGCTCACACGATAGTTAATGATACTCTTATAGTTCAGATGATAGTTTTTGATAGTCTCCTAGCTCACACGATAGTTAATGATACTCTTATAGCTCACATGATAGTTTATGATACTCTCTTAGCTCACATGATAGTTAATGATACTCTTATAGTTCAGATGATAGTTTATGAAAGTCTACTAGCTCACATGATAGTTAATGATACTCTTATAGTTCAGATGATAGTTTATGATAGTCTCCTAGCTCACACGATAGTTAATGGTACTCTTATAGCTCAACCTTTCAGCTCACGTATGCAGATTTTCTTGTCCTTGGCAAAATGGCCCAGCAGCCAGTCGCTCAGCTACATGCAGGTCAGGGCAGCTGCAGCAGCCAGGTAAAACGCACGTGAAAGCATCCCTCTGTGAGCGGTGTCCACGCCCTCGAGAACACAGCGAGAGCTCGGAGCGGATCGACCGGTTGCCGCGACATTTCTCAGCCAGCACGCGTTAGAATCTCGGCCACTGGCCCGTAACAGTCCAAGCGAGATAACTCAGAAAATCTTCATCTCCGATGGTTTCTATCTTTCTCTCTGCCAGTGCTACTCGTTTGACTAAGAAACGTCAGTTTTAAAGTAGGTCAGGCGAACAGATGATGGAGCTTTAGTGCAAAAAGTTTCCTCGAAACATGGTCTCAGAGGCATATGAAAATGTTAATTTAAATATTTGCCTCGAATTGTCCCCACACAAGATCAGTGGTTAAACTGTTTTTTTTTTTGTTTTGTTTTCAGCAGTGGTCTTTTTTCTAGTATGAGAACCACTGTGTACCTGTCATTACAAACATACACCATAAAAAACATAATAAAGCAAAAAAATGAAACCCAGATGATGTTAAGACAGACGGATAGAACGAACGAACTTTATATTCAAAGGGTTAAGAATTGGGCACGCAGGCCCGTCTGACATTCTGCCCTTCATCAAACAGCTTTCACTCAGTCACAGTCATTCAGTATTTGTTAATGAGCATTAATAATCATGAATACACAATTAAATGATTACATAAATAAATAATAAACCTTATCTCTTGTCCATACACTCTACACTCTGATTTATGCAACAACATGAAATAAATTTGCATTCTTACATTCATTCAAAACTAACAGAGGGCAGAGAGAGAGACAGCGAGAGACAGACAGACAGAGAGAGAGAGGACGGTTTCGACACCGAGAACAGTAGGACGGTCTAGATACATAGAACAGTAGGACGGTCTGGATACATAGAACAGTAGGACGGTCTGGATACATAGAACAGTAGGACGCTCTAGATACAGAAAACAGTAGGAAGGTCTAGATACAGAGAACAGTAGGACGGTCTGGATACAGAGACTAATAGGACGGTCTGGATACAGAGACTAATAGGACGGTCTAGATACAGAGACTAATAGGACGGTCTGGATACAGAGACTAATAGGACGGTCTGGATACAGAGAGTAATAGGACGGTCTAGATACAGAGAACAGTAGGACGGTCTGGATACAGAGACTAATAGGACGGTCTGGATACAGAGACTAATAGGACGGTCTGGATACAGAGACTAATAGGACGGTCTAGATACAGAGACTAATAGGACGCCCTGGATACAGAGAACAGTAGGACGGCCTGGATACAGAGACTAATATGTCGGACTAGGTAAAGAGAATAATAGGTCGGACTAGACACAGAGAATTACAGGTCGGACTAGACACAGAGAATAATATGTCGGACTAGGCAAAGAGAATAATATGTCGGACTAGACACAGAGAATATGTCGGACTAGACACAGAGAATAATATGTCGGACTAGACACAGAGAATAATATGTCGGACTAGACACAGAGAATGACAGGTCGGACTAGACACAGAGAATATGTCGGACTAGGCAAAGAGAATAATATGTCGGACTGCACACAGAGAATAATATGTCGGACTAGACACAGAGAATAATATGTCGGACTAGACACAGAGAATGACAGGTCGGACTAGACACAGAGACTAATAGGTCGGACTAGACACTGAGAATAATATGTCGGACTAGACACAGAAACTAATAGGTCGGACTAGACACAGAGAATCACAGGTCGGACTAGACACAGAAAATCACAGGTCGGACTAGACACAGAGAATCACAGGTCGGACTAGACACAGAAAATCACAGGTCGGACTAGACACAGAGATTAATAGGTCGGACTAGACACAGAGAATAATAGGTCGGACTAGACACGGAGAATAATAATATACGCGCCTAGGTCATAAAACTATATAAATCTTAACTCTGTAGTCGTATCATCGTAAACATGATATAAAGTATTTTTATTTTCCCTGGGGCCGATATTTGGGTTGATTTATTAAAAGGACATAGCAAGGCCAAAGTAGATTTAAAATTCCAGGTCTGGATGATGCCTGGAACATTGACGTCCAGGATGTCTTCTCCATCTCATCATTCAAACAATTCATGCCAAACATCAGCAGTCATTTTCTGGAGGTTGATTGATTGTCATCTGTGTACCTGCCAGCAAATCATTAATACATTTTCATACGGTAACATAATTTCATACATCAACAAAACGTCAGTCGCGTCAATCATCGCAAATGTAAAATTACCAACAACAACCATCTCAAGTGTAACAAGCTAATAACAACCATTTCTAGAAATGTAACAAAATAACAACAGCCATCTCAAGTGTAACGAGCTAACAACAAACATCTCAAGTGTAACAAGCTAACAATAACAATCTCAAGTGTAGTAAGCTAGCAACAACCGTATCAAGTGTAACAAGCTAACAATAACCATCTCAAATGTAACAAACTAACAATAACCATTTCAAGTGTAAGAAACTAACAACAACCAGCTTATGAATGTAACAAAATAAGAACAGCTATTTCAAGTGTAAGAAACTAACAACAACCAGCTTATGAATGTAACAAAATAAGAACAGCTATTTCAAGTGCAAAAACCAACATCAACAGTTTCAACTCTAACAAATCAGAAACGGCAATTTCAAATGTAACAAATAAACAACAATCTGAAATGTAACAAACCAACAACAAAAATTTCAAATGTAACAAATCAACAACAATCTGAAATGTAACAAACCAACAACAAAAATTTCAAATGTAACAAATCAACAACAATCTGAAATGTAACAAACCAACAACAAAAATTTCAAATGTAACAAATAAACAACAATCTGAAATGTAACAAACCAACAACAAAAATTTCAAATGTAACAAATAAACAACAATCTGAAATGTAACAAACCAACAACAAAAATTTCAAATGTAACAAATAAACAACAATCTGAAATGTAACAAACCAACAACAAAAATTTCAAATGTAACAAATCAACAACAATCTGAAATGTAACAAACCAACAACAAAAATTTCAAATGTAACAAATCAACAACAACCTGAAATGTAACAAACCAACAACAAAAATTTCAAATGTAACAAATCAACAACAACAAACACAAAAGTAACAAACCAAAAACAGTCTCAAACATAACAAACCAAAAACAACAACAATCTCACATATAACAAACCAACAACAACAATCTCAAATATAATAAACCAAAAACAACAATCTCAAATATAACAAACCAAAAAACAACAATCTCAAATATAACAAACCAACAACAACAATCTCAAATATAATAAACCAAAAACAACAATCTCAAATATAACAAACCAAAAAACAACAATCTCAAATATAACAAACCAAAAAACAACAATCTCAAATATAACAAACCAAAAAACAACAATCTCAAATATAACAAACCAAAAAACAACAATCTCAAATATAACAAACCAACAACAACAATCTCAAATAATAAACCAAAAAACAACAATCTCAAATATAACAAACCAAAAAACAACAATCTCAAATATAACAAACCAAAAAACAACAATCTCAAATATAACAAACCAAAAAACAACAATCTCAAATATAACAAACCAACAACAACAATCTCAAATATAATAAACCAAAAACAACAATCTCAAATATAACAAACCAAAAAACAACAATCTCAAATATAACAAACCAAAAAACAACAATCTCAAATATAACAAACCAACAACAACAATCTCAAATATAACTAACCACTAACAGCCAGCTTAAGGGTAACATACCAGCAACAACAATATCAAGTGTAACAGACTAACAACAACAGCCTTCTCATGAGTAACAAACCAACAACATCGCTTATATCCTTCATGTACAAGGACACACACACACACATACACACAAAAATATAAGTCAAATAACAGTAATTTCTTTTTTCATTTGCATTTGCATGTCCCTTGCGGAACTTTGCCTTCCAAACAGCACTCATGTAGGCCTCTAAGTTGTGAGCAAAATGGCCTGCTGCTGATGCATCCATTTGGAGATCATCAACGATGTCTTGCAGCCATCTTCGCCTTGGCCTTCCTCTCTTTCTCTTTCTCATTATGTACCCTTCCAAGACAGTCTACTCTAGATTATCATGACGTTTAATATGTCCAAAATATTTAAGTTTTCTCTCTTCAAAAATTAAAACTGTAATTATTAAAATAAATAATGTTACATCAACCTTAGAAACGTGTAACAGGTCGTATTTCAAACGTTTGCAACTTTAACATCTGTCTTGTGAAAACTGTTTTAGAACATTTGTTGGTACGTTCATTCATTACTAAACTTCTTCTCCTTCATTTAATTGGTCAAGGTCAGCTGTCACGGCCCCCTCATTGTCAATAATGGCCAAAAATAGAACATGCAAATTGTTTTAGTGTTGCTTAAAGTTTTGAAGAAAATTTAAAAAACAACTGTCCATATAAGGAGTGAGAATATTGTTAATAACAGCTTTTGTAGAGTCCCCGATATTTCTAATTAAAACAATCATTTTTCAGATTTTCTGACTGTCATATTTTGTTCTGCAATTTTAACCTGAAAACATTTCTGGATCTGATTTTAGTTCATTTTGTGCCACCAACTTCAGCTTGAATCCTCAGTATCGTCAGTCAGGATACAAAATCTTCAGTATCTTCAGTCACGATACCAAATCTTCAGTATCTTCAGACTAGATATCAAATCTTCAGTACCTTCAGTCTAGATACCAAATCTTCAGTATCTTCAGACTAGATATCAAATCTTCAGTACCTTCAGTCTAGATACCAAATCTTCAGTATCTTCAGACTAGATATCAAATCTTCAGTACCTTCAGTCTAGATACCAAATCTTCAGTATCTTCAGACTAGATATCAAATCTTCAGTACCTTCAGTCTAGATACCAAATCTTCAGTATCTTCAGACTAGATATCAAATCTTCAGTACCTTCAGTCTAGATACCAAATCTTCAGTATCTTCAGACTAGATATCAAATCTTCAGTACCTTCAGCCTCGATAGCAAATCTTCAGTATGCTCAGACTAGACACCCGATCTTCAGTATCTTCATACTAGATACCAGATCTTCAGTATCTTCATACTAGATACCAGATCTTCAGTATCTTCATACTAGATACCAGATCTTCAGTATCTTCATACTAGATACCAGATCTTCAGTATCTTCATACTAGATACCAGATCTTCAGTATCTTCATACTAGATACCAGATCTTCAGTATCTTCATACTAGACACCCGATCTTCAGTATCTTCATACTAGATACCAGATCTTCAGTATCTTCATACTAGATACCAGATCTTCAGTATCTTCATACTAGATACCAGATCTTCAGTATCTTCATACTAGATACCAGATCTTCAGTATCTTCATACTAGATACCAGATCTTCAGTATCTTCATACTAGATACCAGATCTTCAGTATCTTCATACTAGATACCAGATCTTCAGTATCTTCATACTAGATACCAGATCTTCAGTATCTTCATACTAGATACCAGATCTTCAGTATATTCAGACTAAGTACTAGATCTTCAGTATCTTCAGACAAAATACCAGATCTTCAGTATCTTCAGACTAGATACCAAATCTGCAGTATCTTCAGACTACACATCAGATCTTCAGTATCTTCAGCCTTGATAACAAATCTGAAATATTTTGTGCCGTGATACCAGATCTTCATTATCTTCATTCTCGATACCAGATCTTCAATATCTTTAGCCTAGATACCAGATCTTCACTATCTTCGCCTAGATACCAAATCTTAAATATATTGTGCCTTAATACCAGATCTTCAGTATCTTCAGCCTCGATAACATATCGTCAATATATTCAGCCTAGATACTAAATCTTCAATATCTTCATACTAAATACAAGATCTTCAATAACTTCAGCCTAGATACCAGTTCTTCAATATCTTCAGATTTGATACCAAATTTTCAGTATCTTCAGACTGGATACCAAATATTCATTATCTTCAGCCTCGATATCAGATTTTCAGTATTTTCAGACTACATACCAGATCGTTAGTATCTTCAGACTAGATACAAGATCTTCAGTATATTCAGACTAGATATCAGATCTTCAAAATTTTCAGTTTAGATGCCAGATCTTCAGTATCCTCAGCCTAGATACCAGATCTTCAGTATCTTCAGTCTTGATACCAGATCTTCACTATATTCAGACTGGATACCAAATCCTCACTATCTTCAGACTAGACACCAAATCTTCACTATCTTCAGACTAGACACCAAATCTTCAGCATCCTCAGACTAGACACCAAATCCTCACTATCTTCAGACTAGACACCAAATCTTCAGCATCCTCAGACTAGACACCAAATCTTCAGCATCCTTAGACTAGACACTAAATCTTCAGCATCCTCAGACTAGACACCAAATCCTCACTATCTTCAGACTAGACACCAAATCTTCAGCATCCTCAGACTAGACACCAAATCTTCAGCATCCTCAGACTAGACACCAAATCCTCACTATCTTCAGACTAGACACCAAATCTTCAGCATCCTCAGACTAGACACCAAATCTTCAACATCCTCAGACTAGACACCAAATCTTCAACATCCTCAGACTAGACACCAAATTTTCAACATCCTCAGACTAGACACCAAATCTTCAGCATCCTCAGACTAGACACCAAATCTTCAACCATCCTCAGACTAGACACCAAATCTTCAGCATCCTCAGACTAGACACTAAATCTTCAGCATCCTCAGACTAGACACCAAATCTTCAACATCCTCAGACTAGACACCAAATCTTCAACATCCTCAGACTAGACACCAAATTTTCAACATCCTCAGACTAGACACCAAATCTTCAGCATCCTCAGACTAGACACCAAATCTTCAACATCCTCAGACTAGACACTAAATCTTCAGCATCCTCAGACTAGACACCAAATCTTCAGCATCATCAGACTAGACACCAAATCTTCAGCATCATCAGACTAGACACCAAATCTTCAACATCCTCAGACTAGACACCAAATCTTCAGCATCCTCAGACTAGACACCAAATCTTCAACATCCTCAGACTAGACACCAAATCTTCAGCATCCTCAGACTAGACACCAAATCTTCAACATCCTCAGACTAGACACTAAATCTTCAGCATCCTCAGACTAGACACCAAATCTTCAGCATCATCAGACTAGACACCAAATCTTCAACATCCTCAGACTAGACACCAAATCTTCAACATCATCAGACTAGACACCAAATCTTCAGCATCCTCAGACTAGACACCAAATCTTCAACATCCTCAGACTAGACACCAAATCTTCAACATCCTCAGACTAGACACCAAATCTTCAACATCCTCAGACTAGACACCAAATCTTCAGCATCATCAGACTGGATACTACTTTCTGTGATTAAACTGGAAACAACACACACTTGCATATTTTATTTTATCAGTTAATCAGAACTTGTGTTACTTTTGATATTTTTCTTGTCAGTTTTGACAGTAACTCAAAGCCTAGTAAGTTTAGCCTGGTGTACCATGTCTACATGACCTTTCTATAAAGCAGAGGTTTATTATTTTTACTGTATTAAGGCATTATTCCAAATACATAAAACAGGACTCACATTTTCCTGACAATCTCTGGGTGTTAACATTGAACTTCACACCCGGGGCGAAGGTTATAAATCGGAGACGCGCTACATAAGCTCATTTGTAGACCAATGTATATAAATGGATACCTGACATACATATTCTGCTGAGTAGAAGCGTTTATAGAGTTATTGCTACTTCTGCTATTGCTACTACTATTATAACTACCACTACTACTACCGCTATTACTACCACCATCACTACTACTACTACTACTACTACTACCACTACTACTACTATTACTACCACTAATACTACTACTATTACTACTACCACTACTACTACTACTAGTACTACTACTACTACTACTACTACTACTACCACTACTATTAATACTACTACTCCTACTATTACTACTACCACTACTACTACTACTAGTACTACTACAGTATTTTCAGCATAATATTATTATTACTCTCTGTCTGTGTGTGTGTGTGTGTGTGTGTGTGTGTGAGTGAGAGAGAGAGAGAGAGAGAGAGAGAGAAAGAGAGAGAGTGAGTGAGTGAAAAAAATATGTATGATGATATGAGAAATTGTCCCAGTGGAATTTTAATTTCTGTACCCAATTTTGTGAGCGTAATTTGCTGCCATGAATCCACCACGACTTGAAAACTATAGACGCCGCACGGAGCTGTTGAGTATAGCGCAGAGCTCACAAATAGTTGAAACAAGTGTTAAAATATAAAAAGAAGTAGAAAATAGAATCTATACCTAAGTGGTTCCCGCTCGTGTTGGCAACCATTGTCTCTATAACTCAGAGATTCACCCGGATACCGTCTCCGCGGTATCGATCTGTCTGCAGACAGGGGTGGTATCGAATTCGTGGCCAGAACTAACTGCGTAGTTTAAAACCTTCAAATCCCTCCTCCATCGACGTCTTGGCCCACATAGAAAGGTTATTCTCTTTAAAATTTCTATTTTGGTGAAAGTCGGTAAATTGAAATAATAGAAACACGCCGAAAAAATCCGTGGTCGGGAATTTACAGGACAAATTCAGTTTATCATACTATAACCACGACTATGACATACAAGACAAACGCAGTTTATCATACTATAACCACTACAATGACATACAAGACAAACGCAGTTTATCATACTATAACCACTACAATGACATACAAGACAAACGCAGTTTATCATACTATAACCACTACAATGACATACAAGACAAACGCAGTTTATCATACTATAACCACGACAATGACATATAAGACAAACTCAGTTTATCATACTCTAACCACGACAATGACATATAAGACAAACTCAATTTATCATAATATAACCACGACAAAAACATACCAGACAAACACAGTTTATCATACAAAGAGAACGACAACAACATATAAGACAAACTCAGCTTATCTACTATACCCACGACAAAAACATACAAGACAAAATCGGTTTATCATGCAAGAGGCACAATATCTAATAAAAAAAAATAAACTGAACTTTAGGAGAAACTTTAGTCAAACATTTTGCACAGGCAAGCATATAATAACCTTTAATTATAGAATAATTGTTACAGATAAGCATATAATAACCTTTAATTATAGAATAATTGTTACAGATAAGCATATAATAACCTTTAATTATAGAATAAATGTTACAGATAAGCATATGAAAAAAATCCGCATGGTGGAATACAATTTCATGCAAAAAATTAAGTAGCAAAATCATCATCAGACTTCCAAAGACGAATCTCGTTTACCTCGGCTCTCCAGAAGTTTACCATTTCATGTCTGCTTGCAAAAGAGATAACCCACCAATCCTAAACATGTCTGCTGGCTGATGTAGTTGTTATACAGTGCACTCGGAAAATAACTGTGCACTAACCTGGTATCGATTCCGGTATCATAGTGATATCTTAATGACCGGCATGGAGATGTGGTTAGGTACCACAGACATTAAGATATCACTACAATTCCGGAATCGATATTGGGTTAGTGCACAGTTACTTACGGAACACCCTGTATATTCTGGCGTCAATTAGCAGCCATCTTTTGTGAGGAGCTTGTCCGTGGTAAGCTGTTAGCCGCGAACACCTATGACACCTGGCGAAAGATTACTACTACACACATATCGTAAGATGAGAGCTAATCTACATCAAAAGTACTGAACAAAACTATTTAGACAGAATTCTGCCCCACGTTTATTTAGGGTTGGTGATGGTAGATATCTCTGCTGTCAGGAGCTAAATTTTCTGAGCAGATCTAGGATTGGTGGTGACGTATATCTGTTGGTGGGAACTAAATGATCTTGGCAGATCTAGGATTGGGTGTATTATCTGTTTTGCTACAGGTTACTCTAGGTACAACAATGGAATTTTTAAACCTACAATAGTTACAACACTGGAGTTTTACAAGTTACAATACTGGAATATAGCAAGCTACACTAGTTACAATACTGGAATTTAGCAAGATACAATAGTTACAACACTGGAGTTTTACAAGTTACAATACTGGAATATAGCAAGCTACACTAGTTACAATACTGGAATTTAGCAAGATACAATAGTTACAACACTGGAATCTAGCAAGATTCACTAGCTACAACACTTGAATCTAACAAGTTATGTTACACTAGTTACAACACTGGAATCTAAAAAGTGACACTAGTTACAACACTTGAATCTAACAAGTTATGTTACACTAGTTACAACACTGGAATCTAGCAGCACGAACATTGCTTGCTAGTACTGCACCCGATAATCCATTCACGTTCTTGGATGACTGGATTAAAGAAAATGTAGTCACCGTCAACAACATCGACTGGCATCTTCCCTGACATAAAGTACTTCTCCTACATCTAATCATTTGCAGCCAGACTTTTCAATGTTTTCCAGCTGAGTTGCATATTACCATCTCAGTTTCTATAGTTCTTTTCTGGATGTTCATAAGCTAGTTCCCATGTATGTGTGTGTGTGTGTTTATTAAACTTTAGAATAGATTTCCTTCCTTCGTATGGCCAAGATTAAAACTGACTGCGATTCTAGTCTTATTATCTTCGTGGAAATATATGACCAAGCTATTTCCACGATACCTTTACTATTATTACGTGTTTTCGGATTTGCTTTGGCCACGAAAGTTTCTATCATTTGTGATCTGTTGGTAGAAATTTTTCAGGAGTTTGTAACTGAGGTTGTGTACAGTTTGTTTAATGTGTTTCTCGTTCCTTTTAACTCTTTTGCCGTGGGGGTTTTCCCCCAGTGATCGATTGTGTCAAGGAAATAAATGTAAAATTAATCAAGAGGAAAAAAAAACTGTTTGTTACTTAAATGCTGGTAGGAAACATTTCCAACACTATACTGATATCTACCACCTGCAAGGTAGTTTCCTATAAGGAGAAATGTTATTTGTATGTGAGAATCACATTTATGATACTAGCGAGAAAGTGTTTTACAATCATTAAATTCTGGAATGATTGTCTATAGTTTCAGACAAAGCAGATGAATATAATGAAGCATAATATTGCTTGAGAACAACAGAGAGTACAAAAATATGTACGTAATAATACACAGAACAATGATCTGATCTCTGTTATAGTGATGATTTGAAGAACTATTTAATACTTTTCTTCCTTTCATCTTTATTCACACTCGCTCGACCTATCAACCCTGCCCACTCGACAAATATTGAAATAAAAACCTCGGTCTCTCTCGTAACTTCCCCTTCCCAACCACGGGCTGGTGAGTCCTCGAAGAAACCATCCATCAGGGACTCTGTAGTTGAGAATGGCAAACGGTTCACTCATCAATGTGTACACACAAGAGTGAATGGCGTACGTCTCAGGTGAGCAGCACTTAAAAGTGAAGGTTCTGTCGGCCATATCGTTATCAAATTCGCTGGCCATACCTGGACAAAAATATGACAGGCTATATGATCTTTTAAATATGTCAGTAGAAATAATCATATGATCTTTTAAATATGTCAGCAGAAATAATCATATGATCTTTTTAATATGTCAGTAGAAATAATCATAGGATCTTTTTAATATGTCAGTAGAAATAACCATATGATCTTTTTAATATGTCAGTAGAAATAACCATATGATCTTTTACATATGTCAGTAGAAATAATCATATGATCTTTTTAATATGTCAGTAGAAATAATCATATGATCTTTTAAATATGTCAGTAGAAATAACCATGTGATCTTTTAAATATGTCAGTAGAAATAACCATGTGATCTTTTAAATATGTCAGTAGAAATAACCAGTCAGTCAGTCTGAGTTTTCCTCTCTAACAGCTCTCCTGTAGGCCTCTCGGTTGTAAGCAAAATGCCCTGCTGCTGACGCATCCATTCTAAAATTATCAACGATGTCTTGCAGCCATCTTCGCCTTGGTCTTCCTCTCTTTCTTCCCCCCCCCCCCCCATGTATCCTTCCAAGGCGGTCTTCTCTAGATTCTCATGACGTTTAATGTATGCAAAATATTTAAGTTTTTTTCTTCTTTACTACCCAACCTTCTTTCTTCAATATTAAATTCTTGTAGTAAGAATATATTTCTTCTTATTTGTGTCCATGATAGTTGAAGAACTCTTCTGTAGCATCTACATTCAAAGGCATTTATGTGTTTCTCAGCTGTTTTGTTAAGTGTCCAGGTTTCATAGGCATATGTTGCGATGGGAAAGATGCATGCCCTTAAAAAAATCTTATTTTTGTGATTCTGTCTATTCCTCTCCACAGCTTCTTTGGTTGTTTTACTTTCTGAGGAGCGACAGATATCCTCCTTTTAATTTCCCTCATTGTTTCTCCATTAATAATTAGTAATAGTCCAAGATATTCAAAACTCTCCAACTCTTCCAATTTTTCTTCATTGATATATAATTCGGGTTTCTAAGGACTGTAATAGCCGGATGTTGGGTGGAGGTTAAGCTGTCCACTTCAATTAAATGTCTCCAAGGCGGGCGTCTCAAATAACCACTGACACTCTAAGTCCAGCTCCTGGCCTTCTCGTGACAGAACTGTTTAAACTGACAGGAGAAGGGGCGAAAGGCGAATATCTGGTGCCTGAAAACCAGACGCTTCGGGTAGATGAGAGTCATTAGTCTTGGCTGGTAGCTCATCTAGGAGATGGAAAACTGATTTCAAACCCCTTCTGCCTTGTAGGGTAGGCTCTGGCCAGAGTCAAAGCCTATTGGAGTAAATCATAAACAAACCGGTGGAAGGCAAGAGGAAATCAACACTTTACATTCTCAAGAACAATCATGACAATGTACAATTCTTTGAATCATAACAACGTTAATGGGGATTCCAGTGGAACCATCTCGTCCGGTAGGGACTATCACGTGCGACAGGTGATACCAGATCGTCATCCAACTACTGTACGCAAAGAAAACACAAGTAACACCACAGTAATTGCAACATGGAACATTAGAACACTAACAGAACTTGGAAAACTGGAAAACATAGAACAAGAAATGAAAAGAATGGAAATTAACATCCTTGGTTTATGTGAAATGTGATGGACTGGAGCAGGAAGCAGAGATTATAAAGACTTCAAAATAATATATTCCGGGGGAAACCAGTGTAGAAATGGAGTTTGCATAATATTGGATAAGAAGACAGCAAGAACTGTGAAAGGTTTCTGGTGCATATCGGACAGAGCGTTAGTGGTTAAATTACAGGGCCACCCAATAGACACAAATCTCATCCAAGTAAACGCACCGACTTCAGAAAGCTCTGATGATGAGATAAAAGAACAACAATTTGGACATGGCAATGAAACAGTGCAAACTATGGGAAGTAAACTTTGTGCTGGGTGATTTAAACGTGAAAGTTGGGAGTGAACAAGAAAATGAAGCTACTGGCAAGATATCAGAAACAAAAGAGGAGAGATGTTGATTGAGTTGGCAGAAAAGAATAAAATGATAAATACTTGGTTTCAACAACACCCAAGGCGACTATGGACATGGAAAAGCCCAAACAATAACGTACGTAGCCAGACAGATTACATTATGATCAATAGAAGACTCAGGAACTCATTAATATCCATGAAAACAAGACCAAGCGCAGACTGCAACAGTGACCACATCCCAGCTGTAGGAAAATTGAGAATCAGGCTAGAGAGGTTAAAGGTAGCAGCTAAAAACAAAGAACTAGATAGAGAGCTGTTACGGAAAGATAAGGCAATACAAGAATAATATAGGACCATAATACATAATAGGCATACTGCTACAGAGAAGATTGAAATGACTGATGAACAAAGGAATATGCTCAAAGACTATTCACCAAACATCTATCGAAATCCTACCTCCAAATAAAAGAAACGCTAAACAGGGGTGGATGACAGAAGGAATTTTACAAGTAATGGATCGGATAAGAAGTCTTAAGGAAGATAAAGATTCATTGAATATGACAAAATAAATAAAGAAATAAGACACAAATGCAATAAAGCTAAGGAGGAGTGGCTAAATAAGAAATGTAGTGAAATAGAGACACACCATCATGGAAACACAAGAGATATGGACAAACAAATAAAGGAGTTAACAAACAAAATAGCATACCACAAGACTGGTTCATGAAGTCAAAGGAGGGGCATACAGTAATGGACAGAGATGAAATAATGGCAAGATGGAGCGAATACATTAGAGAAGTCTACGAGGACAATAGAAACGAAATAGATATACG
The DNA here is from genome assembly GCA_009760885.1 of Achatina immaculata. Taxonomy (NCBI): domain Eukaryota; kingdom Metazoa; phylum Mollusca; class Gastropoda; order Stylommatophora; family Achatinidae; genus Lissachatina; species Lissachatina immaculata. The sequence continues at coordinate 41,044,688 of CM019716.1, forward strand.
AAATAGTAATGAAGGGCCTCCCATATTAAAAGCAGAAGTGGAAGAAGCCATCAAACACATGAAGAACAACAAAGCACCAGGACCAGATAAAATCACCAAGGAAGAATTGGAAGCATTAAGACAGCTTGGCATATAAATAATTAACAGATTGCTGAGTGACATCTATAACAGTAACTATGTCCCATCAGACCTTTTGTAATCAATTTTCATTATCCTATCAAAGAAACAAGGTGCAGCTGAATGTGAAGACAATCGAACCATTAGTCTTATGAGCCATGTTACCAAAATCCTGCTTCGTATTGTCATGAGAAGAGTCAGGGGCAAAATAGAATCAGAAATCGCGGAAGAACAGTGTGGCTTCGTTGAAGGAAAAGGTACAAGTCATGCCATATATATATAATAAGAACATTGATGTAGAGATAATAGCAGTAAAGATGGGCCTATATTTATGCTTCATAAACTACTGTAAAGCAGTTGATAAAGTGAGATACATAGAAATTATAAGAATGCTGGAAGACATCAACATAGATGGGAAAGATCTCATCAAAAACATACTGGCAGCAATCAGCAGCAATGAGGGCTGAGAACCAAATAGGAGCATTCCAAGACATAAAATTGGGAGTGAGACATGAATGTGTTTTATCTCCTGACCTCTTCTCCTTGTACAGCGAAAACATAATGAGAAATATAAAGAACATTCCAGGATTATTAATTGGCGGTTACAACCTTAACAACCTAAGATATGCAGACGACACAGTCCTGACTGCTAAAAGTGAAGGGGAGCTACAGGCCCTTCTAGACATCGTGGTTCGTGAAAGTAAAAGTAAAGGTCTCTGTCTGAATAAAAAGAAGACTGAAGTGATGGTCATCTCAAAGAAAAGAATACCACCAAAATGTAGCATTACCACTGATGCCACAAATCTGAAACAAGTTGATTGATTCAAGTACTTAGGAACGATTATAACATCTTTCGTCACAATGAAATAAAAAGCAGACGTGCTCAAGCCAAGTCAGCATTCCAGAAAATGAAGCACTTCTTGTGCAACAGGTGGAATCAATTGAAACAAGATTCCGAGAACTAAAATGTTACATTGAGCCAATTTAGAATAGCCTTGTAAGTAACGGATATTGTAGTTATTATTATTGTTAATGAATATGATTATGAAAATATGCAGTAAAGAAAATAGTAAGATCGAATAGCGACAGAGAAAAGTAGGTCGAGGAAAGGAAGAGAAAGTTATAAAACTTCCATGACACTGGAACAAGACGCGGACAAAAGTAAACAGGTGAAACTGATAACAAAGCAGTGACTGGACATTGACACGAGTCAACAAAATAGAAAAGACGAATAGAAAAGGCAGACACAATAAAATCTCCGACAGGAAAGAGCAGGATAATGACTTAGATAAATAACAATTGTATAGACTGAGTTAACACTTGACACCTGTTAGGTGGCTCACGTTAGAACGCTACTGCACACGGTTTTTAAATAAAGGAGTGATCAACTTGGCCAGCTGATCAACTAAATATTTAGAGGCGTGGCCTATTGGACAATTGACTTACGACATATAAGTAACGGGGCACTTTGAATGACGGACAATCAGAACGCTCATGGGAACCAGTGGACATCTGAAGGGTGGAGCCAAAATACTTATTGGTTAATCCATCAAGCTGCACTCGAAGATAAAAAGGAGAGAGGAAGAGGGACGAAGAAAGAAGAGGAACCAAGTAGTAAGAACGAGGAAGAAGAAGAGACAGAAGACGGAGAATCGAAGACAAAGGAATAAGAACGGTCAGTGAACAGAGACCGGTCCAGACAAGAGAAGAAGAGAAGGACAGGCACGCCAGAGAAGATATGAGAGAGAAAGAAGACGTAGGTAAGACAGTTGGAATAGATGGAAAATTAGAGCAATAGATATTCAGGAGAAGCAGTTTTGAAGAAGTAGTTTTAGGACAGACTGAATCTGTGTTTCAAGTGATTCAAGTGATATGAATATTTATGACTTTGAAACTTCGAGTACAGAGATTTAGTCGTGTAACTGACTGACCACGTGTTGCAGATGGAATATAGTACAGAGTTTAGAATTGTCCTCATATCAAATGTGTAGAATATTGTAAATTTGAATGCTGCAAGTAGAGTATGATAGTTTGACATTGATGTGCTTCAACGACGAAACTAACGAAGATTTTGTTATATTGCATCTCAGTACAAGAGATGTTGTGAATTCTAAGTCGAATATCTTATTTGTCAGAATTAAATAATACAATTAAATGTTCAAAGGATTTGCTCTGCTCTAGATATAGTGAAATTTAAATATTTGTGAAACATCGATGTGTTATGATCAGAGAACCAAAGAACACTTCTACCATCAGTCATCAAGAATAATAATTCATATCTTTACATTGTTATACCAATTTTGTTTTATGGGTGTGAAGCATGGTCTATGAATAAGAGAGTACATTCAGAAATTGAGGCCATGGAAATGTGGTTTATAAGAAGGATGTTGAAGGTACTGTGAACAGTCCACACGTGGGTCAAGAGGCGTACAACCTTGACCGTGGTGTACTCGTCCATAAGATAAAGAGGCAGTAGCAGAGCATATAAAGATATATATATATAGCCGAAGAAGGCGTGAGAGAGAGAGAGAGAGAAAGAGAGAGAGACTGATGACATGGCGGGGCCTTAGTTTCATTTCGTCTGTGGTTACGATAATCGTAAATACTTAATCCCAGCCGACCTCCTACTGTTTGATAATGTATTGTGGAATCATGACGTGCTGTGGATTATGTCATTCTCGTCTTATATAGAGATTTCCTGATTCCTAGTGATATTCGTCATACATATTTTGGATGGGCACACATCAAGGTCCATCATGTTTTCATTCGCATGGTTAATATTATGTCAGTGGTATCAGGAAATACCTAAAATGGCCGCAACAACTGCACAATCAGTGATGTGCATTAGCACATGGTAATTCCTGGAGATGGGAGGTGACGCACTATAGCGGCAGCTATATGGATAATTCAGTGCGATGGAACAATGAGAGATATGTGTGATTATTCAGTGCATTGGCACAAGGAGGAGATATGTGTGATTATTCAGTGCATTGGCACAAGGGGAGACACGAGTTTCATAAGAGGGCAGTAGTTGCCACGTTAAGAAGTGGGAGGTCACAATTTAGAAGAATGTGTGTATTTGCATTATAAGGGCCATGAGAGCCCAGGCTAATTGGGACCATATAATTTCAGTTGATACTCGGAGCGTTATACATTACATTGATGTCATGCTTATTATACTCATGATGATACATGTTGATGTACTGTGTATGCAATGTCTGTTGTGGCGTTAACACGATGTATGTAGTGTGCATAATAAAATGTTGATTGATTTAATTGCTTGACTTGGTAATGTGTATGGCATGTCAGGAAATTGTATGATTGTATGTAATATGCTACATTACTGGCATACAGTATCATTAGAAGGGAGATCCTGGGTTGTCGATTAGATAGGTTTGAGCCTGGCTACCCAGTACGGTAGTATGGCCATAGGTCTGTGGGTTTCAGCTGGTTGTGGTCATATTCCTTCCAAATTCAATCCCCAATTGTAGATTTAGCACCTGCTTAGTTTACAGTACCGTAGACAGCCAAGAAAATCAATGAAAAAGTCTTAAGAGGGGCTGGAGTTAAAAAGCAAATTACAGCAAAAATCAGAGGCAGACAAGCGAGATTTATCGGACATTTCCTGAGAAGAGGAAAATTGGAACACACTGTGGCAGCTGGAAAAATTGAGGGAAGAAGAGACAAAGGAAGACAGAAACAGAAGTTACTAGTCAGTATGGCTAGGAAGAAAGTCGTCAACGGATCCCATAATTAACGCAAAAGACGGGGAATTGTGGAGAGAAATGATCGCCTACGTCACGCGGCATGGCACATGACTAATTGGTTGTCAAAATACAAACCAGCTTAATGTCACAGCAACAACTTAGTGTCACAGTAGCAAGATATGTCACAGTAGCAACTTAGTCTCTCAGTAACAACCTAGCTTCTCAGTAACAACTTAGTGTCACAGTAACAACTTAGTGTCACAGTAACAACTCAGTGTCACAGTAACAACTTAATATCACAGTAACAACCTGCTGTGATCGTAACAACTTAGTGTCAACATAATAATTTAATGTCACAATAACAACTTGGAGCCACAATAACAATGCAGTGTCACACTATAACCTTAGTTTCACAGCGGCAGCTATGTATCACAATAACAATATTATATGACAAGAATACAATCTGCTCAGTCTATGGACAGCATGAAGCTAGTAACAACTGACGAAGACGGAGATAATGTTAAACTGTAACAAACATTGTAGATAAACAAGTGACGACGTGAAACAGAAGACTAACAGAACTGTAGAACTACCAGTCATTATGCCATCATTTGGACACTGGAAGTGTAACAGTCCTCTATAATCGTTCTTATAGCCACTCCATTCACAGTCTGTAAGGGTGATGAAGTTCTTGAAAGGTTCGCAGGTGAAGTTCCACACCCTGTAATAATTGGAGTAATACATGCTGCTGAAGTTCTTGAAGGACTGATTGGTAGGACACTCGTAAGACCAGGGGTCACTGCTGCTGGTCATCCAAACGAGCCCTTTAGACATGACAATCATCGTGGAGATAAGTAGCAGCAGGCGGGAGCATTGACGAGAGGTCATCGTGTCAGATCTGGACTGAACAAAGTAACATAACAGAGTTAGATTTATGATGTCTTTGAGAGTTGAAGAGTTAGATTTATGCTGGCCGTGAGAGTTGAAGAGTTAGATTTATGCTGTCCTTGAGAGTTGAAGAGTTAGATTTATGCTGTCCGTGAGAGTTGAAGAGTTAGATTTATGCTGTCTTTGAGAGTTGAAGAGTTAGATTTATGCTGTCTGTGAGAGTTGAAGAGTTAGATTTATGCTGTCCTTGAGAGTTGAAGAGTTAGATTTATGCTGTCTTTGAGAGTCGAAGAGCTAGATTTATGCTGTCCTTGAGAGTTGAAGAGTTAGATGTATGCTGTCCTTGAGAGTTGAAGAGTTAGATTTATGCTGTCCTTGAGAGTTGAAGAGCTAGATTTATGCTGTCCTTGAGAGTTGAAGAGTTAGATGTATGCTGTCCTTGAGAGTTGAAGAGTTAGATTTATGCTGTCCTTGAGAGTTGAAGAGTTAGATTTATGCTGTCCTTGAGAGTTGAAGAGTTAGATTTATGCTGCCCTTGAAAGATGAGCAGATCACCTGATTTTGCAAGTTACTCTTGTCTCTGGCTTGTCTTAGTGCAGCAGCTACTGGACAGCAAATCTTGGTGTATATCTCTACAAAACATGGCGATCAACAACAAAAAAAAAACATTTTGGGTAATAAACATGAGAGCAGGTGCCAGTGAAGGACGGGCCTTGCCAGTGCTTAGCTCGAGATGGCTTCCCCTGTTTTAAAAGTGTGGGACGTGGGGGGGGGGGGGGGGAAGGGGGTAGTGGATGAAAAAAACAGGGTTATTCATAACTCTATTAAACATTTTTTAAAATCGCAACAAATAAACTAGGTAACGGATTATGATTGTTCTTAAGTCAGGAGAGAGAGAGAGAGAGAGGGAGATAGAGAGAGAGAGAGAAACTCTTCAAGTTTTTTTTAATAAGCCTGCGCATATAGCTCTCGTGGTTGCCGCTAGGAGGCAGCAGTAGCAAATATGGCGTTCAGTAAACGTGAGCAGTAATTTTGTGTTTTGGAACGCGCAAGAACTTCGTCCGTTGTGACTGTGCAGCGACGGTTTCGAGCAGAGTTCCAGAAGGCAGCGCCTGTTTTCAACAGTATCAAGAAGTGGTACCGAAATTTCGGGATGAAGACTGTCTGTGCACAGCTCCTCGGCAGGGACGCCCAGGACCAAGCGAAGAAACTGAATCGTGTTAGAGAACCCTACAAGCAAGCCCCCGCCTTCATCCGGGAATTTTGCATACCGCATCTTGATACTGTTGAAAGCAGGTGCTGCCTTCTGGAACTCTGCTCGAAATCTTCGCTGCACAGTCACAACGGACGAAGTTCTTGCGCGTCCCAAAACACTAAACGACTGCTCACGTTTACTGAGCGCCATATTTGCTACTGCTGCCTCCTAGCGGAAAACCATCGGAGCTCTGAGAGCATTCTTATTTTTTAAAAACATAAAGAGTCTCTCTCTCTCTCTCTCTCTCTCTCTCTCTCTCTCTCTCTCTCTCTCTCTTGGCGTAGGAATAATCATGATCTGTTACGTAGTTTATTTGTTGCGAATTTTTAAAATATTTCACGGAGTTATAAATAGCCCTGTAGAGCGACACGTCAGTATGACAAGCATAGGAGAGGGGGGAGGTGAGAGAGGGGTATTTTTGCACCAGTTTATAAAATTCCTGCCACAGGCCATGCGCGACAGTCAACGTTTATGAGACTCGCGATATGATGATAATGATGATGACGGTGATGATGACAGCGACAGAATTTGTTGCTATAACTACAATATAAGGACAGCTTGTTGGAAGATGCTTGTACATGTTTGGTAATATTTTTATGCTATAGTTTAGAGACAGTTTATAGCAACATACAGCTTGTTTGTAATACTATACCATAAAACAGCTCATAGCAGCAAACAGATTATTTGTAATACTAAACGGTAAAACAGCTTATAGCAACATACAGCTAGTTTGTAACAATGTGGCGTAAAAACAGCTTACAGCAACAAATAACTTGTTTGTAATACTATAGCGTAAAAACAGCTTATAACAACAAACAACCTTTTGCTAAGACAGCAGTCTTCATCAGCTTATGTTCTCCTTTCTGTTAAGACACAATCGTCTTATCGTTTAAGACATAATATCCTGTCTGTTTAGACACAATCGTCTTATCTTTCAAGACGAATGATCGAATGATCTTTATTTTTAAAGAGACAAAATTGGGCACACAGGCCCGTCAGACACTCTGACCTTCATCATAAAACTTTCACTGGTCCCTAGAAGTAGATTCCGCAACTTTCCTCAGATTTCCTGAAAACGTCTGAATCCAGTTGTAGCAGTTCGGAAATTTTCCAAGAAAAATCTAACTATTTTTAAAAGTTACTCAGAACTCTGCTAGGGTTATTGCAAGAAAGCCAGTAATAGAATGCCACAAGATGGAGATGGCAACATAGCATCATAGTTTATAGCTTTATATTTGTCGGTGTAATTTATAGTAAAAATACAAACTCGCTCTTTCGTCGCAGTGCAGCTTGGCCAGTCTTTGCGTATCTCTGCTCTTCATTTTCCAGTCGGTTTTCCGATGATTGTCAAATTTTTCTGTGTTCTTGTGACAATTTCAAAGAATCTTCATTGTCTTTTCCTTTCTGATTCTGATAATCTTTTATTGTCTGCAATATTTTCATTTACGGAAGTTGTAAACATTTTTCATGGTTTTCTGAGATCATTTCCCTTCTCTATTTTCACACTTACCCTAAACATAGACAACAAATAAATCAATCAATCAAACTCGAATTGTTATATAATTTGAATAAATTGAAATTCGGTTTTGAAATAACTACACTAATATTTTCTGACAAGCATCTTCCACACAAACTCACCACTTACTAGACGCGCACTGGTCGCCTCAGCTTTGTAGGAAGACTGGCGTGCGCGTAAATCAAGAATTTAAATATACTCAGAACTGAAGAGCAGATAATTGTTACTTTTTCAGAAAACAAATGCACTGAGAACTTCATGGTACTTCATACAAAAATTCCTGGAAGACACTCATCTTCTGTCTTCCTTGTTGAAACTCGTACGACCGATAAGCCATACGTGCTATGTAGTTCGTAGCTTTTTCGTTGGTTGAAAAAAAGTTGCTTTTCCGTTGTATCTACAAGTCAGTCATTTGCATATCCGTTGCGGAACTTTGCCTCCCTAACAGTTCTCCTGTAGGCCTCTCGGTTGTAAGTAAGATGCCCTGCTGCTAATACGTCCATTTGCAGATTATCAACGATATTTTGCAGCCATCTTCACTTTGGTCTTCCTCTCTTTCTTTTTCCCATTATGTATCCTTCCCAGATCGTCTTCTCTAAATTATCATGACGTTTAATATGTCCGAAATATTCAAGCTTTCTCGAGTTTACTAGTCAACCTTCTTGAATACTAAGTTCTTGTAGTATGGATATATTTGTTCTTTTTTGTGTCCATGATATTTGAAGAGCTCTTCTATAGCATTTACATTCAAAGGCATTTATGTGTTTCTCAGCTGTTTTGTTAAGTGTCCAGGTCTCACAGGTGTATGTTGAGATGGGAAAGATTTATGCCCTTAAAAATCTTATTTTTTCTAGTTCTGTCTGTTCCTCTCCACAGATTCTTTATTTATTTTACTTTTTGAAGAGCGATAGTTGTTCTCCTTCTAATATCCCTTATTGTATCTCCATTATTAGTTAGTAATGATCCAAGATATTTATGGAAGATTTTAATGCCAAAGTTAGTAACGGAAGAACTTCAGACATCGTTGGCTACTATGGACTGGGGGAGAGGAATGACAGAGGTAGTAAATTAATTGAATGGGCAAGAATACATAGCATGGTTGTAGGAAACACCTGGTTTAAACAACATCCTCGAAGACTGGCAACGTGGTGCAGCCCAGACAAAAAGACTTTTAACCAGACAGACTACGTATTAATCAACAAACGATTCCGGAATGCATTACTGACAACAAAAACCATGCCAGGAGCTGACTGCAATAGTGACCACGACCCACTCTGTGGAAAAATTAGAATAAATCTAAAGAGAGCATGCAGAAAAGTGAGAAACATCAAACTGAATACAGAACTCATTAAATTGAACAAGAACTGCAAGAACAATACAAAGTTATTATATCAAATAGATACAGTGCAATAGCAAAGATAAATAGATGAACAATGGGATTTTTCTTCTTCTTCTTCTTCGTACGCACACTGGCGATGATGCGTGGTACCCTGATTTCTGTGATGCGCCTTTTGGCTGGGTACCTCCGACTTCAGCACCTTTCCTTGCTAGGGCAGACTGTGGTCTTGCTCGGACTGCCATGAAGACAGTGTGGCTGGCTGTGGCCAAAACTTTGTTTTCCAGCCTCTAGTGGCTGTACTTTAGCCCCTTATCCACGTCAGATCTAGCACGCAACACTGACTGGCCAGACAGCTTTGAGATAGTTCCACAGAGACACTCCGACTTTGGGATGAGGAATCCGATGAGTGCCTCAATGATATCCATTCCCCGCCACCTATAGTCTGCTGGCTCTGTTTTGTTTACATCATTCTGATAGCCATTGTTGTAAAGACCCATAGGCTTGTCACGTCCTGGGTTCATTTATTTCACACCAGATTTCCCTCATCCCTGCCAGAGATCTCCATATCCCTATCCATCCACCAACCTGACATTACATTTTACTAAAATAACAATTACAATTAGTGTTGATTGCTACAGGTTTCTGGGTTATAAACGTATTTCAGAGTTTTTACGCAAACCAATCTATATTCCCTGTATCACAAAGACTATGTGATAAGTGTGCTCTTAACACTATTCCCAGGGTTAAACAATGAGCAATGTTAAGAGATTCTATCCACCAAACTGTTAGGGAGAGAATACCACCAAAAAAAAAAGAAGCCCCGAAGAATAAATAGATGACAGACGCCATCTTGGAACTGATAGACAAGAGTAAAAATAACAAGAAAAACAGAGCAAGATAAATAAAGAAATAAGACGCAGATGCAGAGAAGCAAATGAAGTCTGGTTAAATGAACAGTGCAGACAGATAGAGGACTCTCATATTAAAGACAGCAAAAACATGCACAAACGAATTAATGAACTCACAGGCAGGAAAACAAAATATACCACAGGATACCTGAAATCGAAAGAAGGTATATGGAGGAGAAAGATCAGAATTAACACCAGATACTGAACGCTGTGATGGACCACCAATTCTTGAAGATGAAATCATAGATACCATCAAACACATGAAGAAAGGAAAAGCAACTGGGCCTGATAATATAACAATAGAAGAAATAGAGGTGCTAGAGGAGATAGGAATAAAAATAATAACCAAGTTACTGAATCACATTTACAACAGTGGTTATATGCCCAGTGACCTGCTTAAATCGACGTTTATAGCACTACCAAAGAAACCAGGTGCTAAGGAATGTGATGACCACCGGACTATCAGACTGTCATGTAACATAATGAACCTACTTCTGAGAATTATTATGAGAAGAACAAGGAAAAAGATAAAAATGGAAATAGCATATGAACAGTTTGGATTTGTTGAAGTAAAGGGAACACACAATGCCATTTATGCTTTACGAACACTAACAGAAAGAGCTTTAGAAGTACAGAAAGATCTCTGCTTATGCTTCATTGATTACACCAAGGCATTCGAAAATGTGAAACATAATAAAATTATTAAAATGCTTGAAGACATCAATATAGATGGCAAAGATCTGAGGATTGTAAAACATTTATACTGGCAAACAAGAAGCAGCAATTGGAGTTAAAATTAGAATTGGAAAATATCAACCTATAAAACAAGGGGTGCGACAAGGATCTGTACTATCTCCAGACCTTTTTTCTCTGTACAGTGAGAATATTCTAGGAACGATCATCACAGAACCATGCATAAAAATTGGAGGATACAATATTAACAACCTTCGGTATGCTGACGACACAGTACTGATAGCTGAGAACCAACAAGACCTGCAAAATCTCTTGGATAAAGTCACCAAAGAAAGTGAACAGAAAGGCCTTACTTTGAGCATCAAAAAGACAGAGACCATGGTTATATCTAAGAAACAGAATCCACCAACATGCAGTATAAAATTAAATGGAACTATTCTAAAGCAGGTGCAGAAATTCAAATACCTTGGAGCAGTAATAACTTCATATGGGAAATGCAGAACAGAAATTAGAAACAGAATAGGCCAAGCAAGGACTGCATTTCAGAGAGTGAGAAACATATTATCCAACACGTCCTTGTCAATGAATGTTAGAAAACGAGTCCTAAAATGCTATATTGAACCTATCTTGTTATATGGAAGTGAATCATGGACAATAGGCAAGTCTGCACAAAAATCATTGGAAGCAGTACAAATGTGGTTTGTTAGAAGAATGTTGCGAATTCCCTAGACAGCAATGATAACAAATGAAGAATGTATGAGAAGAGCTGGAGAGACAAAAAAATCGTGTAAAAAAATAAGGGAGAGACGATGTACTTTCATAGGACATGCAATGAGAAGAGGGGGCATTGCAAATATTATAACAACAGGAAAAATAGAAGGAAGAAGGTCAAGAGGAAGGCCAAGAGAAATGATACTGGACAGTCTGACGGGATGGTGTGAGAGGAGATCACCAACTGAGCTGATGGCCTGCATGAAGGATCGGGTACTCTGGAGAAGCATAATAGTCAACGCCAGTCAGCATGGCACCTGATGATGATGATGATGATGATGATGATTTCATCATCATCATTCATCATCATCATCATCATCCAAGACATTAAAAACTCCCCACCTCTTCCAATTGTTCTTCATTGATATATATATATATATATATATATTATATATATATATATTATATATATATATATATATAATATATATATATCAGCTGCGTTGTTTGTTTTGTCAGTTGTCATAAATTTAGTTTTCTTTGCATTAAGATAGAGGTTTTGCTCTTCGCTGTTCTTACGGACTGACATAATTAGTTTTTCATTCCTTGTTGTGTTGTGGACAGTAATACAATGTTATCAGCATATCTAATCTCTGGTATTTCATAACCTCCAATTTTTATGGCATAGTAATATTCTTTGTCTACATCTTCTCTAACATTCCTCATTATATTTTCAGTATACAAGTTAAATAAGTAAGGCGACAATATGCACCCCTGACGGACCCCTTGTTTTATGTCAAACCAAGTTGTTGTTTCACCATTTATTCTTACTGCTACCTGTCTAGAAGATATTTATAAGACGAAAAAAAAAAGACCGACGATAATTTTTTTTTAAAATTGTGTTCTCAAATATCACATTCCAATACTGGCCTTGTGTAGACCAAAAGAGACATGGAGAAGAACAACAGAAAGGATGTTGAGCAATAGAGGGCTCACCTGGGCAAGAGCAGAAAAAAAGGCGAAGGACAGGCATTTGTGGAAAACCCTTGCGGAAGCCCCATGTGCCCTGGGCACTTACGGTTCAGAGAGAGAGAGAGAGAGAGAGGGAGAGAGAGAGAGAGAGAGGGAGAGAGAAAGAGAGAGAATGAATGAATGAATGAATGAATAATCTTTATTTTTCAAGGGTAAAGAATTGGGCACGCAGGCCCGTCTTACATTCTGCCCTTCATCACTCCATCTTTCATTCTTCCCACACACTTGATTTAGTAAAAAATACAAATTAAATTAGGAAAAACATATCAAAAGAGTGTAAGATTTAACTATTACATTCAAGGTAAAAGAGAAGAAGTAATTAACCTAATAAAATAGCACTCACGCACACATACACATGCAGACATATACATAAATAAAAATACACTGTAAATCATCTTCTAACATATGTTTTTTTTAACAAACATTAAAATAATTTCTAACAATATCTAACAAGTTGCTTTTCTAACTATGTCATTAAAGTACTTGATGGTTTACGAGCCATGTGTTGAGAGAGTACTGGCTATTTTATGGAGGCATATAATTACAAGCAAGTAAATAATGAAACAGGTTTGAGTTAAAGGATGAAGTATTACCAATGGATTTTAAATTGTAGGGGAGGGTGTTCCAGAGCTGTACTGCAGAGTATGCAAGGCTTTTCTTGTACAGATCAATCCTGGGTTTAGGAAGAAGACAGTTTTTTAAACGCTGGCTATGTTTAGTGTTATACGTAAACAGTGACCACAAGTAAGGCGGAGCATTGTGCGACAGAATTCTGTGAACAAACTTAACTTTGTTAAAAATGATTCTATTTTTGAGGGGTAGAATTTTGAGTTGTTTGTGTTGATCTACAGTCTGTACTGGGTGTTTGTCACAAATAAGATTTAATGCTCGCTTGTGAAGTGAGTGGAGCCTTTTTGTGTTTGAGACTGAGCATCCATCTCAGATTGTGGAACAGTAATCTAAGTGTGTTTGTATGTGTGATATGTAGTATATTTTTCTTGTGTCTTTGTCGATAAAGTATTTAATTTTGGCTAATTGGTAAACTTTCTGTGCAATCAAATTTGTTAGGTTATATACGTGAGAAATCCAAGTTAAATGCTGATCAATGATGAGTCCTAGGGTTTTATGTTCATGAACATTTTCTATTGCCTTAGTCCCAGCACAAAGCTGTAGTGAAGTTTTTGTTGCATTCTGCAGTTTCTGTCTTGTAGTGATGAGCATGGATTTTGTTTTGTTGGTGTTTATCAACATACCATTTTTATTACTCCATTTAATCAAACTGTTTATATCATTTTGGAGCGTTGTCTGTAGTTTATTGATGTCATATTCACTATTGTAAACAGTACAGTCGTCAGCAAAAAGATCACATGAAGAGTGCTTTGAATGTAGTGGTAGGTCGTTAATATAAACAGCAAAGAGAAGAGGACCAAGAATGGAGCCTTGAGGAATACCAGTATCAACCACAGACGAGCCAGAGAGAGAGAAGGAGAGAGAGGGAGAGAGAGAGGGAGAGAGAGAGAGGGAGAGAGAGAGGGAGAGAGAGAGAGGGAGAGAGAGAGAGAGGGAGAGAGAGAGAGAGAGGGAGAGAGAGAGGGAGAGAGAGAGAGAGGGAGAGAGAGAGAGGGAGAGAGATACTGGCTCTGTGGGGTTCCTCGCTTCACATTTGTTTGCTTGTATTCACAATAAACGATATTAGTGTCAGCAACTGGAGAGAGAAGATTAGGAATAGAGAGGAATGGAGGAGAACTTTATCTGCAGCAGCAATGAGCCTTAATGGCTGGGAAAGCTGAAGAAGAAGTTAGCAGTTTTTAGGTGGCAGTTCCACAAAATCCACGGACACGGAAGTGAATGAGTGTGTAGTGAAGCATTTAGTTCACCAACCTCTCTCGTGTAGTTTTTGAAGGTTGGAACCTCAGACCTAGCCGCTTCAGTCAACCCAACTGAGAAAACACAAGCTGGTAAAAGTGTCATCTTCACTAAAGTAAGGAAAGATGGTACGTTGTGCTTAAATTCTAAAACTAGTGTGTGCAAGGTACCTTGTGCTAAAACTCTAGTGTCTGCAAGGTCCGTTGTGCTAAAACTTTAGTGTGTGCAAGGTACCTTGTGCTAAAATTCTAGTGTGTGCAACGTCCGTTGTGCTAAAACTCTAAAACTCTAGTGTGTGCAAGGTACCTTGTGCTAAATCTCCAAAGCTCTAATGTGTGCAAGGTCCGTTGTGCTGAAACTCTAAAACTCTAGTGTGTGCAAGGTCCGTTGTGCTGAAACTCTAAAACTCTAGTGTGTGCAAGGTCCGTTGTGCTGAAACTCTAAAACTCTAGTGTGTGCAAGGTCCGTTGTGCTGAAACTCTAAAACTCTTGTGTGAGAAACAGTTCTCTCTCTCTCTCTCTCTCTCTCTCTCTCTCTCTCTCTCTGAACCTTAAGTGCCCAGGGCACATGGGGCTTCCACAAGGGTTTTCCACAAATGCCTGTCCTTCGCCTTTTTTTCTGCTCTTGCCCAGGTGAGCCCTCTATTGCTCAAAATCCTTTCTGTTGTTCTCCTCCATGTCTCTTTTGGTCTACCCTTACTTCTGTTCCCCTGTGGTGTCCATCTTAGTGTAATTTTTGGTAGTGAGTTGTCAGTCATTCGGAGCACATGTCCCAACCATCGCCAGCGTCTTTCCTCAATAATTGTTGTCAGTGGCTTCATCTGCATTTCTGCCAATAAGATGTTATTTCTTATGGTGTTTGGCCAAAATATTTTTCTAATTCTTCGTAAACATTTAGTCTGGAAAGAATTCAACTTGTTTTCTATGGCTTTGGTGATTTTCCAGCATTCACTTCCATAGAGTAGTACACTTAGAACATTACTCTTAAATATCCTGATTTTCGTATTTATGCTTAGTTTTTTTAATTTCCATATAGTCTGCAGCACTGCAAAAGCCTGGTTTGCTCTAGTAAGTCTGCTGTTGATGTCCTCTGTGCTGTCTCCATTTTCTACTACTCTACTGCCAAGGTATACAAATTCGTTGACCTCCTCCACTAACTTGCTATCTACTTTGAGTACATTTCTGTTGTTCACATTTTGGTTCATTAACTTTGTCTTTCCTACGTTGATCTTTAGTCCTATGTTGTTTGCATTCTGAGTTAGCTTGTTTATTTTATCTTGCATATCTTTGTAACTGCTTGATAATAGACAAATGTCGTCCGCATAGTCAAGGTCCTCCAGCACTGTGTCAAGGTTCCATTGTAATCCTCTGCGTTTGTCTGATGTTGCCTCCTTCATTAACCAGTCTAGTGCCAAGATAAATAATGTTGGTGATAGTACACATCCCTGCTTCACTCCTGTTTGTACCCTAAAGCTGCTGGAGGTATGTTCTCCACAGATCACTTTGCACTGAAAACCCTCATATAGGGCTTTGATTACAATCTTATGGGGGAGGCCATGCCATCTTAGGATTTTCCACAGTGCATCTCTGTTGACACTGTCAAAGGCTTTCTCAAAATCTATGAACAGTGCGTATGTTGTGCTATGACACTCATTTGCCTGTTCTAATATTTGTCTAAGTAGCAAACAGTTCACGCAAGTATTTATAACCCTTACCTGAAAGCTGATTTTCTCATTAGGGCACTAGGTAATAACTGAAGGCCAGAGCTCTGAGAAGTGCAGCACTGATGTTCCTAGACAACCTGGTGCTGGTGCTCCTTAAATATCCCAGGGTTAAGTAGCTGAAAAAAAGTTACTAGGAGCGCTATGAAGCTATTAGCTACACTGTGGCAAGACATTTGTAACAGTCATTAGCTACACTGTGGCAAGACATTTGTAACAGTCATTAGCTACACTGTGGCAAGACATCTGTAACAGTCATTAGCTACACTGTGGCAAAACATTTGTAACAGTCATTAGCTACACTATGGCAAGACATTTGTAACAGTCATTAGCTACACTGTGGCAAGACATTTGTAACAGTCATTAGCTACACTGTGGCAAGACATTTGTAACAGTCATTAGCTACACTGTGGCAAAACATTTGTAGCAGTCATTAGCTACACTGTGGCAAGACATTTGTAACAGTCATTAGCTACACTGTGGCAGGACATTTGTAACAGTCATTAGCTACACTGTGGCAAAACATTTGTAACAGTCATTAGCTACACTGTGGCAAGACATTTGTAACAGTCATTAGCTACACAATGGCAAGACATTTGTAACAGTCATTAGCTACACTATGGCAAGACATTTGTAACAGTCATTAGCTACACAATGGCAAGACATTTGTAACAGTCATTAGCTACACTATGGCAAGACATTTGTAACAGTCATTAGCTACACTATGGCAAGACATTTGTAACAGTCATTAGCTACACTATGGCAAGACATTTGTAACAGTCATTAGCTATATTATGGCAAAACATTTGTAACAAGCAGTCATTACCTACATTATGGCAAGAAATGTGTAACAAACTGTCATTACCTACATTATGGCAAGAAATGTGTAACAAACTGTCATTACCTACATTATGGCAAGAAATGTGTAACAAACTGTCATTACCTACATTATGGCAAGAAATTTGAAGCAAACTGTCATTAGCTACACTATTTCAAGAAATGTGTAACAAACTGTCATTACCTACATTATGGCAAGAAATGTGTAACAAACTGTCATTACCTACATTATGGCAAAAAATGTGTAACAAACTGTCATTACCTACATTATGGCAAGAAATGTGTAACAAACTGTCATTACCTACATTATGGCAAGAAATGTGTAAGAAACTGTCATTACCTACATTATGGCAAGAAATTTGAAGCAAACTGTCGTTAGCTACACTGGGACAAGAAATTTGTAACAAACTGTTGCTATCAAATATGTTTTATAAAGAATACAGATTGCAATTAGTTGTAGCAAATTAATCTTGAAACAGGTAGCACTAATGTAGCAGTCATTCTTGCAGAAAGTAGTATATCATTTTAGTTAAATACAGTGAAACCATACGGAAATTTTAGTCTCTAGTTTGTCCGTCGGGATTTAAATGTGACAAGCTAAGAGTGGTGAGTTAACTGTGATGAGCTAAATGCTTTGAGTTAACTGTGATGAGCTAAACGTGGTGAGTTAACTGTGATGAGCTAAATGCTTTGAGTTAACTGTGATGAGCTAAATGCTTTGAGTTAACTGTGATGAGCTAAATTTGATTAGTTAAATTTGATGAGCTAAAAGTGGTGAGTCAACTGTGATGAGCTAAAAGAGGTGAGTCAACTATGAAGAGTTAAATGTGGTGAGTTCACTGTGATGAGCTAAAAGAGGTGAGTCAACTATGAAGAGTTAAATGTGGTGAGTCAACTGTGATGAGCTAAATGTGTTGAGTCAACTGTGATGAGCTAAATGTGGTGAGTCAACTGTGATGAGCTAAATGTGGTGAGTTAACTGTGATGAGCTAAATGTGGTGAGTCAACTGTGTCGAGATAAATGTAGTGACTTGACCTTAACGAATTAAATGTGACAAGTTAAATATGACATTATCCGGTGCATATTCTTGTTAATAGAAGCAGCCAACAGGAGACAAAGAAATAGGAAATAACTCATCAACATAACGGAAACTTCCGCAGGAAAGCCATCCACACATTTTTACTTCCTGGAATATGTTAGTTCATTTGCATTTTCGCGAAAACATTTTCCAGGCAAGATTTCTCTTTCCTAGTTTAAGTGTAGTAACTGTTGCGCTGGTAAGCGTTTCCCGGGACATCATGTTTGATTGTTTTCCCGGGACATCATGTTTGATTGTTTTCCCAGCTACCGCAGATGCTAGAAGTGTGTCAGCGAGGTCATGCCAGGTTTAAACAGGAAGTTGTCTGAGCGGAAGCTGTTGTCATTTTCGTTGTCAAAGGTCGGCAAACTTCTAAGAAACGACTTGAGCTGATACATTATTATTATTATTATTATTTTGTCTCAAGCCAAGTAAGAAAATAAGATCAAGGAAAATAAGTAAAACTGCTGTGTCATACCATGGATGGACTGAAGAATATGATCTTAGTGCCCTTAACCTTGACCTGTTGGAAGAGTAAAGGATCATGTTGTAAGGATTACGCCTGGTCACCCTTTCTCTCCCAGATGTTGCTGTAACTTCTTGCTTTTCTGTATTACTTGTTCTTATCATCCTCTTTCTCTTAGTCTACTCCTCCTTCATCTATCTATCTATCTATCTATCTATCTATCTATCTATCTATCTATCTATCTATCTATCTATCTATCTATCTATCTATCTCTTAGTCTCCTCCTCCTTCATCTATCTATCTATCTATCTATCTATCTATCTATCTATCTATCTATGTCTCCCTCCCTCCCTCTCTCTCTCTCTCTCTCTCTCTCCTCGAAGGGCAGAATGTAAGACGGGCCTGCGTGCTCAATTCTTTACCCTTGAAAAATAAAGATTATTCATTCATTCATTCATTATTCATTCATTCACTCATTCATTCATTCTCTTCCTAACCGTTTTCAATATGTTTCTTATATTTCTGATTTTTATGTCTACTTTGTCTTACTTTTTATTCGTCTTCATCCTCATCTTATCTTTCTTCTTCTTCTTCTACTACTACTACTAATAATAATAATAATAATAATAATAATAATAATAATAATGCTACTACTACCACTGCTACTACTACAACTAATAATGCTAGTGATACCACCAATAATAATGCTACTGCTATTACTACCATTAATAATGCTATTACTACTATTACTACTACTTACACTAATAATGCTACTACTACTACCACCATTAATACTGCTGTTACTACTACTACCACCACTAATAATGCTACAACTACTAACATTACTACTACTAATATTTCTACTGCTACTACTACCACTAATAATACTATAACTACT
This sequence comes from Achatina immaculata, assembly GCA_009760885.1. Classification (NCBI taxonomy): domain Eukaryota; kingdom Metazoa; phylum Mollusca; class Gastropoda; order Stylommatophora; family Achatinidae; genus Lissachatina; species Lissachatina immaculata. The sequence goes on from CM019716.1 coordinate 41,063,721, forward strand.
ATTACTAGTACTACTAATAATGCTACTAAAATTACTACAACAGCTAATACTTTCACTAATAATGCTCAGACTACTTCTACTACTACTACTACTACCACTACTAATAATGCTGCTAAAAATTCTAATACCACTAATAATGCTACAACTATTACTACAACTACTACTATTACCACTAATAATGCTCCTACCACTGCTGCTGCTACTACTACAACTACTACTACTACTACTACCACTAACATTGCTACTACTACCACTACTACTATTACAACAACTAATAATGCTACTACTACCACTACCACCACTAATAGCGCTACTACTACTACTACTACTACTAATAATAATAATAATAATAATAATAATGCTACTACTACCATTACTACTATTACTACTACTACTACTACCAACATTAATAATGCTACTACTATTACTACTACCACTAATAATGCTACTACTACCACTACTACTACTACTACTACTACTTCTTATATCTTATATCTTATATCCTTCCCGTGCCGTTAGACGTCACATAGGGCTCGCAAAGTAGTTCGCCAGTTTTTCCTGTCTTCGGCGAGTCTTTCAACCTCAACAAAGGATTTTATGCCTGTTAACTTGGCCTCTCTTAATAATGTTCTCTTCAGAGTTTCACGCGGTCTGCCCCTTTTTCTTCGGCCTGTTGTGTTCCACTTGATAGCTTGTTTTGGGATTCTCTGCTCATTTCTTCTCATCAAGTGGCCAACATATGTCCATCTCCTTTTCCTGATCACCCGTGAGACTGGTTGTTGTTCAGTCATCTGTCTTATCTCTGCATTGTTCTTGAATTCATTCCACTTGATGCCGAGTATTTTCCTTAGGCATTTGTTTTCAAAAGAGTCTAATTTCTTTTCTATTTCTTTAGTTGTTTTCCAGCTTTCGCATGCATAAATGACGGTGGATATTACATTTGAATTGAATAGTCTTAACTTGGTTTTTGTGCTTATAACTTTTGAATTCCATATGTTCTCAAGATTCTTGAAGATTGATGCTGCTTTTGCAATTCTGATCCTAACTTCCTTTCTAGTGTCACCATCCTGGTCTATGTAGCTGCCAAGGTATGCAAATTGATTGACTTCTTCAATATCTGTCCCTTCTATGTGTATTTTTCCATTTTGATTGATGGGAATTTTCATTATTTTTGTTTTGTCCTTGTTAATTTCAAGTCCTATTTTGCTAGACAGTGAAGATAGGCTATCTGTTTTTTCTTGCATGGAATTCACATTATTACTGATAAGCTACTACTACAACCACTAATAATGCTACTAGTACTACTACTACTAGTACTACTACTACTATTACTAATAATAATAATAATGCTACTACTACTACTACTACTACTACTAACACTACCACTATTAATGCCATAACCACTACTGGTACTACCATTACTACTACCACTGCTAATACTACTACTACTGCTACTACTTCTACTACTACCACCACTAATATTGCTACTACTACCACTACTACTATTACAACCACTAATAATGCTACTACTACCACTACTACTACCACTACCACCACTAATAGTGCTACTACTACTACTACTACTAATAATAATAATAATAGCAATAATAATAATAATAATGCTACTACTACCATTACTACTATTACTACTACTACTACCAACATTAATAATGCTACTACTACTACTACTACTACCACTAATAATGCTACTACTACCACTACTACTACTAGTACCACTACTACCACCACTAATAATGCTACTAGTACTACTACTACTACTACTAATAATAATAATAATAATATTAATAATAATAATGCTACTACTACCACTACTACTACCAACACTACCACTATCAATGCCACTACCACTACTGGTACTACCATTACTACTACCACTGCTAATACTACTACTACTACTACTACTGATATTACTACTACTCATTCATTCATTCTAGCCAGCCTTCTTCAATATTAAGCTCTTGTAGTATAGATATATTTGTTCTTTTTTGTGTCCACGATATTTGGAGAACTCTTCTATAGCATTTACATTCAAAGGCATTTATGTGTTTCTCAGCTGTTTTGTTAAGTGTCCAGGTCTCACAGGCATATGTTGCTATGGGAAAGATGCATGCCCTTAAAAATCTTATTTTTGTGGTTCTGTCTGCTCCTCTCCACAGATTCTTTATTTGTTTTACTTTCTGAAGAGCGATAGATGTCCTCCTTTTAATTTCCCTCATTGTATCTCCATTATTAGTTAGTAGCGATCCAAGATATTCAAAACTCTCCACTTCTTCCAGTTTTTCCTCATTGATACATATTTCAGTTGCCTTGTTTGTTTTGTCAGTTGTCATCAATTTAGTTTTCTTTGCATTAAGATCTACTACTACTACTACCACTAATAATGCTATTACTACTACTACTACTACTTTTCATTCAATTAGTTGCATGTCCCTTGCGGAACTTTGCCTCCCTAGCAGCTCTCCTGTAGGCCTCTCGGTTGTGAGCAAGATGGCCTGCTGCTGATGCATTCATTTGCACATCATCAACGATGTCTTGCAGCCATCTTCGCCTTGGTCCTCCTTCTTCATTCTCTTTCTTTTTCCAATTATGCACCTTTCCAAGACTGTCATCTCTAGATTATCATGACGTTTTATGTGTCCAAAATATTTAAGTGTTCTCTGTTTAATCCTCTTTGCTAGCCAGCCTTCTTCAATATTAAGTTCTTGTATATGGATTTAATTGTTCAAAACTGTGTCCATGATATTTGAAGGATTCTTTTGTAGCATTTACTTTCAAAGGCATTTGCGTGTTTCTCGGCTGTTGTGTTAAGTGTCCAGGTCTCACAGGCATATATATATATATATATATATATATATATATATATTACATCTTACATCTAACATCCTTCCCGTACCTTTAAACATCACGTAGGGCCCGCATGGTAGTTCGCCAGGATGTTCTGTCTGCTGCGAGTTTTTCAATCTCATCTTCATCAAGGAATGTTATGCCCACGGAATTGGCTTCTCTTAACAATGCCCATTTATATATCATATATATATATATCAATAAATAAGACAGTTTGCCGCGGGGTTATTATAAATATTTTTAAAAACTGAGCAACAAGTGACCTACCTCACACTACTGCAGAGTCCCACATAGTGCCAAACTACATTACGCTGGCACATAATACCATATACTTCACAAACTGTCAAATACGCACTTTTATAACCGTTTGTTTCTAGATATTATTACAGACAATCATAATATTCCCACATACTATCACATATTCAACATACTAGCACATATTCGCACAAACAATCACATATTTCTACATACTAGCACATATTCTCACAAACAAGTACATATGCCCACCTACAGGTACGTATTCCCATCTACTAACACATATTCCTTCGCAGAGGCACATATTCCCACATACTAGCACATATTCCCACATACTAGCACATATTCCCACATACTAGCACATATTCCCATATACTAGCACATATTCCCACATACTAGCACATATTCCCATATACTAGCACATATTCCCACATACTAGCACATATTCCCACATACTAGCACATATTCCCATATACTAGCACATATTCCAACATACTAGCACATAATGTCACATACTAGCACATATTCCCACATACAAGCACATATTCCCACATACTAGCACATATTCCCACATACTAGCACATATTCCTACATACTAGCACATATTGCCACATACTAGCACATATTCCTACATACTAGCACGTATTGCCACATACTAGCACATAATGTCATATACTAGCACATATTCTAACATACTAGCACGTATTACCACTTAATACTACAGCTCAGATTGTTGGAAGTTTTACTGTGACAAATAAAGACAAATTTTTCACTTTTTGTAGAGCGCTAAGTTTATGAGCGATCTTCTATAACGAGAAAGATAAAGATAGAAGATTCTGAAAGAAGATTTCTTTCTGTCTGTAGCCAAGAAGTTATTGTTAATATGAGAATTTGTAACAGCAGAAATAGTTGCAGCTTCAAAGGTACCGGTGATGTAACATTTTAGAGGCTGTAGTAGAAATAGAAGTGGTAATAGTAGTAGTGGTGGCAGTAGTAGTAGTAGTAGTAGTAGTAGTAGTAGTAGTAGTAGTAGTAGTAGTAGTAGTAGTAGTAGTAGTAATAGCAGTAGTAATAGTAGCAGTAGTAGTAGTAATAATAAAGTAGTAGTAGTAGTAGTAGTAGTTGTAGTAGTAGTAGTAGTAGTTGTAGTAGTAGTAGTAGTAGTAGTAGTAGTTGTAGTAGTAGTAGTAGTAGTAGTAGTAGTAGTAGTAGTAGTACTCATTATTCAATTGCACGTCCTTTGCGGAACTTTGTCTCCCTAACAACTATCCTGTAGGCCTCTTGGTTTTAAGCAAGATGGCCTGCTGCTGATGCATCCATTTGCAGATCATCAACGATGTCTTGCAGCCATCTTCGCCTTGGTCTTCCTCTCTTTCTTTTTCCCATTATGTACCCTTCCAAGACCGTCTTCTCTAGATTATCACGACATTTAATGTTTCCAAAATATTTAGTTTTCTTTCTGTAATCCTCTTTACTAGTCAGCCTTCTTCACTGCTAGGTTCTTGTAGTACTAGTAGAAGCAGTAGTAGTTGAAACAGTAACAGCCAGAAACTCCTCAGATGTAGTAACGCTGACTTTACTGCTAATTCTCACTTGGGTCAGTCTTGTTCAATTTGCAGATCTTGACTCACTCAAGACTCCTCTCACATAAACATATTCTTCTATGGCTGCTCTCACAGAAACATATTCTTCTATGACACTTCTCACATAAACATATTCTTCTATGACTCCTCCCACATAAACATATTCTTCTATGACTCCTCTCATAGAAACATATTCTTCTATGACTGCTCTCACATAAACATATTCTTCTATGACTCCTCTCACATAAACATATTCTTCTATGACTCCTCTCACATAAACATATTCTTCTATGACTCCTCTCACAGAAACATATTCTTTTATGACTGCTCCCACATAAACATATTCTTCTATGACTCCTCCCACATAAACATATTCTTCTGTGACTCCTCTCACATAAACATATTCTTCTATGACTCCTCTCACAGAAACATATTCTTCTATGACTCCTCCCACATAAACATATTATTCTATGACTCCTCCCACATAAACATATTCTTCTATGACTCCTCCCACATAAACATATTCTTCTATGACTCCTCTCACAGAAACATATTCTTCTATGACTCCTCTCACAGAAACATATTCTTCTATGACTCCTCTCACAGAAACATATTCTTCTATGACTCCTCTCACAGAAACATATTCTTCTATGACTCCTCTCACAGAAATATATTCTTCTATGACTGCTCTCAGAAACCGACAATCCGGAACTCAGTAGTTTATTAGCTTCGCTACTGCGCTACGAACTGGCGTGTACGCGCATGCGTAAGTGACGTACTCTCTGACTTAGCAACACCGGAAGCTGTATCCTATGTCATCATGATAGAAACTGAAGTACCGGGCCACGCCTGTCAGTGATGAGTCGGTGTCTAATTTGTTTGACCTTCATATCATACATGAAGTACAATAACTAGAGCAGAAGCCAAGACACTGATATATCAACACATAACTACTGATGACCCAATTTTAGCCATAACTTTGATATTCTATAGCTTATAAAATTGAATGAATAAAATTTTCAAATTGCACACAATAATACCTAAGGGTTTAAACAATCACTTGGCAGTTTCTTGCATCTATGTGACGAGAATTTGTTAGTTCAAGGAGTTCTCAAGTTTGTGTGACCTCTGCTTGCATCGATCAGCGACTGGCATATCCTGGGCATAGATGCGATCAGATGTCTGATGTGCGCCTGTGGGATGGCTGCCCACTCTTCCTGGAGTGCCTGCCACAGATCATGACGATTGGCTGGAGAAACGTTTCGGTGACAGACACGTCTTTGCAGCTCATCCTATAGGTGCTTGATCGGATTCATGTCTGGAGACAGGGATGGCCAGGGAAGGGGGAGAATGTTGTTGGCAGTCAGGAACTGTGTGGTGAACCGTGCAGAATGGGGTCTGGCGTTGTCCTGTTGAAACACAGACCTTTGTGCAGCCAAAACTGGAAGGACATGGGGTCGAAGAATTTCATTGACGTATCGTTGCACATTCAAGCCTCCTTCAGTCTGTACCAATGGACTCCTTCCGTTGAAATTGATCATTCCCCATACCATTACACCTCCACCACCATGCACTCCAGGAAGAGTGAGCAGCCATCCCACAGCCACACATCAGACATCTGATCGCATCTATGCCCAGGATATGCCAGTCGCTGATCGATGCAAGCAGAGGTCACACACCATACTAACTTGAGAACCCCTGGGATTAACAAATTCTCATCACACAGATACAAGAAAATGTCAAGTTAGTGTTTAAACCCTTAGGTATTATTGTGTGCAATTTGAAAATGTTATTCATTCAATTTAAAAAACTATAGAATATCAAAATTATGGCTATAATTGTGTCTTCAGTAGTTATGCATTTCTTTTTTTTTTTGGGAGGGGGGACACAATATATATATATATATATATATATATATATATATATATATATATATATATATATATATATGTATGTATGTATGTATGTATGTATGTATTTCCAAACTTCCTGTTTGTGTAATGAACCATGAGTGAAATAAGGACATAAGTATACATTTTATGGGTAGCTAGCACAGGCACAAAAGCACCTGAACACCCAATACTTCGATGTAGAGATATGGACAAACCACACGTTGACTAGCTGACCACATACCAAACTTAATGAGAGCTCTATCTTACCGACCATCCTCAAGGTACAAAATCTTCATTCGCATCAGCTCAGAAAATGGGAAAGGGAAGCTCTTGTGTCGGCTACAAAAAGCAAAAGCACTTCTAAAAATGTCCAAGAAAAGCGAGCAAGAAAGATTGCATTTGCTTCAAAATGTTCATCGGAAGTTGAAATAAACGATAATTACCAGAAGGATGTCAGAATCCGTAAACATGACTGACGTGACCTACCTGTAATTATGCCGTCATTTTGGCACCGGAAAAACAGAAGATTTTTCAGGTCGTTGACGTACCCACTCCACTGGCACTCAGAGAGATTCAGAGAGTCTTTCACCACGTCACAGGTAAAACTACACTGCCTGTATTGATTAGCAGAATATGCGCTCATCAGGTGCTTGATAGCTTGGTTAGGTGGACACTCAAAGGACCAGGTCTCTGTTGTTTTGGTCATCCAGGTGATACCTGTTGACATGACAACCATCAGAGACAGAAGGAACAGCATGTAAGAACTTTGACTGTTCGGCATCGTTCAGTACCTGCAAGAGATAATAGACACAAGTATGTGACAACTTTGACTGTTCCACATTGGCGAGGACCTATAAGAGACAGACAACAGCAAAGACAAGTATTACACAGTCTAGTATTACACAGACAAGTATTACAAAGCCTGGTATTCCCCTACTTCTGCTTCACCTACTTGTCGCTAATTCTTGTTTCATTCAGTTTGAGCAGAGTGCAACATCTCCATCTCCAGATCCAACATTCAGACCCCAATGTCATTTACTTTCCAACATTCAGTCCTCCATATTTCCCATGTCATTTACTCTCTAACATTCACTCCTCCATATTTCTCATGTCAGTTACTCTCTAACATTCAGTCCTCCATATTTCCCATGTCACTTACTCTCCAACATTCAGTCCTCCATATTTCCCATGTCAGTTACTCTCTAACATTCACTCCTCCATATTTCCCATGTTACTTACTCTCTAACATTCACTCCTCCATATTTCCCATGTCACTTACTCTCTAACATTCATTCCTCCATATTTCCCATGTCACTTACTCTCTAACATTCACTCCTCCATATTTCCCATGTCACTTACTCTCTAACATTCACTCCTCCATATTTCCCATGTTACTTAGTGTCTAACATTCGTTCCTCCATATTTCCCATGTCACTTACCCTTTAACATTCACTCCTCCATATTTCCCATGTCACTTACTCTCTAACATTCAGTCCTCCATATTTCCCATGTCAGTTACTCTCTAACATTCACTCCTCCATATTTCCCATGTCAGTTACTCTCTAACATTCACTCCTCAATATTTCCCATGTCACTTACTCTCTAACATTCACTCCTTCATATTTCCCATGTCACTTACTCTCTAACATTCACTCCTCCATATTTCCCATGTCACTTAGTGTCTAACATTCATTCCTCCATATTTCCCATGTCACTTACTCTCTAACATTCACTCCTTCATATTTCCCATGTCACTTACTCTCTAACATTCACTCCTCCATATTTCCCATGTCACTTAGTGTCTAACATTCATTCCTCCATATTTCCCATGTCACTTACTCTCTAACATTCATCCTCCATATTTCCCATGTTACTTACTCTCTAACATTCACTCCTCCATATTTCCCATGTCACTTACTCTCTAACATTCATTCCTCCATATTTCCCATGTCACTTACTCTCTAACATTCACTCCTCCATATTTCCCATGTCACTTACTCTCTAACATTCACTCCTCCATATTTCCCATGTTACTTAGTGTCTAACATTCGTTCCTCCATATTTCCCATGTCACTTACCCTTTAACATTCACTCCTCCATATTTCCCATGTCACTTACTCTCTAACATTCAGTCCTCCATATTTCCCATGTCAGTTACTCTCTAACATTCACTCCTCCATATTTCCCATGTCAGTTACTCTCTAACATTCACTCCTCAATATTTCCCATGTCACTTACTCTCTAACATTCACTCCTTCATATTTCCCATGTCACTTACTCTCTAACATTCACTCCTCCATATTTCCCATGTCACTTAGTGTCTAACATTCATTCCTCCATATTTCCCATGTCACTTACTCTCTAACATTCACTCCTTCATATTTCCCATGTCACTTACTCTCTAACATTCACTCCTCCATATTTCCCATGTCACTTAGTGTCTAACATTCATTCCTCCATATTTCCCATGTCACTTACTCTCTAACATTCACTCCTCCATATTTCCCATGTCACTTACTCTCTAACATTCACTCCTCCATATTTCCCATGTCACTTACTCTCTAACATTCACTCCTCCATATTTCCCATGTCACTTACTCTCTAACATTCATTCCTCCATATTTCCCATGTCACTTACTCTCTAACATTCACTCCTCCATATTTCCCGTCTCACTTACTCTCTAACATTCACTCCTCCATATTTCCCATGTCACTTACTCTCCAACATTCAGTCCTCCATATTTCCCATGTCACTTACTCTCCAAGAAATATATTACATTACCCTCTTGTGAACACCTCTGTAATGTATCTTTTTGTGTAGCAAATGTGTTGTGTAACTTTGTTTATACATAGTACGTAACTTTGAATGTAACAAATATGTTTTACAATTTTCTATTTAACAAATATTTATACAACTTTCTCTCTAACAAATGTTTATACAACTTTCTATCTAACAAATGTCTTATACAATTTTCTATCTAACAAATGTGTTATACAACTTTCTATCTAACAAATGTGTTATACAACTTTCTATCTAACAAATGTCTTATACAACTTTCTATCTAACAAATGTCGTATACAACCTTCTATCTAACAAATGTCTTATACAACTTTCTATCTAACAAATGTGTTATACAACTTTCTATCTAACAAATGTCTTATACAACTTTCTATCTAACAAATATGTTATATAACTTTCTATCTAACAAATGTCTTATACAACTTTCTATCTAATAAATGTCTTATACAACTTTCTATCTAACAAATGTGCATATCAGAGGTCACTCCTTCCCCGCATCACTTTCCAAGATCTTTGTCCGACTCAAAAAGAGCATTCCAAATAATCTGAGTCTGTCAGTCTGTGGTCTTAATTCTTACCTTGAAATCCTGAAATTCCTTTTTAGAAAAGGGGATTGGGGTGTCCCAGTTGTTTTAGAACCCCTGCTCTTAAAAAGGACGATTTGCCATGTCAGCATACATACATACATACATACATACATACATACATACATACATACATGTCACCGCTGATCCATCAGAGTCATACAGTAGATAAGATGAGTGATAGAAAAGCTGACAGAAGCACCAGAAAACAACATTCACCGACAACTTGTACGTACAACAACCGTCAAGGACCAACAAATGGAGAAAATATGAAACTCAGAACAACAAGAGAAATGATTATCAGCAGGTCAGAGTATCAGAGAAAACTGTGTCTGTTGCATGTAGCTGTTGTCTGTGTCAGTGAGGGGGTGTGTCTGTGGACTGTTTTCTGTTGGCTGTCAGTGGAGACGCCCCCTGATTTCATTGACAGAACATACTCACGATCGTTTTAATCCTTGATGCATTCTTTTTATTTTATGTGATTGTTAAATTTAAAGGGGGGGGGGGGGAACATGTCTATTCTAGCACTCACGACACATAGCTGACATGCTGGCGTCAGGGTTGGGCGAGCTATAGCTGACATGCTGGCGTCAGGGTTGGGCGAGCCATAGCTGACATGCTGGCGTCAGGGTTGGGCGAGCTATAGCTGACATGCTGGCGTAAGGGTTGGGCGAGCCATAGCTGACATGCTGGCGTCAGGGTTGGGCGAGCTATAGCTGACATGCTGGCGTCAGGGTTGGGCGAGCTATAGCTGACATGCTGGCGTCAGGGTTGGGCGAGCTATAGCTGACATGCTGGCGTCAGGGTTGGGCGAGCCATAGCTGACATGCTGGCGTCAGGGTTGGGCGAGCCATAGCTGACATGCTGGCGTCAGGGTTGGGCGAGCCATAGCTGACATGCTGGCGTCAGGGTTGGGCGAGCTATAGCTGACATGCTGGCGTCAGGGTTGGGCGAGCCATAGCTGACATGCTGGCGTCAGGGTTGAGCGAGCCATAACTGACCACGACCCTGTCCCACCTCACCGTTATTATCCCGGGTAGAAAGTCTAGGTGGCTGACGGGACATGAGTCTCCATGGTGATGGAGTCTACTAAAGAAATATTCCGCACCCTCTCCTACTTTTTTACCTGCTGTCGAGGACTGAAAAATGTAGCTGCCATAAACTGCTCCCAATCCGACATGATATTGTGGCTTAACATCTTCACCTGCATCAGGTGCCAAGAACGCCAGCTCGCATTTCCAGAGAGAAGAAGAAGAAGAAGAAGAAGACAGCGGGTGCTGATAATCGTTATGGCTCTTGTGAAACATAAACAAAGACGATCACTGACCAGTTGTGTGTTGTGCTGTAGTGTGATGTAATGTTCAATTACTGATCGATTTTCAAGTGATGTGTTCCATGTAAGAGATGATATGTGACTGTCGACATCATAACTAACTGATGGTTTACATTGTGCGTTGTGTAATGTCTTGATGTAAGGAATATTGTATCTGTGGTCATAGCAAGATATGTTGGGGATGTTGTATCTGTGATCATAGCAAGATATGTTGATGGTATTGTATCTGTGATCATAGAAAGATATGTTCATCATCATCATCATGTGCCGTGCCGACTGGCGTTGACTATTATGCTTCTCCAGAGTACGCGATCCTTCATGCAGGCCATCAGCTCAGTTGGTGATCTCCTCTCACACCATCCCGTCAGACTGTCCAGTATCATTTCTCTTGGTCTTCCTCTTGATCTTCTTCCTTCTATTTTTCCTGTTGTTATAATATTTTCAATGCCCCCTCTTCTCATTGCATGTCCTATGAAAGTACATTGTCTCTCTCTTATCTTTTTTGACAAGGTTTTTTGTCTCTCCAGCTCTTCTCCTACATTCTTCATTAGTTATTTGTGCTGTCCAGGGGATTCGAAACATTCTTCTAATAAACCACATTTCTGCTGCTTCCAATGATTTTTGTGCAGACTTGCCTATTGTCCATGATTCACTTCCATATAACAAGATAGGTTCAATATAGCATTTTAGGACTCGTTTTCTAACATTCATTGATAAGGATGTGTTGGTCAATATGTTTCTCATTCTCTGAAATGCAGTCTTTGCTTGGCCTATTCTGTTCCTAATTTCTGTTCTGCATTTCCCATCTGAAGTTATTACTGCTCCAAGGTATTTGAATTTCTGCACCTGCTTTAGAACAGTTCCATTTAATTTAATACTGCATGCTGGTGGATTCTGTTTCTTAGATATAACCATAGTCTCTGTCTTTTTGATGTTCAAAGTAAGGCCTTTCTGTTCACTTTCTTTGGCGACTTTATCCAAGAGATTTTGCAGGTCTTGTTGGTTCTCAGCTATCAGTACTGTGTCGTCAGCATACCGAAGGTTGTTAATATTGTATCCTCCAATTTTTATGCCTGGTTCTGTGATGATTGTTCTTAGAATATTCTCACTATACAGAGAAAAAAGGGCTGGAGATAGTACACATCCTTGTCACACCCCTTCTTTTATAGGTTGATATTTTCCAATTCTATTTTCAACTCGAACTGCTGCTTCTTGCTGCCAGTATTGATGTTTTACAATCCTCAGGTCTTTGCCGTCTATATTGATGTCTTCAAGCATTTTAATAATTTTATTATGTTTCACCTTGTCAAATGCCTTGGTGTAATCAATGAAGCATAAGTAGAGATCTTTCTGTACTTCTAAAGCTCTTTCTGTTAGTGTTCGGAAAGTATAAATGGCATTGTGTGTTCCCTTTCCTTCAACAAATCCAAACTGTTCATCTGCTATTTCCATTTTTATCTTTTTCCTTGTTCTTCTCATAATTATTCTCAGAAGTAGCTTCGTTATGTGATATGAGAGGCTGATATTCCGGTGGTCGTCACATTCCTTTGCACCTGGTTTCTTTGGTAGTGCTATAAACGTGGATTTAATGAGATCACTGGGAATATAACCACTGTTGTAAATGTCATTCAGTAACTTGGTTATTATTTTTATTCCTGTCTCCTCTAGTGCCTCTATTTCTTCTATTGTTATCTTATCAGGCCCAGTCGCTTTTTCTTTCTTCATGTGTTTGATGGCATCTATGATTTCATCTTCAAGTATTGGTGGTCCATCACAGTTTTCAGTATCTGGTGTTAATTCTGGTCTTTCTCCTCCATACAGCTCACCGATATACTCTGTCCACCTGTCCACAATGTCTTCTTTTCCCATTAACATTTTACCTTCTTTCGATTTCAGGCATCCTGTGGTATATTTTGTTTTCCTGCCTGTGAGTTCATTAATTCGTTTGTGCATGTTTTTGCTGTCTTTAATATGAGAGTCCTCTATCTGTCTGCACTGTTCATTTAACCACACTTCTTTTGCTTCTCTGCATTTGCGTCTTATTTCTTTATTTATCTTGTTATATTTTTTCTCGTTATTTTTACTCCTCCTCCTCTTGTCCATCAGTCCTAAGATGTCGTCTGTCATCCATTTATTTTTAGAGGCTTCTTTTTTTGGTGGTATTATCTCCTTCACAGTTTGGTGGATAGAATCTCTTAACATTTCCCATTGTTCATCTATACTATTTATCTTTGCTAGTGCATTGTATCTATTTGTTATAATAACTTTGTATTGTTCTCTCAGTTCTTGGTCATTTTTAAGACGTTCTGTACTCAGTTTGATGTTTCTCACTTTTCTGCATGCTTTCTTTAGTTGTATTCTAACTCTTCCACAGAGTGGATCATGGTCACTATTGCAGTCAGCTCCTGGCATGGTTTTTGTTGTCAGTAATGCATTGCGGAATCGTTTGTTGATTAATATGTAGTCTATCTGGTTAAAAGTATTTTTGTCTGGACTGCACCACGTTGCCAGTCTTCGAGGATGTTGTTTAAACCAGGTGTTTCCTACAACCATGCTGTGTATTCTTGCCCATTCAATTAATTTATAACCTCTGTCATTCCTCTCCCCCAGTCCATAGTCACCAACGATGTCTGAAGTTCTTCCTTTACCAACTTTGGCATTAAAATCTCCCATGACTATGGTAACTTCATGTGACTTTGTGTGTTTTAGTGCTGTCTCTATGTCATTATAAAATAGCTGTAAATCTTCAGAGCTTTCAGATGTTGGAGCGTACACTTGTATAATATTTATGGTTATTGGTTGTCCTTTCAGTTGGGCTAGCAGGACTCGGTCCGAGATGTTCAAATATCCTACAATTGTCCTTGCGGTTTGTTCATCAAATATAATTCCTACTCCTCGTTCATGTTTCTCACTTCCTGAATATATTATTGTATATTTATCTGAGTTTATCTTCCCTGCACCTGTCCATCTAACTTCACTCATTCCTAATATGTTGGTCTTCATCCTTTCCATTTCCCTCTTTTCTAATTTTCCAGCCTGGAATAAAGTTCTAATATTTCATGTGCTATTATGAACTTGCTAGTTTTGCCACCAGTAGCTTGATGACGATCTGGCCTCAACCTGTGGCTCGTGAGCTGCCCTACCGGACGAGGCTGTTCCAGAGGAACATCCATTAACGTCGTTCATGATGAATCGATTAGTCTGTTCAAGATTAACTATTCTTGGGAACTACAACAGTGGTTTCCCGTTGCCTTCTGTCGGTTTGTGTACGGACTCTCCGCTAGCCTTTGGACTCCCTGTCCTACCCGCAAGGCAGCGGGAGCGAGAGGTTTTAAGGCGCCTCTGACCCGCCTGGTATTCCCTTCACTGAGCACCTGAGGCACTTTATAGGAGTAGTAAAGCCACCTTCTACCCCACTTCGCTCTCTGAGTCTACCGCCAGTTGGTCCGCGCCTGCTTATTTGGATAACTCCTTATTCACAGGGATCCTCCATATCTGGAGGACTTTCACCATCCGCCACCTGTGACACGCTGGGTTGGGAATGGTCGCCCCAGCTTTACCCAGAAAGATATGTTGGGGATGCTGTATCTGTGATTATAGCAAGATATGTTGGGGATGTTGTATCTGTGGTCATAGAAAGATATGTTGGGGATGTTGTATCTGTGATCATAGCAAGATATGCTGGGAATGTTGTATCTGTGATCATAGCAAGATATGTTGGGGATGCTGTATCTGTGGTCATAGCAAGATATGTTGAGGATGTTGTATCTGTAATCATAGCAATCAGGGCCTCAGAGAAGAATGCTTGTGAAAGGAGCTGTCTTATGACTGCAGTATGAGAGTGCATACTTCTTCCATTAAACGTCATAATAATTTAGAGAAGACGGCCTTGGAATGGTACAAAATGGGAAAAAGAAAGAGAGGAAGACCAAGGCGAAGATGGCTCCTAGACATCATTGATAATCTTCGAATGGATGCATCAGCTGCTGCGTATCTTGCTTACAATCGAGAGGCCTACAGGAGAGCTGTAAGTGAGGCAAAGTTCCGCAAGTGACGTGCAAATGACTTCTTCTTCTACTTCTTCTTCATCATCATCATCTTCTTCTTCTTCATCATCATCATCTTCTTCTTCTTCTTCTACTTCTTCTTCATCATCTTCTTCTTCTACTTCTTCTTCTTCTTCTTCTCTTCTTCTTCTTCTACTTCTTCTTCATCATCTTCTTCTTCTACTTCTTCTTCTTCTTTTCTTCTTCTTCTTCTTCTTCTTCTTCTTCTTCTTCTTCTTCCATGGTTCTAGCCTCAAACAAGACCAGATATTGATGTTTGCCGCTGCCTGTTACCATATCTGGCAAGTCGCCAGCTTCTTCGTTCCCCAACAGATCATAGTGTGATGTCATCTACTGGACCACAGACCCTGCTTTGTGTCTCTATCTAGACACTCTCTAGGTGACAGCAGATTTTGTGTGACAGACAGGCAGTCCATGTGTGGCATTAATGTTTTTGGTTTTTTTTTTTTTTTTGAGTAGCATTTGAGAAAAGAACATAAAGCCAAGAAATGAAGGGAAAGTAAACATGAAATATTTCATTCTCTTAACATTGTTTATGTTGTTGTAACATTCTCTTAACATTGTTTATGTTGCTTTAGCATTATCTTAACATTGTTTATGTTGCCGTAACATTCTCTTAACATTGTTTATGTTGCCGTAACATTCTCTTAACACTGTTTATGTTGCCGTAACATTCTCTTAACATTGTTTATGTTGCCGTAACATTCTCTTAACATTGTTTATGTTGCCGTAACATTCTTCTGTGTTTGACTTTGATGCCAGCCGGAAGTAGTTCCTTCATCAATATGTTAGTCCTGGATGTGGTAAACAAATGAAGTAATTTGTGTTAACATTTGCCTGACCTTGGAGCTGACATTTACAAGCACTCGTAGCTCACGTCCAACTCCTCGCCTGATTCTTGTGGTCACAGCTGGAAGTTTTCCTTTACGCTGGTCTGAGAAAGGTTTCCTAGCAACGGCAGTCGCGTGAATGAGAGTGTATACATCCGCTGCTTCTGTCTGCTTGTCACTTGCTCTTTTCTGTCTCGTACTCGCTCCAAGTTCTGGCGTTATTTCATTTTTATATTTCCATTTGTCCGGTAATTTTTATATTTCCATTTGTCCGGTGATATTTTCGTCAGTTCACAACCTTATTCTGAAATCATTCACAGATTTATTCACAAATTATTAACAGAGAAAAACTATCAAAGTTATAACAATTTCTTATTGATACATCAGTCATAAAATCTTAGTCATTAATATCAATCATAAACTCTCAGTCATTGATATCAGCCATAAAATCTCAGTCAACGATGTGACTACTTACTGGTCCACGTGTAGTAAACATATTTAGACAGTCACTTTTGTCTACACATTTATTGACACGAGCACTCAGTCAAGCTAACATTCTTTGACTATCCTTGTTCATTTTCTGAAAGGTACAGGTTTAATCCTCGACTTTTTTTTGCTTAATGATAATGATGACGATGTTTCTAAGTGACTAATGTGATAGTGAGACTAATTATGGATTTGTCGATTTCCTGTTTACATGACTATATGTAAATGTTCTCTCAGAGAATTGCAGTATCTCGTTTCTTTACAAACTCCACCACGAGGAGAGTGTTTCATTGTCACACTCCATTCTTTAAAAATCTACACTTTAAATCATTCATCAAAACATCTATTCTCTTACAAAGCTTTTTCAACAAAACATCTATTCTCTTACAAAGCTTTTTCAACATAACATCTATTCTCTTACAAAGCTTTTTCAACATAACATCTATTCTCTTACAAAGCTTTTTCAACATAACATCTATTCTTTTATAAAGCTTTTTCAACATAACATCTATTCTCGTACAAAGCTTTTCCAACATAACATCTATTCTCTTACAAAGCTTTTTCAACATAACATCTATTCTCTTACAAAGCTTTTTCAACATAACATCTATTCTCTTACAAAGCTTTTTCAACATAACATCTATTCTCTTACAAAGCTTTTTCAACATAACATCTATTCTCTTACAAAGCTTTTTCAACATAACATCTATTCTCTTACAAAGCTTTTTCAACATAACATCTATTCTCTTACAAAGCTTTTTCAACATAACATCTATTCTTTTATAAAGCTTTTTCAACATAACATCTATTCTCTTACAAAGCTTTTTCAACATAACATCTATTCTTTTATAAAGCTTTTTCAACATAACATCTATTCTCTTACAAAGCTTTTTCAACATAGCATCTATTCTCTTACAAAGCTTTTTCAACATAACATCTATTCTCTTACAAAGCTTTTTCAACATAACATCTATTCTCTTACAAAGCTTTTTCAACATAACATCTATTCTCTTACAAAGCTTTTTCAACATAACATCTATTCTCTTACAAAGCTTTTTCAACATAACATCTATTCTCTTACAAAGCTTGTTCATCATAGCATCTATTCTCTCACAACGTTTACTGACACGCCTACACATTCATTCACACACTCTCGAACTCGAACCCTCTCCTTGTTTCCTCTTACTTACAAGCTTCATCGCCCGCCACACACCTTGACCTTGACATTTATAGACACCCACTGGCTACATTCCACGAGACTTAGTCACTTGACCATCATCAACCACCAGCAAGTTCCCGGGTGCAGACCTACCCCCCCCCCCCCACCCGGGTTCTAGATACAATTTCTGCTTGGTTGCCCCTCCACAGAGCCGCCATGTTGGCTCACTTACTGCTACGTAGCTTTTATTTAAATTGGGCAGTGGTTTCCTGCGCTCATTTCTCTGTCTGATGACCTACTTTCTTCTTGTTGCTGCTCTTAGTGTTCTGCCGTGTCTTTCATTAAAAGACTTGACTTTTATACACATTGAGATCATCCTTCTTGTTCTCTGTAGCACAGGAAGGCTACTTTTCTTATATAGTTTCATGTGTTTTCCTGTAGTCGCTCTAAGTTCCTGTTCTCTGGATGGCGGCCTCAAGTTTCCGTGATGTTTTCTACCAAGAAATCTGGTTCCTTTTTCCTCTTGTTTTCACAAGATGAGTTGTTTGTTGTGTGGTTATTTGGTTATTTCTGTGGTTGGCAGGCTGGTTAGTTGTTGACTGATTGGTAATCCGGCTGGTTGATGTATTGGTTGGGTGGTTTGTTGCTAGATTGATTGATTGATTAGCTTAGCTGGCTGGATGTTTGTTTGGGGTTGGCCAGTTGGGTGATAGGTTGAGGCTGGATATCAGCGTGATTGTTTGGTAAACTGGTTGATTAAATAATTGACTGGGGTGATTGGTTCCGTGACTAGAATTTTTATAAATTAATTTTTTGTGATAAAATTTTAGAACGAAGATCAAAATACTGGAGGATTGGGCCAAGTTTGACGAATAATTTATGTACTTTTTTTCTGGCATCATTATCATCAGATGTCAGAGATAATGACACAGTAAAGACCAGTCAAAGAAATATGGACACTTTTGTATATTGTTTGCATGGTTGGAGGCTTCCGTTTTATAGGGATCTGTGGGGTATATAACGGTATCTTACTCGTGGTGGTGGATCTTTATAAGAAGTTTTCGAACTTGGTTTTACACGAAAAATTGTTCTCCAGAATTGTAGTAAAGTATCTCAGAGAAGAATGAGTTTTTATTCTAGGATTCTCTATATGAGCTTGGCTTTTATTCTAGGATTCTGTATATGAACTTGGCTTTTATTCTAGGATTCTCTATATGAGCTTGGCTTTTATTCTAGGATTCTCTATATGAGCTTGGCTTTTATTCTAGGATTCTGTATATGAACTTGGCTTTTATTCTAGGATTCTATATATGAACTTGGCTTTTATTCTTGGATTCTCTATATGAGCTTGGCTTTTATTCTAGGATTCTCTATATGAGCTTGGCTTTTATTCTAGGATTCTGTATATGAACTTGGCTTTTATTCTAGGATTCTGTATATGAACTTGGCTTTTATTCTTGGATTCTCTATATGAGCTTGGCTTTTATTCTGGGATTCTGTATATGAACTTGGCTTTTATTCTAGGATTCTCTATATGAGCTTGGCTTTTATTCTAGGATTCTGTATATGAACTTGGCTTTTATTCTAGAATTCTCTACATGAAGTGGGCTTTTAACATGCCTACTTTTGAGAAAAAATGAAGAAAAACCACAAGAATCCGAAAAAAATGACAACAGATATGAAGCGAAATTTCCACGAAGTCAACGAAATATTCTGCAACAACAAATACTTCAAAAGTGTGTCCATTACTCAACATTCTCTCCTGATGGACATTCTTAAAATGTCTCACTACTGGGCCAGGAAAAACTTCTTATGAGAGTGTGGTCTTTAGAGTAGTGGTTCTCAACCTCTAAAACTCGGACCACAAGCGGCCCTTGCAGCACTATCAGGCGGTCTGCGGTTGTGCTATCAGTTAAGGCCACCTACATAACAATGGCAACATTACAATACTACAACAGAAAACAATGGCAACATTACAATACTACATATTAGATGATGAGCCCCAACTTTTCTCGTAAGAAGTGTGGGCACCAAACGGACCACTTCTCAGCTGTCACCTCTTCCATTTCCCACAATCCACATCATCCACTCCGTTAGAAGGAAGCAACTGGATATATATGATGTAAGCAGTGGAGGATTATCCATTAGCTTGAATAGGCTAGGGCTACAGAAAAGCAAGGCGGACCTGGCGCGATGGAAAAAAAGTATACAAGATAAACTTAAGTAACGATTAATGTGACAGGAATGAAAAGATATTTTGACAAAACATATCACAAGATCATATATTTTTTCTTTTCACTTTAACAAAAAATTCGATTAAATAAAAAAAAAAAAGTTGCATCGACCGGGAATCGAACCCGGGTCACCCGCGTGGCAGGCGAGTATTCTACCACTAGACCACCGATGCTGATGGAGGTATATTCTTTAAATTGCTTACAACAGTAATAGTGTTTTCCCAACGCTTTGATCACCATATACCACCAGCTTAACCTGCAACTAGTCGTTGTCTTGGCAATTTTATTTTCTTTAACTTTCATTTTTGTCAATAGTTTCAATCGACAAAAATTGCTCCCTTCTTTAGAGAAAACCCGAGACTCTTTATGGCTTACCTTTCAGTTGAATTTGTAAAAAAAAAAAAAATTTGATTTTATATTCAGTGACAATGGCGTTTGGTATGGAAAATGAGCTAATGATCGCTAACAAAGTTTTTAAAACAACATCCACGAACACAGCACACTGACATCACCTGATGGGAAAACCAAGAATTAAGTGCACAGTAGGTTGAGATCAAGTATAACATCAGCAAAAACTTTACCAGGTGCTGATTGTGACACGGACCATGAGTTATTAATAGCAGACATGAAGATAACAGATAAAAAAAACACAGAAGATCAAGACCACTCCGCTTTGATCTTACAAAAATACCGGAACAATACAGTATAGATGTGAAGAAACGTTTCGAAATCCTGATGGATGTACAGGAGGAGATGACACCAGATGAATTGGCTATGCAGGCCAGAGATATCTTAATAACAGCAGCTAAAGACGTGGTTCCAGTAAAGAAAACACAAAAGAATGGATGGATTACAGCAGGTACACTAGAACTGATAAAACAACGTAGAGAAATGAAGACGCAATGGAAAGTGACAAACAACAACAAAGATAAATATAAAACTTTAACAAAAGAAGTACGAAGAAACATAAGAAAAGACAAAAAACATACATACAAGATTATTGTGAAAGAATAGAAGGACATCAGAAGCACAGAAGTGATGGTGAAATGGTTAAAAAAATTAAGACACTGACGAGAAATGTTACACCTAAACTAAATGTAATTTGTGATGAGATGGGGAATACCTTGACAGAGACAGAGGAAATTCTAGAAAGATGGAAGGAATATTGCAGAGGAATGTATGAAATAACCGACTGTGAAAACAGAAATCAACAGTGTGAATTATTATTGGAGGAGAAAGAACCCGAACCGACAATTTAAGAAGTTTTATGGGCAATAAAGATTCTGAAAAATGGTAAATCACCAGGATATGATGAGATAACAGCTGAATTTGTTAAAACAGGAGGAAAGGAGTGTGCAACAATCTGTCATGCACTATGTAAAAAGATATGACATTCAGATATTTGGTTAAAAGAATGGAAAAGAACTATATTCACACCACTGTCAAAAAAAGGGTAACCTGAAATTATGCACAAACTACAGAACTGTTGCCCTAATTAGTCATGCCAGTAAAATTCTGTTAAAAATCAAAATGGGCAGACTTCGTAAGAAAATAGAAGAAGTCAATATGGTCCATGCTGGTTTCAGGCAAGGAAGAGGATCAAGAGATCATATATTCAATATAAGATTAATAATTAAATGCAGAGTTGAATGTGAATCTATATTTATCCTTTATAGACTACTCAAAGGCATTTGAAGTGTACAACACCAGAAACTTTTGGATATAATGGAAAAAAAGGGATTTCCAGCACATCTGATACAATTAACATCACTGCTGTATCTAGACCAACAGGCGGCAGTAAGAATAAATAGTGAAACAACAACTTGGTTTAACAGAAAACAAGGGGTCCGGTTTTAAGGACTGTAAATGCGTCTCAAACAGTCTCTGGCAGTCAAGTCCAGCTCCTGGCCTTCCCGTGGCAGAACTGTTTAAACTGACAGGAGAAGGGGCGAGGGCGAATATCTGGCGCCTGAAAGCCAGATACTTAGGGTAGATGAGTGGCACGTTTGGTAGCTCATCTGCCGCTGTTGGCGAGATTTTTCAGTTGCCGTGCGTGGAGCGGTGCTCCTCCCGGCCAATGAAGAAAGGTGCAATGAGGTTGCCGCACAGCATCACCGCGGAAAAGGTGGTAGAAAGGATAAAGCGAAGCAAACAGTCAAATCACGGCACCTCTGGTCTGGAGGTCGGCCACGTCCTGAGTGTAGTCCTATCGGGTGAATTGCTTGAACCGGCTTGTTCCAGAGGTTAAGACACTGCTGGCGAGACTCTTCAAATGCCGCGCGTGGAGTGAAGCTCCTCCCGGTCAAGGAAGAAATGCGGAAAAGAAATAAAGGTTGCTGTGCGGCGCCGATGTGAAAGGGTGGTAGAAAGGATAAAGTGAAGTTTAATCGGTATGTCCAGTAGTATCGCTACAAGAGCTATACATACCACGGCACCTCTGCTCTAGAGGTCGGCCACGTCCGAAATACACCTACACTGGTGAAATATGCCTAAACCGGCACACACCAGGGGTGGAACTTGATGGCTAGACATGTCATGCCACCTCCGCTCTAGAGGTCGGTCACGCCTGATATACACCCATACTGGTGAATTTTGCCTAAACCGGCTCACACCAAGGGTGAATCTTGAAGGCTATGCATGTCATAGTACCTCTGCTCTAGAGGTCGGTCACGTCCCAAACACGTCCATACTGGGATAATATGCATAAACCGGCTCAACCCAGGGGTGGAAGTCACTAGTGGCGAGGATTCGTCCTCCTGGACAAAAGCTCCATCCTGGTCACAACTAGGAAGGGTAGCGGCCACGACCGCAAAATGCTGAAGTCGGAAACACTGGACCAGGGCAGTCTAGATAGGCAACCACCTCTCACCCGGCGGGGATGTTTGCGTATCCTAATGACGCTGAGGTTTTCCTGTGAGAAAGTCCAACTCTGGACTGGATGGGCAACCACCTCTCACCCGGCGGCGATACATGGGTATCTCAAAACACGTCGAGGTTTTCCGGTGAGAAGGTCCAACTCTGGCTTGGGTGGGCTACCGCCTCTCACCCAGCGGGGATGCACTGATATCCTAAACACGTCGAGGTCTTCCGGTGAGAAAGTCCAACCCTAGACTAAACTGGTGCAATGAAAACCACGGTGTCACGCAATCCCGCTTCTGAGACCCACCAAGAATACAGGCTAAAGCCCTGTGATACTCTGAACCCCTTGTGGTCCTCACGTGGACCTCGTGTGGTCCTTTCGGGACCTAACGAGGACCACAGGCGTAAATTCAGTAGGATCACAGGGCGGTTTTGATGGTAGAAGCGAACGAAGAAGAAGAAGAAGAAGCAGAAGAAGGGGTCCGTCAGGCGTACATATTGTCGCCTTACTTATTTAACTTGTATACTGAAAATATTATGAGGAATATTAGAGAAGATGTAGACAAAGAATATTACAATGCCATAACAACTGGAGGTTATGAATTACCAGAGATTAGATATGCTGATGACACAATATTACTGTACACAAAACAAAAAGGAATGGAAAAACTAATTATGTCAGTCCGTAGGAACAGTGAAGAGCAAAACCTCTCTCTTAAGGCGAAGAAAACTAAATTTGTAACAGCTGAAAAAACAAATAAGGCAGCTGAAATATGTATCAATGAGGAAAAAACTGGAAGAAGTGGAGAGTTTTGAATATCTTGAATCACTACTAAGTAACACTGGAGATACAATGAGGGAGGTTAGAAGGAAGACATCTATCGCTCTTCAGAAAGTAAAACAAATAAATAATCTGTGGAGAGGTACAGATAGAACTACAAAGATAAGATTTTTAAGGGCATCCATCTTTCCCATCGCAACATATTCCTGTGAGACGTGGACACTTAACAAAACAGCTGAGAAACACATAAATGCCTTTGAATGTAAATGCTACAGAAGAGTTCTTGAAATATCATGGACACCAAAATAAATAATTAAATAAATAAATAAATAAAAGAGTAAATGTATCCTTACCACAAGAACTTAATACTGAAGAAGGTTGGCTAGTAAAGAGGATTAAACAAAGAAAACTTAAATATTTTGGACACATTAAACGTTTTAATCTAGAGAAGACCTATTCGAAGGGTACATAATGGGAAAAAGAAAGAGAGGAAGACCAAGACGAAGATGGTTGCAAGACATCGTTGATGATCTGCAAATGGATGCATCAGCAGCAGGCCATCTTGCTTACAACCGAGAAGCCTACATGAATGCTTTTAGTGAGGCAAAATTCCGCAAGGGACATGCAAATGAATGAAAAATGAATGAATGACATATTACCCATCACCCACGCCTCCAGGCTAAACGTAGCCTTGACCTCCGCGGTCTATCTCCTGATATATGATATGATCTATCATTAATCTCTGCTATCCTCTATGAGATTTTCTAACACACAGACCAGACACAAACTGATACGTCCCTGCCGCTAGTACAACAACCTGCTAGTACAACAACCTGCTGGCACAATAACCTAGCAGTATAATAACCTGCTAGTACAACAACTTGCTAGTACAACAAACTGCTAGTACAACAACCTGCTAGTACAACAACCTGCTGGCACAACAACCTAGCAGTACAATAACCTGCTAGTACAACAACTTGCTAGTACAACAAACTGCTAGTACAACAACCTGCTAGTACAACAACCTAGCAGTACAATAACCTGCTAGTACAACAACTTGCTAGTACAACAAACTGCTAGTACAACAACCTGCTAGTACAACAACCTGCTGGCACAACAACCTAGCAGTACAATAAACTGCTAGTACAACAACTTGCTAGTACAACAAACTGCTAGTACAACAACCTGCTAGTACAACAACCTGCTGGCACAACAACCTGCTAGTACAACAACCTGCTAGTACAACAACCTGCTAGTACAACAACCTGCTAGTGCAACGATAGTAGTTCTAAGTGACTATTACTTGTGGGTATTTTTTTTTAATCACCTCAAAGGTAAAAATATAGAGTCCCGGGTTTTCTCTAAAGAAAGGAGCAATTTTTGCGTATAGAGAAAACTATTGAAAAGAATGAAAGTTAAAGAAAATAAAATTGCCAAGACAACGACTAGTTGCAGGTTAAGCTGGTGGTATATGGGGATCAAAGCATGGAGAAAACACTATTACTGTTGTAAGCAATTTAAAGAGTATACCTCCATCAGCATCGGTGGTCTAGTGGTAGAATACTCGCCTGCCACGCGGGTGACCCGGGTTCGATTCCCGGTCGATGCAACTTTTTTTTTTCATCATTAAAAACATTTTTTTTTTCAACATTAAAAACTTTTTTTTTCATCATTTAAAAATTTTTTTGTCACAGTTAAAAGAAAAACCAGACCAAATGTTTTGTCAAAATAGTTCATAACATTGTTTTTTTTAACATTCCTATCATCAATCATTATCTAGTTGTGTATTGTACGCTTTCCTCATCGTTGTTTGCAATACTACACCACTACCTTCTTCGAACCGGAAACTGAAGAAGTATTTTCGCTTTCAGTACTCACCAAGTTAGTTTCTCCAGGTTGTCAGGTTCCGAGCCAGTTATTTTCTAATCTCCTCAGCACATATGTGTGAGGGACAGGTGTCAGCGTCCATATGCTGGTTTAACTTGTTATGAGCGTCCATATGTTGGTTTAACTTGTTATGAGCGTCTATATGTTGGTTTAACTT
The DNA here is from genome assembly GCA_009760885.1 of Achatina immaculata. Taxonomy (NCBI): domain Eukaryota; kingdom Metazoa; phylum Mollusca; class Gastropoda; order Stylommatophora; family Achatinidae; genus Lissachatina; species Lissachatina immaculata. The sequence goes on from CM019716.1 coordinate 41,089,493, forward strand.
GTTATGAGCGTCCATATGTTGGTTTAACTTGTTATGAGCGTCTATATGTTGGTTTAACTTGTTATGAGCGTCTATATGTTGGTTTAACTTGTTATGAGCGTCAATATGTTGGTTTAACTTATTGTGAGCATCTATATTTTGGTTTAACTTATTGTGAGCGTCTATATGTTGGTTTACATTCTACCGTTGGTCAACAAAGAGACATACTTAAAAGATTGGCCTAAGACTCTATTTCTCAAAGAACAGCTGTGTTTTTATTCTAGAAATCTGTAAAACATATGTTTGCTGTTTATGTGAATTGCTAACATCTTTATCATGGCGGATTCTAACAAATGTTTGACTGATGTAAAATGTCACAGAACAATATACCGTATTTAAAATACAGGATCCGGTCTATCTGCACATGCGTCTTCAGCTTTCTCTACATTACGGCAGCCGTTGTACACAGGTTCTCACTCCATAACCACGGTATTTAGCCAGTGCTTCCCCAGTCTTCGTTTTAGTGGGAAGACCTTTCATGTATACTTTTCTGAAATCCTTAAAGTTCAGCTCTCTCATGGCTTTCTCTCTCTAGAAGATCGCCATATAATATGTGATTTAGATAGTGTTGTCATTAAATACGTGACTTAGGTAGTGTTGTCATATAATACGTGATTTAGATAGTGTTGTCATATAATATGTGATTTAGATAGTGTTTTCATATAATATGTGATTTAGGTAGTGTTGTCATATAATATGTGAGTTATATAGTGTTGTCATATAATATGTGAGTTATATAGTGTTGTCATATAATATGTGAGTTATATAGTGTTGTCATATAATATGTGAGTTATATAGTGTTGTCATATAATATGTGAGTTATATAGTGTTGTCATATAATATGTGAGTTATATAGTGTTGTCATATAATATGTGAGTTATATAGTGTTGTCATATAATATGTGAGTTATATAGTGTTGTCATATAATATGTGATTTAGGTAGTGTTGTCATATAATATGTGGCTTAGGTACTATTGTCATGTATTCCTAGATTCCTCCGTCAAATATTTTATTTACATGACTGCCAATGTAAAAGCTAGCGTACGGTTATATATTATCAGGTTAGAGCACTCTTCTAGCAACCGAATGATTGAGTGTTCGAATCCCCAGCTGAGCGGGACATTTTTTTCTGACCAATACGGACCCGGGGTTCACCCAGTCATAGAAAATGGGTTCCAGAGAAATCTGGGAACGTAAAGCGGCCAGGCGTGATACTGACCACATCACACTTTCATGTCCCGAAGGTCATGGAAAATACGAGCCTAGCATCGCATTCCCCAATATGCCTTAATGACATGGAAACGGGAATTCTACCTTTATACCTGCCAGTGTAAAAGCAAAGAGAGATCTCCAGTACTAACTTCACTTTTGTTTACAGATGTCATGTTTACAGATGTCATGTTTACAGATATCTTGTTTACATATAAGCTATCTTCCACTGAGCTAGTGAGGTCCACACCTGTTCCGTCAGTCCTTCGTACAGCCCATCAGCCCTTCATACAACCCGTCAGCCCTTCATACAACCCGTCAGCCCTTCATACATCCTGTCAGCCCATCAGCCCTTCATATAACCCGTCACCCCTTCACAATGAGAAAGAGAAGGCAATGCCACAACAAATTCATGTACATTTCCAGAGTGAGAGAAAGTATGAGAGAGGAAGAGAAAGAGAGCGTGTGTGTGTGTGTGTGAGAGAGAGAGAGAGAGAGAGAGAGAAAGTGCCGTAAGAAAACACTACTTTTGAGATAGGAAGGGAAATAATACCAAACTGTTCTTTTTTTTATTTGAATAAAAATTGAAAAAAACACACACACGCAAACACACACAAAAAAAACAATAAAAAACATAAATAAATTAAAACAAATAAACACACACACGTGTCACATGATGACAGCGACAAACATCACTCTTATGAGTTTTCAAAGTTGCACAGCGCAGGGTCTTGACAGACCACTCACTGAGTCTGAGACACACACACACAAAGAAAAAATACATAAACTGTTTACGACATTTAATCAACGTATCTGTTACAGATGCAAGATATAAGTGAGAAAACAAAACACAAAAAAAAAACAGTGTTTAACACTAGATTGCACATCGGTTGTGTTCGTCTGTTAAACCAGCGCTTAAACAGCAAAAACATATGATGACATACGGTCTTCTGGTTCTAAGGACTGTTATAGCCGGAGGTGGGGTGGAGGATAGGATCTCCACTCCAGTGAAATGTCTCCCTGGCGTACGTCTCAAGTAGCATCTGACAGTCAAGTCCAGCCCCTGGCCTTCTCGTGGCAGAACTGTTCAAACCGACAGGAGAAGAGGCGAAGGCGAATATCTGGCGTCTGACAACCAGACCTTTCGGATAAATGAGAGTCATGTTTGGTAGCTCACCTACCGCTTCTGGCGAGATTCTTCAGCTGCCGTGCGTGGAGTGGGGCTCACCCCGGCCAGTGAAGAAAGGTGCGAATGGGGTTGTCGTGCGGCGCCACTGTGCAAAGGTGAAAGAAAGGATTAAGTGAAGTAATCAGTAGTCTTGAAGTTAGGACTGCTCAAATCACAGCACCTCTGCTCTGGAGGTCGGCCATGTCCCACGGTGCACTCATACCAGGCGAATTGCCTGAACTGGCTTAACTCAGGGGTTAAGACACTGCTGGAGAGATTCTTCGGATGCCGCGCGTGGAGTGAAACTCCTCCCGGCCAATGAAGAAAATGCGGAAAAGCAATTAAGGTTGCCTTGCGGCGCCGACGTGAAAAGGTGATGGAAAGGATAAAGTGAAGCTTAGTCGGTATGTCCAGTAGTCTTGGGCGAGAGATACTCATACCAGGGCATCTCTGCTCTAGAGGCCGGCCACATCCGTTCTACACCCATACTGGTGAAATATGTCTAAACCGGCTTAAACAGAGGTGAAACTTGGGTACCTCTGCTCTAGAGATTGTTCACGTCCTAAACACGCCCATACTGGTATAATACGCCTAAACCAGCTTAACCCAGGAATGAAACTTACTAGTGGCGAGTGTCCTCCTGGACAAAAGCTCCGTCCTGGTCACAACTAGGAAGGGTAGCAGCCACAACCACAAAATGCTGAAGTCGGAGACACTGGACCAGTGCAGTCTAGATAGGCAACCACCTCTCACCCGGCGGGGATGTATGTGTATCCTAATCACACTGAGGTTTTCCTGTGAGAAAGTCCAACTCTGGACTGGATGGGCAACCATCTCTCACCTGGCGGGGATACACTGGTATCCCAAAACACGTCGAGGTTTTCCGGTGAGAAAGTCTAACTCTAGACTAAACTTGTGCAACGAAAACCACGGTGTCACGCAATCCCGCTTCTGAGACCAACCAAGAATACAGGCTCAAGCCCTACGATACTCTGAACCTCTTGTGGTCCTCTCGGACCACGGAACCTATCGAGGATCACAGGAACACGGGGCGGTCTTGGTGGTAGAAGTGAACGAAGAAGAAGAAGAAGATACGGTTTTCTGTTGACTATTATGTCCTCTAATTATATGTTTTACAAAATGTACATCTATCTTCAGTTTCTGCTGTTCTAAATCTTCTTTTGTTCGTGAACTACACCCACCTTCAGAACACTCATGCGGAACAATGTACTAGGAAACAAGGGTCAAATTTGTGAAGGCAAAAGACATAGACCAGCGAGGCTGGTCCATACACTACAAATAGTAGGCAAAGCACTTCTGACTTCAGAAAAAGAAAAAAAAAATGACAACAAAATTAAATAGGACTCGAACCATGGACTCCGGCAGACAGCCGCCTGGCTATGAGAAATAGCTGGTTATCCACTCAGCCATCTAATACCTCCATGTGAGTTTCTTGTCACTTTCGTTTCTATCACATCTAAAGTTCTTTATTTAATATTTGCTTATCTATCACGTCTAAAGATCTGTGTTTAATATTTGCATATCCATCACGTCTAAAGATCTTTGTTTAATATTTGCATATCTATCACATCTAAAGATCTTTGTTTAATATTTGCATATGTATCACGTCTAAAGATCTTTGTTTAATATTTGCATATCTATCACGTCTAAAGTTCTTTGTTTAAAAGAACAACCCGCCAGCCCTTCATACAATCCACCAGCCTAGTCTAGCTTTCACCAGCCTAGTCTAGCTTTCACCAGCCTAGTCTAGCTTTCACCAGCCTAGTCTAGCTTTCACCAGCCTAGTCTAGCTTTCACCAGCCTAGTCTAGCTTTCACCACTATCTTTCCACTGCTACCCAGACTACAAGGTGTTAGATCACTGTGCTAGGGCTTGCTCTTAATCTCCTACATGGCTAAAGGGACCGGGGTTGCTCTTAATCTCCTACCTGGCTAAAGGGACCGGGGTTGCTCTTAATCTCCTACCTGGCTAAAGGGACCGGGCTTGCGCTTAATCTCCTACCTGGCCAAAGGGACCGGGCTTGCTCTTAATCTCCTACCTGGCTAAAGGGACCGGGGTTGCTCTTAATCTCCTACCTGGCTAAAGGGACCGGGCTTGCTCTTAATCTCCTACCTGGCTAAAGGGACCAGACTTACTCTTAGTCTCCTACCTGGCTAAAGGGACCGGGCTTGCTCTTAATCTCCTACCTGGCTAAAAGGACCGGGGTTGCTCTTAGTCTCCTACCTGGCTAAAAGGACCGGGGTTGCTCTTGATCTCCTACCTGGCTAAAGGGACAGGGTTTGGTCTTAATCTCCTACCTGGCTAAAGGGACAGGGTTTGGTCTTAATCTCCTACCTGGCTAAAGGGACCGGGCTTGCTCTTAATCTCCTACCTGGCTAAAGGTGCAGGTCTTCTTCAGAGGCCCATAGTTTTGGAGTGAGCTGAGAAATTCTCTTTTGGAGTCTGTTCTGAAACTTCCTGAAAGTCGTCATGATCGTGTATGATATAAAATTCATGACGGCGACCGCTACAAGAGCAATACCTCACATCTTCAAGAGGAACATTACAGAAACAGGAACATGTTGTTCAGAAATTAATTAGAAAGAATAACTAACGGACGATAATGACTGGTTCATATAAGAGAAAGATGAAGCAAAAAAAAAAAAAAGAAACAAACAAAACAGAAAAGACACGAAGACAGAAGAGATTAACGCCAAATGTTAAGAAGAAGAAGTATTTACCATTAAACAATTTCTTCTGGTGTAAACAACGCATCTGCCAGCCAGAAACGTCAGCCAAGAAGATAACTACATCTTTCTCTCTCTCTCTCTCTCTCTCTCTCTCTCTCTCTCTCCATCCACCCACCCACCCATGTTATCTCTAAACCCAGTAACGAGAACTCCGGTGTGGGCGTCTACGCTTCCCTAAACAGACACCAGGTACGAAACCAGCGCTTACACCCTCAACATTTGAAATGGATATAATTTTTTTGTTTAAATCACACACAACGTACAAGTATAAAACACATAAAAACAAGGAAGAGAGTTTCAATGAAAACTTGATTAAGAAAGAGATAAATGGAAAAAAAGAACAAACCGAAAACATAAAGCAAAAGAAGAGTTGAGGAGATAACGGACAGAAAGATGGAAGAAACTGGAGAAATGAATGAATAAAACTATTGATGTCACTCTCAGCGTGCAAGTGTAAGAAAAGAGTTTAACTTGTGTAACAATTATATAGAACAACTGACGGGGGAGGGGAAGGGGAGAGACAAAATCACAAATTATATACAATACAGAAATAGAAAGAATAACACAGACATGAAAGAAAAAAATTGTAAAGAGAGATAAAAAGAAACAGAAGAGAGAAGAAAGAAAAAAAAGTAGACTATGAAAAGTATAAACTAAAAGGAATAATAGGAGAAAGAAAAAGTATGAAGAAAAAAAAACTTGCTCCTGGAAGATTAGGTCTTAAAAAGCTAATCTGATTAAAGCCGACAGCGGAAATATTATTTTTGATGTGGCGTGAAGTAGGCAAATTTCTAAAATTAAAATTTCATATCTTTCCGCATCGTGGCGTCACTTCCAGGAGTTCTGTGTTTGAAAGTCTGACAGTGACTTCACGTCCAGAAGTTTTATGTTTGAAAGTCTGACAGTGACGTCACGTCGTTTTATGTTTGAAAGTCTGACAGTCACGTCACATCCAAGAGTTCTGTGTTTGAAAGTCTGACAGTCACGTCACATCAAAGAGTTCTGTGTTTGAAAGTCTGACAGCCACATCACATACAGGAGTTCTGTGCTTGAAAGTCTGACAGTGACGTCACATACAGGAGTTCTGTGCTTGAAAGTCTGACAGTCACGTCACATCAAAGAGTTCTGTGTTTGAAAGTCTGACAGCCACATCACATACAGGAGTTCTGTGCTTGAAAGTCTGACAGTGACGTCACATACAGGAGTTCTGTGCTTGAAAGTCTGACAATGACGTCACATCCAAGGGTTCTGTGCTTGAAAGTCTGACAGTGACGTCACATACAGGAGTTCTGTGCTTGAAAGTCTGACAATGACGTCACATCCAAGAGTTCTGTACTTGAAAGTCTGACAATGACGTCACATACAGGAGTTCTGTGCTTGAAAGTCTGACAATGACGTCACGTCCAGGAGTTCTGTGCTTGAAAGTCTGACAGTGACGTCACGTCCAGGAGTTCTGTGCTTGAAAGTCTGACAATGACGTCACGTCCAGGAGTTCTGTGCTTGAAAGTCTGACAATGTCTCGGGAGTGCTACCGAGTGCTCCTTCATCTGAAACATGACCTAGGAGCTGAAGACGCTGACTGAGATAGTAGCCAGTGACACATAGCGTCAGGGTAGGCGAACCATAGCTGACCAAGACCCTACTCTGTCTACCAGTTATGCCCCTGAAGCAGACAGTAGCCTAGCCAGGTGAACAGGAATCGCAATGGGAAAACGGGCCAGATCCCAAGGAAAACACCGAACCGAAGTAGTAGAAGTAGGGCAGAAAGACGCGTAACAGCAGCACAACTCAACCAGCGCCATGTTAAGGGCGAGCGAAGAAGAAGAGCAACAACACGACCGGGAGAGATGGAGAACAGATGAATTAGTGAGGATTTATTCAGTTCCAGTAGTAATAATGAAGTTCGTGATGTCTTACCGGATACGAGGAACTACGTAACAGACATGCGCAGGAAATGTTTGGTTTATCTCAAGGAGTTATTTACAGCGGGCGGTGTGCACAATTCTACACAAAAATATAATCTGTCTAGGATGTACTCTAAACTGTGTGTCTGTGTGGTTTATGTGTGTCGATGTGTGTGGATATGAATGATGTTTACATTGTCAGGAGATGGTAGATAAGTGTAGCTATTATTACTGAGAACATAACCTTGTAACACACACACAGTCTGAAGTATCCGTATATTAAAATAAATGTGTAAATATACACAAAACTACTGCAGTGAAGTTGTAGTATCTCAGCTTCATACATGTAACAAGACAAAGCAAAATTGTAGTAACTCAGCTTTATCCATGTAACGAGACAAAGTAAAATTGTAGTAACTCAGCTTTATACATGTAACAAAACAAATAACCCTCCCCCCTCCAATCTCCTTTTTTCCACTCCTATGTTGTACAAATCAAACACGTTAATTTAGACTTACTCTTATTTTTCTTTTTCTTCGTCCTATATGTTTTTGTATGAGGAAGGCGTAAGCTGAAACGCTACATCTCTGTGATTTGTTGACAAATAAAGTTGTTGCTACTTAATATATATATATCACCAACTGAGTTGACGGCCTACTTGAAGGATCGTGTACTCTGGAGAAGCATAATAGGCAACGAGAGTCGGCACGGTACCTGATGATGATGATGATATATATATATATGCTTTCGGTATTTCCTAAGGAGTTTCAAGTTCCAAAGCGATGCTGAGCGTTGTTATTGATTATTGTGCTGACAGTGTTATTTCTACGCAAAAAAAATTGTTTTTTGTTTACTTCACAAAAAGGACGGAGCGACCTTACACAATAACATCAGACAGGGAAATCTAGGCCCAGGGTTAATGGCCACGAGTGTTTGAAACTGTAGTTATCTACCCTTACAGCTGAGCTCTCGCCTTTTAGAAAACAGCTTTCAAGGAAACATATTTCTGTGGAACGTCTTAGTTTAAGATTGAGGGTACCAAACTCTGGGTGGAATAAGCTCATAAATAGATAATAAATCAGTTTGTGCTGGAAAATCCAGTTTATTTCTACTTGTATCTCCTGTCTTTAAGTTCAGCAGAGATAACTCTCTCTTATGTTTCTAGTGTCCGAGAGCTCAGAGTCGTTTTACGCTGTAAATATCCGGCCAATGAAGAAAATGCGAAAAAGCAATTAGGGTTGCCGTGCGGAGCCGATGTGAAAAAGTGATGGAAAGGATATAGTGAAGCTTAATCGGTATGTCCAGTGGTCTCGTGGGGATAGTTACCATACCACAGCACCTCTGCTCTAGAGGCCGGCCACGTCCGATATACACCCCATATACACGGCTTAAACCAGGGATGAAACTTGATGGCTTCGCATGTCACGGTACCTCCGCTATAGAGGTCGGTCACGTCCTAAACATGCCCATACTGGGATAATATGCCTAAACCGGCTCAACCCAGGGGTGAAACTTACTAGCGGCGAGGATTCATCCTCCTGGACAAAAGCTCCATCCTGGTCACAACTAGGAAAGGTAGCAGCCACGACCACAAAATGCTGAAGTCGGAGACACTGGACCAGTGCAGTCTAGATAGGCAACCACCTCTCACTCGGTGGGGATGTATGCGTATCCTAATCACGCTGAGATTTTCCAGTGAAAAAGTCCAACTCTGGACTGGATGGGCAACCACCTCTCACCCAGCGGGGATACACTGATATCCAAAACACGTCGAGGTTTTCAGGTGAGAAAGTCCAACACTGGACTGGATGGGCAACCACCTCTCACCCGGCGGTGATACATGGGTATCTCAAAACACGTCGAGGTTTTCCGATGAGAAAGTCCAACTCTAAGCTGGACGGGCAACCACCTCTCACCCAGCGGGGATATACTGATATCCAAAACACGTCGAGGTTTTCCGGTGAGAAAGTCCAGCTCTAGACTAAACTAGTGCAACGAAAACCACAGTGCCATGTAATCTCGCTTCTAAGACCTACCAAGAATACAGGCTCAAGCCCTGCGATAGTCTTAACATCTTGTGGTCCTCTGGTGGATCTCGTGTGGTCCTTTCGGGGACCACGAGACCTATCGAAGACCACAGGAGTAAATTCCGGAGGACCACGGGGCGGTCTTGGTGGTAGAAGCGAACGAAGAAGAGGAAGATTACACCACAATAGAAGTAACAAGACTATAATAGAATTATTACAGCACAGTACAAGTAACCGCGTTGAAAAAAGAAACAAACCTTCCAGTAATCGGTTTCTAGAAATAACTGGAAAATATATTTATGACCTTGAGCCAGGAATGTCAACTTGTTTGTGTGGAAAAATAAACGTGTTATTGCGAGGCGAAAAGGAACCGGTACTTGTGAGCGTGCTAAAAATCTCTGTTCGTAATAGTTTTTCCTTGAAATTTAAAACAGAATCCGCTATATTCAGGTGTTTCACCGTTGTGTTGACAACCTTGCTCCTTGTAAGACCTGGAAAATTTATCTATGTCACGCTGCGCCCACACATTTCTCTCTCTCTCTCTCTCTCTCTCTCTCTGATTTTGAGCCTGCGCAATAAAGCGACCAAAAATGTCATATTAAGTTCGAGCAGGGGACAAAAACACACGAGTCTTCCTGTTCTTGAAACAGATATAACTGTTTTTGTTGCTTCTGCTGCTGTTTTTGTTCGTGCTGTCAATTTTCTTCTCCTGCATCAAAGAACTAGGGCGACCACACGTCCAGTAATTGAAATCAAATATTAATTTGACCTGAAATAAGCCCTGCCACAGACGAACTTCAAATGCTGAATGCTAATCATCAAAACACGTTTAACTAATATGATAAAACTCGCCATGTTTTATATTTCTTTAAGGATTTTAAAACAAACATTTGCGAAAGAATGTTAAATTTATGACGGCGGTATCTGATATGTCAGATACTTTGACGATGAGTCAGAAGATACCAGACCAGGTTATTAACCACAGATCGCGGGAACACATACATGCTCATGAGAATTTGATTTGCAGAAATAAATAATTCAACAACAACAACAACAGCAACAACAACAACAACAACGACATCAATAGCAATAATAACAGCAGCAGAAACAACAACAGTAGCAGAAATAACTACAGAAAAAATACAACAACAGCAAAAAAAAACAAAAGCAACAAAAACAGCAGCAACAATTATATCAACAACGCAATCAATAGCAATAACAACAACATCAACAACAACAGCGTAGAAGCAACAACAACAACAAAAACAACAGCAGAAACAATAAAACAGTAAAAATAATAACAGCTACAACAGCAATAACAACAACAACAATAATAATAATAACAATAGCAACAACAGCATCAACAACAGCATCAATAACAACAATAACGGCAATAATAACAGCAACAGCAAGAGCATTAACAGCAGCAGCAACAATAGCAACACAATAACAATAATAGCAGCAACAACAAAATCAACAAAATCAACAGCAACAACAATAACAACAACAACAATAATAATACCAACAATAATAGTAACAACAGCAACAACAACAGCAACAGCAATAACAACAGCAACAACAATAACAACAGCAACAACAATAATAACAGCAACAACAATAACAATAGCAACATCAATAACAACAGCAACAACAATAATGCATCAACAACAATAATAACAACAGCAACAACAACAACAACAACAACAGCAACAACAAAAGGCCACAGAAAATATCAGGAAAACGTTTCACTATAAAAGATCTTGAGAAGAAACTAAGAGCCAGTCTATGAGTCACATTCATGACGCGGTCTGAGAGTCTCACATTCATGACGTGGTCTGAGAGTCACATTCATGACGTGGTCTGAGAGTCTCACATTCATGACGTGGTCTTAGAGTACATTCATGACGCGGTCTAAGAGTCACATTCATGACGTGGTCTGAGAGTCACATTCATGACGCGGTCTTAGAGTCACATTCATGACGCGGTCTGAGAGTAACATTCATGACGCGGTCTGAGAGTCACATTCATGACGTGGTCTGAGAGTCACATTCATGACGCGGTCTTAGAGTCACATTCATGACGCGGTCTGAGAGTAACATTCATGACGTGGTCTGAGAGTCACATTCATGACGTGGTCTGAGAGTCACATTCATGACGCGGTCTGAGAGTCTCACATTCATGACGTGGTCTGAGAGTCACATTCATGACGCCATGAAGCAGAGAACAGAATAGAAGAACACCATGCGAAGATGCACAGTCTTATGTTGGGGGATGAGTGGGAACTCCCTGGAGTCATATTTCTGCACGTCTCAAAACCATTCCAGCAAAAGAAAGTTTCCATCTTGATATAGCTTTCAATAATAATAATAATAATAATAATAATAATAATCTGATCACAACTAGACAGTGCCGAGCTCTTCACTATAGTTCTAGCAATGAGCTTACATCCTCAACTCTCGTGGTTTCTCGTTGGAAGTATGAGCAGTCACGAGATGTGACACAAGTATAACTTCACTGGCACAAAGAGGGTGGTTTGCGTTCTGTGACATGACATGACAAAGGAAGACACAAGAACGGCAGCGGACAGGTCTCAGAAATATATTTGGTTGGCCATCTTGCCCCAAGAAAGAAAGCAAAAAAGACCAGATCTGCGTTAGTCGAAGCTTGGCTAGGTTCCATGGCATCTTGTTGTGTGTTCTCTCTTACGACTTGCTCAGAGAAGATTTATAACCGTCTGGTATTTAAAAAAAAAAGTCAATCCCTCCCTGGAGTAGTGATTCTTAATCTGGTGTCGATGGTGTCTCAAGGTTTCCTCTGGGGCAAGAGGGTATGGCAGTGGTAACATATACAACTAATCCTGTCTCAAGCTTTCTGGTAGGGTCACGTCTACCTTAATGCCCTCGTCAGTTATGGTTTTATTTAGACGACTTTCTTAAAAGTCAAAGACATGGAATGATTAATTATATTAAATGCATCAGGAAATTTACCTAAAAGGTTATAAATGTTTGGAGAAATAAGGCAGAGAAAATGAGATTATACTTTCGTAGCCACTCCTGAGCTACCTGGCCCATTTTCTACAAGTAAGCAAACAGCTGTGATAACTTTACAGTGAGAACCACAATTGGGCAACAAGGAATAAAACAATTTTCCAGGAGATACCCAAGGTACAACAGTCAGTAGTTCAACTAGTTAAACCATGCTCAGCGACAGCTGAACCAAAACAACCTTTTGAAATGCGTCTTGCAGAGGCCACAATCAGATAAGTATGCCAACAGATAACAACAACAACAACAATAATAATAATAAACTGGAAGAAGTGGAGAGTTTTGAATATTTTGGATCACATCTAACTAATAATGGAAATACAATGAGGGAAATTAAAAGGAGGACATCTATCGCTCTTCAGAAAGTAAAACAAATAAAGAATCTATGGAGAGGAGCAGACAGGACCACAAAAATAAGATTTTTAGTGGCGTGCATCTTTCCCATCGCAAAATATGCCTGTGAGACCTGGACACTTAACAAAACAGCTGAGAAACACATAAATGCCTTTGAATGTAAATGCTACAGAAGAGTTCTCCAAATATCGTGGACACAAAAAAGAAGAAATATATCTATACTACAAAAACTTAATATTGAAGAAGGCTGGCTAGTAAAGAGGATTAAAGAGAGAAAACTTAAATATTTTGGACACATTAAACGTCATGATAATTTAGAGAAGACCGTCTTGGTGGGGTACATAACGGGAAAATGAAAGAGCGGAAGACCAAAACGAAGATGGCTGCAAGACATCGTCGACGATCTGCAAATGGATGCAGCAGCAGCAGGCCATCTTGCTCGCAACTGAGAGGCCTACAGGAGTGCTGTTTGGGAGGCAAGGTTCCGCAAGAGACATGCAAATGAATGAATGAATGAATAATAATAATAATAACCTTTCTCTCTCTCTCTCTCTCTGAACCTTAAATGCCCACGGCACATGGGGCTTCCGCAAGGGTTTTCCACAAATGCCTGTCCTTTGCCTTTTTTTCTGCTCTTGTTCAGGTGAACCCTCTATTGCTCAACATCCTTTCTGTTGTTCTTCTCCATGTCTCTTTTGGTCTACCCTTACTTCTGTTCCCCTGTGGTGTCTATCTTAGTGCTGTTTTTGGTAGTGAGTTGTCAGTCATTCGGAGCACATGTCCCAACCATCGCCAGCATCTTTCCTCAATAATTGTTGTCAGTGACTTCATCTGCATTTCTGCCAACAAGATGTTATTTCTTATGGTGTTAGGCCAAAATATTTTTCTAATTATTCGTAAACATTTAGCCTGGAAAGATTTCAACTTGTTTTGTATGGTTTTGGTAATTTTCCAGCATTCACTTCCACAGAGTAGTACACTTAGAACATTGTTCTTAAATATCCTGATTTTCATATTGATGCTTAGTTTTTTAGATTTCCATATAGTCTGCAGCACTGCAAAATCCTGGTTTGCACTAGTAAGTTTGCTGTTGATGTCCTCTGTGCTGTCTCCATTTTCTACTACTCTACTGCCAAAGTATACAAATTCAATGACTTCCTCCACTAACTTGCCCTGAGTACATTTCTGTTGTTCACATTTGCTTCATTAACCCGCTGCTGGCGAGATTCTTCAGCTGCCGTGCGTGGAGCATTGCCTCTCCCGGCCAATGAAGAAAGATGCACAAGGGGTTGCCGCGCGGCACCACTGTGGAAAAGATGGTAGAAAGCATAAAGCGAAGTAAACAGTCAAATCATGCACCTCTGGTCTGGAGGTCTGCCACGTCCTAAGTGCAGTTATATCGGGTGAAATGCATGAACCAGCTTAACCCAGAGGTTAAGAACTGCTGGCAAGACTCTTCGAATGCCGCGCCCTGTCACGGAAGAAAATGCGGAAACGAAATAAAGGTTGCTGTGCGGCGATAATGTGAAAAGGTTAAGGAAAGGATAAAGTGGAATTTGATTGGTATGTGAGAGCAACACATACCACGGCGCGTCTGCTCTAGAGGCCGGCCACGTCCGAAATACACCTACACTGGTGAAGTATGCCTAAACCGGCACACACCAGGGGTGGAACTTGATGGCTAGACATGTCATGCCACCTCCGCTCTAGAGGTCGGTAACGCCTGATAAACACCCATACTGGTGAATTTTTGCCTAAACCGGCTCATACTAGAGCTGAAACTTGAAAGCTATGCATGTCGCGGTACCTCTGCTCTAGAGGTTGGTCACGTCCCAAACACGCCCGTACTGGGATAATATGTCTAAACCGGCTCGACCCAGGGGTGGAAGTCACTAGTGGCGAGGATTCGTCCTCCTGGACAAAAGCTCCGTCCTAGTCACAACTAGGAAGAGTGGCGGCCACTACCACAAAGAGCTGAAGTCGGAGACGGACCAGGGCAGTCTAGATAAGCAACCACCTCTCACCCGGCGGGGTTATAAGCGTACCCTAATCACGCTGAGGTTTTCCTGTGAGAATGTCCAACACTGGACTGGATGGGCAACCACCTCTCACCCGGCGGTGATACACGGGTATCTCAAAACACGTCGAGGTTTTCTGGTGAGAAAGTCCAACTCTGGCCTGGGTGGACTACCGCCTCTCACCCAGCGGGGATGCACTGATATCCATAACACGTCGAGGTCTTCCGGTGAGAAAGTCCAACTCTAGACTAAACTGGTGCAACGAAAACCACGGTGTCACGCAATCCCGCTTCAGAGACCTACCAAGAATACAGGCTCAAGCAAGCCCTGAGATACTCTGAACCTCTTGTGATCCTCTTAGGGATCTCGTGTGGTCCTTTCAGGGGGACCACGGGACTTAACGAGGACCACAGGTGTAAATTCAGTCGGATTAAAGGGCGGTCCTGGTGGTAGAAGCGAACGAAGAGGAAGAAGCTTCATGAACTTTGTCTTTCCTACGTTGATCTTTAGTCCTATGTTGTTTGCATTCTGAGTTAGCTTGTTTATTTTATCTTGCTTATCTTTGTGACTGCTTGATAATAGGCAAATGTCGTCCGCAAAGTCAAGGTCCTCCAGCATTGTATCAAGGGTCCATTGTAATCCTCTGCGTTTGTCTGATGTTGGTCTGATGTCTTCATTAACCACTGCCAAGATAAATAATGTTGGTGATAGTATACATCCCTGCTTCACTCCTGTTTGTACCCTAAAGCTGCTGGAGGTATGTTCTCCACAGATCACTTTGCACTGAAAACCCTCGTATAGGGCTTTGATTACATTCATTATCTTATGGGGGAGGCCATGCCATCTTAGGATTTTCCACAGTGCATCTCTGTTGACACTATCAAAAGCTTTCTCAAAATCTATAAACAATGCATATGTTGTGCTATGCCACTCATTTGCCTGTTCTAATATTTGTCTAAGTACAAATATGTGGTCTATGCATGATCTTCCTTTCCTAAATCCTGCCTGCTCTTTCCGAAGTTTTCCCTCAAGTGCTGGTACAATTCTGTTGATGATTATTCTGCAAAATACTTTACTGGTGAGTGGCAGTAGGTAATGCCTCTCCAGTTCCCGCAATCTCTGAGGTCACCCTTCTGTGGTAGTTTTACTATAAGCCCAGTTTTCCACTCCCCTGGGGCTTTTTCTAGATCCCAAATTTGTTGTAATATCCGGCAAAGTTGTTTTGGTGTTTCTGTTTCTTCAGCTTTCAACGTCTCAGCAGTCACTTCATCTTCACCTGGTGCCCTGTCTAATTTTAGCTTCTTTATCGCCTCCTTTACTTCAGTTATTGTTATTGGTCATGTATTGATGTTTAGTAGGGTGTTAAAGTATTCCCTCCATCTTTCATTTTTTTCTCTTTCTCCACTGACCAGTTGTCCCTTATATGTCCTTACTGCACTCTCACATCTTGTGTTGAAGTTACCTGTCATCTGCTTTGTGATTTTATATATGGTTTTCATGTCATTTGTATATGCTGCTTTCTCTGCTGCTTCTGCTAAGTTGTCATAGTATTGACGTTTATCTTGACGGCATGATTCCTTCACTTCTTTGTCTTTTTGTGCATAATTACTTAAAAACGTGTCCTTTAAGCCTTTGTGATTTGGTGTTCAGTAATTTTTTCTTGATTTCTTTTCTTTGCTCTATCTTTTCCCATGTGGTCTTGCTTATCCATTCCTCTTTTCTCCGTTTCTGATATCCCAGCACCTCTTTTGCTGTTTCCTGTACCGTTTTCTTGAACTCTAGTATGGACATTTCTGCTTCGTCTTGTAGGACACTGAAGCGGTTCTTAAGTACTATTGAGAATTCGTTCCTTGTTTGCTGGTCTTTCAGTTTTCCTGTATCAAAATGTATCTTTCTGTGTTCTCCGATTTTGGCTCTCCTTAATTTTAGTTTTATTTATGCTTATAGAAGGTTGTGATCACTTCCTACATCTGCTCCTTTCCTTGCTCGCACATCTTGTAGTGACCGTTTCCACTTGTTATTTATTAGTATGTGATCGATTTGGTTTTCTGTGGTTTTATCTTGGGACCTCCAAGTCACTTTATGGATGTTTTTATGTTGGAAAATTGTCCCTCCGATGGTCATCATGTTTTCTTCACAGAAACTGTACGGTCTTTCTCCATTTTCATTTATTTCTCCGATTCCTTCTTTTCCCATGATTCTTCTTCTATCTTCATTTCCCTCACCTACTTTTGCATTGAAGTCGCCCAAGATGAGTAGCATATCATGCTTGGGTATTGATTCTACTAAGGCTTGGAGATTGTTGTAAAAATCCTCTTTTGATTCCTCTTCAGTTACTTCTATTGGTGCATAACAAACTATAATAGACAGCTTCGTGAATCTTGAGTTGAAGCGTGCATATAATAATCTCTCATTTATAGGGGCCCATTTCAGCAATGCTCTTGATGCTTCTTTTGTTATAATTAATGCTACTCCTCCTTTATGAAAATCTTTACCTGACCATATTATTGTATCTTCTGTGTGCTGTGTTGTTAATTTCCTTCTGCCTTGTCCTGTCCATCTTGCTTCTTGTATTCCTAGAATGTCTAATTTGTATCTGTGCATTTCCTTGATGGTTTGTGCTAGTTTTCCATTCTGGTTAAGTGTTCTTACATTCCAGCCGCCTATTTGCATCTTGTGTTTAGGTTCCAGGAGGTCTGCAGTTGGGCTGGGGACTTCCAGTGGCTGGCTTTCATCCACAACCTTCATGGGCTCAGTTTCCTGATAAGCATTTCTCCTTCCACCTGCATTTGTTTTTTCCCTTGCTTCTATTTCTGTAGCAGTCTGATAGTTTTTTTTTTACCAGATAGGGTTGCTGGCCCTATGCTGAACCCTCCTTAGTCGCCTTTTACGATCATGCGTGGTAGGGTACAGTGGTCCTATTCTTTGCAGATCCCGGGTGCCACACGGGGGAATAATAATAATAATAATCTCTCTCTCTGAACCTTAAGTGCCCAGGGCACATGGGGCTTCCGCAAGGGTTTTCCACAAATGCTTGTCCTTCGCCTTTTTTTTTGCTCTTGCTCAGGTGAGCCCTCTATTGCTCAACATCCTTTCTGTTGTTCTTCTCCATGTCTCTTTTGGTCTACCCTTACTTCTGTTCCCCTGTGGTGTCCATCTTAGTGCTATTTTTGGTAGTGAGTTGTCAGTCATTCGGAGCACATGTCCCAACTATCGCCAGCGTCTTTCCTCAATAATTGTTGTCAGTGGCTTCATCTGCATTTCTGCTAATAAGATGTTATTTCTTATGGTGTTTGGCCAAAATATTTTTCTAATTCTTCGTAAACATTTAGTCTGGAAAGAATTCAACTTGTTTTCTATGGTTTTGGTAATTTTCCAGTATTCACTTCCACAGAGTAGTACACTTAGAACATTACTCTTAAATATCCTGATTTTCATATTGATGCTTAGTTTTTTTTATTTCCATATAGTCTGCAGCATTGCAAAAGCCTGGTTTGCTCTAGTAAGTCTGCTGTTGATGTCCTCTGTGCTGTCTCCATTTTCTACTACTCTACTGCCGAGGTATACAAATTCGTTGACCTCCTCCACTAACTTGCTATCTACTCTGAGTACATTTCTGTTGTTTACATTTTACTTCATTAACTTTGTCTTTCCTACGTTGATCTTTAGTCCTAAATAATAATAATAGTAATAATAATACTAATAATAATAATAAACTATGACAGGTACATGAATCGAACAAAAATTTGAAGAGAATCGTATTGAAATATCAAAGAATCACCAGTTGAATAAATTAAGAGAAATTTTGCAAAGAAAAGTGCTTTTATTATATGATATGCTAAACTGCAACAGCAACAGCACTTAACAGCAACAACAATAGCAACAACAGCAGCAGCAACACAAGCTGTCCGTATGTTTGGCTATAAAATCTGTTTGGGCTGAAAAGAAAGTCTTTCTTGTAAAGATGGGCTCCACGAAGTCATTGAATAAGATCTTTCATCACATTTCAAACTTTCTCTTGTCTGAACATCGGTGTCATAAGTTACTTGTGGATGACAGACATCATATGTTGCTTGTGGATGACAAACATATGTTGTTTGTGTATGACTGACATCATATGTTGCTTATGGATGATGGACAATATATATTGTGGATGACTGACATCATATGTTGCTTGTCGATGACTGACATCATATGTTGCTTATGGATGATGGACAACATATATTGTGGATGACTGACATCATATGTTGCTTGTCGATGACTGACATCATATGTATGTTTGTGGATGAAAGACATCAGGAAAAGCTTGGCTTAAAGTTGTTGGGCTGACTTGTATTAGATGATGTACATTAGAGTTACACTGCGGTGGGCGTGGTAGATTATGGTTAGTGTTAGTGATGGTTAGCCTGGCTGGTTGCGGTGGTTAGTCTGGCTGGTTGCGATGGTTAGCCTGGTTGGTTGCGGTAGTTAGGTTGGCTGGTTGTGGTTGCTAAGAGGAGTTGCCATGGAGTGATAGTGAGAGGATAAAGAAGCTGGTGTTGGTTGGGAGGCTGGTGATGAGGTTTTGGAAGACACACTGGGGGTTGAGTGATCAGAGGGGATGTGGTCTCCTGTGTGCTGTGGGCTTCTATTTGTTTCAGTTGCTTTATGTGGTGTCCTGTGTGCTGTGGGCTTCTATTTGTTTTAGCTGCTTTATATGGTCTCTTGTGTGCTGTGGGCTTCTATTTGTTTCAGTTGCTTTATGTGGTGTCCTGTGTGCTGTGGGCTTCTATTTGTTTTAGCTGCTTTATGTGGTCTCCTGTGTGCTGTGGGCTTCTATTTGTTTTAGCTGCTGTATGTGGTCTCCTGTGTGCTGTGGGCTTCTATTTATTTTAGCTGCTTTATGTGGTCTCCTGTGTGCTGTGGGCTTCTATTTGTTTTAGCTGCTTTATGTGGTCTCCTGTGTGCTGTGGGCTTCTATTTGTTTTAGCTGCTTTATGTGGTCTCCTGTGTGCTGTGGGTTTCTATTTGTTTCAGTTGCTTTATGTGGTCTCCTGTGTGCTGTGGGCTTCTATTTGTTTTAGCAGCTGGTCTCCTGTGTGCTGTGGGCTTCTATTTATTTTAGCTGCTTTATGTGGTCTCCTGTGTGCTGTGGGCTTCTATTTGTTTTAGCTGCTGTATGTGGTCTCCTGTGTGCTGTGGGCTTCTATTTATTTTAGCTGCTTTATGTGGTCCCCTGTGTGCTGTGGGCTTCTATTTGTTTTAGCTGCTTTATGTGGTCTCCTGTGTGCTGTGGGCTTCTATTTGTTTCAGTTGCTTTATGTGGTCTCATGTGTGCTGTGGGCTTCTATTTGTTTCAGTTGCTTTATGTGGTCTCCTGTGTGCTGTGGGCTTCTATTTGTATTAGCTGTTTTATGTGGTCTCCTGTGTGCTGTGGGCTTCTATTTATTTTAGCTGCTATATGTGGTCTCCTGTGTGCTGTGGGCTTCTATTTGTTTCAGTTGCTTTATGTGGTCTCCTGTGTGCTGTGGGCTTTTATTTGTTTCAGTTGCTTTATGTGGTTTCCTGTGTGCTGTGGGCTTCTATTTGTTTTAGCAGCTGGTCTCCTGTGTGCTGTGGGCTTCTATTTATTTTAGCTGCTTTATGTGGTCTCCTGTGTGCTGTGGGCTTCTATTTGTTTTAGCTGCTGTATGTGGTCTCCTGTGTGCTGTGGGCTTCTATTTGTTTCAGTTGCTTTATGTGGTTTCCTGTGTGCTGTGGGCTTCTATTTGTTTCAGTTGCTTTATGTGGTTTCCTGTGTGCTGTGGGCTTCTATTTGTTTCAGTTGCTTTATGTTGTCTTTCTTTCTGTGTTCTAGAGGGGTACTAGATACTTTCAGCTACTAAACTAGCACCGATCTTGGTGAGAGAGAGAGACAGAGAGAGAGAGAGAGAAAGAGAGAGAGAGTGTGTATGTAAGAGAGCCAAAGGGTGAGAGAGACAGTGAGAGATCTAGAGAAAAATAGTGAGTGAGAGACAGAGAGACACACAGAGAGCCAGAGAGTGAGAGAGACAATTAGGTAATGATACAGGGATAGACAGAAAGAGACAAGGAGAGGCAGAGTTAAAGCCAGAGATAGAAAGAGAGAGAGAGGGGGGACGGGAGAAAACGAAAAGAGGATGTATTTTCCCTAATAAAGACATAAACAATGGAGATGTTTGTCTGTGATATGACGTAGTTTAAAGTGTATTCAGTTCACATAAACACGAAAACAAGTGAAATAATGAAGAGAATAAACTTAATGTCGGACTGAAGGTTTCGTACAAGCCTTGTCTGTTTCATTTTTGTTGACAGATGGCAACACTTGTCTGTAGCTAGCACCCGGTATGTGACAGGAACAACCTAGGGGTGTCTTGAAAACTCTTGGTGAGGCTGTCTAACAGCTAAAATAAAAAGGTCAGTTTCTAGTACCTCTAACTAATTTGGAGCGCAGGAGTAGACTACGTGATGGTAAACTGTGTTTAGATGAGAAAGCAGCGCTGGTATCTAGCTATTTCAGTTGTTCAAAAAAAAAAAGGATTGGCTTGTCGACATCTTGACAAGTTAGTAACACTGCATCCCAGAACAAAGAATATTTACCATCAAGGCGGGGCACACTAGAGTATACCATTAAGAGAAGACAAAATACTCATGTAGAAATGTAATTTAGATGTGATATTTGAAATATAGTCGTTGATATCATTTCTCTCTCATTGTTTTTTTGGTACTTCATTAAATCTCAGAACATGAGAATATCCATTTGCCTATCATTGCCTTCCAACTCTGTTTTGATGAACACTTTGGGGGCAGTTAGCGCTCAAATCATTGACTTTCATGAACAGTTTGGGCTTCTTATGAGAAATAAGACAGAGAAAATGGGGCTTCTTATGAGAAATAAGACAGAGAAAATGGGGCTTCTTATGAGAAATAAGACAGAGAAAATGGGGCTTCTTATGAGAAATAAGACAGAGAAAATGGGGCTTCTTATGAGAAATAAGACAGAGAAAATGGGGCTTCTTATGACAAATGAAAAAATGGGGCTTCTTATGACAAATGAGACAGAGAAAATGGGGCTTCTTATGAGAAATAAGACAGAGAAAATGGGGCTTCTTATGACAAATGAAAAAATGGGGCTTCTTATGACAAATGAGACAGAGAAAATGGGGCTTCTTATGAGAATAAGACAGAGAAAATGGGGCTTCTTATGAGAAATAAGACAGAGAAAATGGGGCTTCTTATGAGAAATAAGACAGAGAAAATGGGGCTTCTTATGAGAAATAAGACAGAGAAAATGGGGCTTCTTATGAGAAATAAGACAGAGAAAATGGGGCTTCTTATGACAAATGAAAAAATGGGGCTTCTTATGACAAATGAGACAGAGAAAATGGGGCTTCTTATGAGAAATAAGACAGAGAAAATGGGGCTTCTTATGACAAATGAAAAAATGGGGCTTCTTATGACAAATGAGACAGAGAAAATGGGGCTTCTTATGAGAAATAAGACAGAGAAAATGGGGCTTCTTATGACAAATGAAAAAATGGGGCTTCTTATGACAAATGAGACAGAGAAAATGGGGCTTCTTATGAGAAATAAGACAGAGAAAATGGGGGTTCTTATGAGAAATGAGAAATTGGGGCTTCTTATGAGAAATTAGACAGAGAAAATGGGGCTTCTTATGATAAATGAGACAGAGAAAATGGGGCTTCTTATGAGAAATAAGACAGAGAAAATGGGGCTTCGTATGAGAAATAAGACAGAGAAAATGGGGATTCGTATGAAAATAAGGCAGAGAAAATGGGGGTTCTTATGACAATTGAGGCTTCTTCTGAGAAATGAGACAGAGAAAAACAAAGTCGGAGACACTGTAGATGAATTTTTCCCGCTACAACGTCCTTTCAACCATTTACAGAAAAAATAATATCTCTTGGCAGGAAAATGTTGAGGAGAGAAAAGAAGAAACATCTTGAAGTTATCTCCAGAGAAATCTAAATACAAAGGTAACAACGATGTCAGAAACAGCAACACACCTGAAGAACATGTGACCGGGCGATACAAGGATGAAGCTCACCTGAGCTGAACTATGTTTCCAAGAGGTGCGGGGTCAGGTCGGCCGACAGCGTCAAAAAACAAAATGGATAGAAGCCTGGTATCAGAAGACGGTTTGTCCCAGATTCTGAGTGCCATGAAAACAATGGCCATGACAGGTTTCTGGGGGTACGGTATGTTTGTGGAGCGGTTATTCATCGCTTTGGTATGTGGGTATATTGTTGTTTGGGGGGGGGGGGATTTGAGCTAATAACTCTGGTATTTTGGATTGTGTGGCCTTACGTACAGCCCTGTTTTTTTTTTCTTTCTTTCCGAAATGCTGGTCACTTGGCCTGTTTGCTGATAGTTGTTTTAGCAGTGTGCTACAAGCAAGGTTGAATTTCCCTCGTGGTTATCTTAGTACTATGTGTCAATGTAGGGTTGTTATGTAAATATAATCTGCGGTTTATAACCCCCTAAACGTATTGTAATCTGCGAAATATAATCCCCCAAGTTTATTGTAACCAGCGGTTTATAAACCTCTAAAAATATGATCTCTTGAAAAGCGACTTGGAATTAAACTATAAATAACTTCCCTTTGTAGCTGCGTGCTGTGCTTTGAATATAGGGTGTTCCTCGCATACTGATATAAGACACAGCAACATAATTATGGGGCACATGATGGTAGTGGCCTGACGAATGGATTTAGTACAGTCATCCTCGTATTCTGTACAAACCCATCGAGTTCCAACTTCTTTACCAGCTCAGACTACAACAAAAGATGGTTCCTGTTTGTTGATTGTTTTCTTCTTCTTCTTCTTCTTCGTTCACTTCTACCACCAAAAACGGCACTGTGAACCTACTGAATTCACGCATGTGGTCCTCGTTAGGTCCCGTGGTCACCTGTGTGGTCCAAAATAGACCACACGAGTTCCACGAAAGGACCACAAGGGGTTCAGAGTATCACAGTGCTTTACCCTGTATTCTTGGTGGGTCTCGGAAGCGGGATTGCGTGACACCGTGGTTTTCATTGCACCAGTTTGGTCTAGGGTTATTGTTTTCTTGAAATGTTTACTGTTTACTCAGCAAACAAATGTAGAAAACCTAGAGTTGACTTGAGTTGTTTCTGAAGCATACACGTCTTTGGATTATTATGCTGCAAGCTTTCATAACTTTGTCTTTTGTTATGCTGCAAGCTTTCATAACTTTGTCTTTTGTTATGCTGCAAGCTTTCATAACTTTGTCTCTTTTTTCCCTCATCCTTGTGATGTGTATTGTTATTTCGGGTAATATTTGATATCCAGTCCTTGATCATTCACTTAATATTCACATTCGTTTAGATGTGAATATTCTGTACTGCTACAAATGAACATATGGGGCTTCTGCTACAGTCAAGTCATGTGGGGCCCCTGCCAGACATGCAGTCATTTTCATTTCCAACCCGACATGAGACTGACCTCTGGTCACAGGGAAATGAGTGTTAAGCTGCTGTCACAAAGACGAGTACTGGAGAGAAAGCTCATGAGATGATAACTTTATAGCAGGTGACAAATTCTAGACGTGCTGCACGTGTGGGTAGAGTAACTCGCTTTCATGCTCAGCTTTGGCTAATGGCCCGGCTTGGGACCTGTGGAGTCTTGACTGTGAGCATGACTGCATGACTTCTGTCCTGTCTATCTCAGGTGAGTCTTCAGTCAGGTTTTGATAACTTAATTAAAACCGACCCCATAGCACTGAGAATAAAAAAATATGCCTGTCTCTGACAGGGAGTGAGGAAGAGAGTGAAGTCTTGAGTGTCTGTGACAAGGAGTGAGGAAAAGAGTGAAGACTTGAGTGTCTGTGACAAGGAGTGAGGAAAAGAGTGAAGACTTGAGTGTCTGTGACAAGGAGTGAGGAAAAGGGTAAAGACTTGAGTGTCTGTGACAAGGAGTGAGGAAAAGGGTGAAGACTTGAGTGTCTGTGACAAGGAGTGAGGAAAAGGGTAAAGACTTGAGTGTCTGTGACAAGGAGTGAGGAAAAGGGTGAAGACTTGAGTGTCTGTGACAAGTAGTGAGGAAGAGAGTGAAGACTTGAGTGTCTGTGACAAGTAGTGAGGAAGAGAGTGAAGACTTGAGTGTCTGTGACAAGTAGTGAGGAAGAGAGCGAAGACTTGAGTGTCTGTGACAAGAAGTGAGGAAGAGAGTGAAGACTTGAGTGTCTGTGACAAGAAGTGAGGAAGAGAGCGAAGACTTGAGCACTCATCTCTACGCATTCACTTACGTCTCAGCCTTCACATTGGTTCTTCACAGAGACACATCCAAAACAATCGTTGTCAATGTTACCATTAAGAAAATATACGGTACAAAAATCCTCGCCATTTTAAGAAAGCGAGTAATTCATTAAAAAAAAATCAATTTACATCTTAACTTGGCAGTTTTGTTTCATTTTGATGTTATTTGTTTCATTTCCTTGTTTAACGCACATATTAATGGTTATTGTGAATTATTTTTTCCTGATAATAATTTAATTATAAAATTAGTTTTTGAACTGAACTACTTTAGCAAGAGAAATGTAAACCTGGAGTAGATCACAAAGTCCGTCTAAAAAAATGAGACAGGGCAGGAAAAGGTTCAGAAGTGACTCTTGTAAAAGCTTTGCTGTCTAGTTCACTCATTCAGTGAACATGAATGTCTCTTTTGACACACGAGATTAATGAGAGATAAACAACGACAAGTTCACAACAAGTAAGGGTTTCATTCATTTATCTTTTGTGTAAAGGGAAGGAGAAGCTGTCATTCATTACAGACATCCAGGGATATTGTGTTTTCTGTCCATATTATTATCCTTGACCTGTGGCTACATGAATATTTTATGTTGTTAGCTTCAAGCCAAGTCGACATTAGTTCTTTCAGTTCCATCTGGATTTCTGGGGCATTTTTGAAGCACAGACCTTCACCACGAAAGATGAGCGCTCTAAAACTTGACCACTCGGGCCACACAAATGTCGTTTATGTTTGAGACATTTTACAGATCTCAAGTGAAAGTATCACTATGTCTTTCGCTATCAAATGTGAATAGTAAAATAAAATTTTAAAAAATTAAACCTACTCTGTGATAGTTTGGGGGTGGGGGGGGGAAAGAGAACAGAGAGAGAGATAAGAGAGAGAGAAGAGAGAGATATGAGAGAGAGAAGAGAGAGATAAGAGAGAGAAGAGAGAGATAAGAGAGAGATGAGAAGAGAGAGATAAGAGAGAGATTAGAGAGAGATAAGAGAGAGATAAGAGAGAGAAGAGAGATTAGAGAGAGATAAGAGAGAGATTGACTAACTAATCTATTTGCAAAGGGTGGAAAGAAGAGAGAGAAGACAGAGATAAAAGAGAGAGAAGACAGAGATAAGAGAGAGAGATAAGAGAGAGAGAAGAGAGAGAGAAGAGAGAGATAAGAGAGAGATAAGAGAGTGATAAGAGAGAGTTTGACTAATTAATATATTTGCAAAGGGTGGTCCACAACAAGCAGGATTTAGGCAGTACTACAGTATGGAAGATCAAGTGACCTATCTCTCTCAAGAGATTGAGGATGCATTCCAAGAGAAAAACCTTGTACTAGCAGCGTGGATAGACCTGGAGAAAGCCTTTGATAAAGTATGGAAAAAAAGTCTGCTGTGGAAACTAAGACAATGCAATGTGAATGGAAGACTGTACAACTGGATAAAGTCCTACTTACACAATAGAAGAGCTAGAGTAGTAATGGATGGACACAACAGCCAGAAAGTACTTCTGCGACACGGTGTACCACAAGGAGGAGTCCTTTCGCCTACACTATTCCTTGTATTCATTAATGACCTGGTCAAGGAACTTCCCTATGGAATCAAAGCAGCACTGTATGCAGATGATCTGGTCATGTGGTGTACAGATGAATATGCGACAGTTGCTACACAGAGACTCCAAAGAGCAGCAGACATCTTGACATCATGGACAAACAAATGGTGTGTAAGTATCAACACAGAGAAATCAAGTACCACTCTGTTCACCCTCTCATCTAAACAGAAAGCAGGTAAGATCTTTGTAAATGAAATACCCTTAAGGATGGACAACCAACCCACTTACTTAGGAGTGACTCTTGACTCAAAACTGACCTGGAAGCAACACATCAACAGTGCAGAAGCAAAAGCCAGAATAAAACTAGCCATATTAAGAAAATTGAGTGGAATCACATGGGGAGCTAGTGAAAGAATCCTCAAGAATGTATATCAGCAAAGTATTCTACCACATTTAGAATATGGCTCAACATCTTGGTGCACAGCATCAAACACTACGCTGCATAATCTAGACAAGGTTCAAAATCAGTCACTACGGATTATCACAGGTGCCATGAGGTCCACACCAATAGTAGAAATGCAGAAAATAGTTGGTGTTCAAGCGCTAAAGGAACGTAGAGACACAAAGGTCATGACCATGGGAGAAAAATTCCTTAGCTCTGTAAGCCATCCCCTGAAGGAGAGATTCAATAACTTGGCATTAGGACGGCTTAAAAGAAGCAGCTTCATTCATCAGGCCAAGCGTATGCGTAAGCTGATACCTGACCTTCCAACTGTAGTCGCTCCATTATCATCTGTACCAGAGCATACACCATGGAAAGAAGCAGATTATACACAAATAACTATTCAGACTGAAGTGAAAGGTGTGCAGAATGGTGAGATGCAGAGCAGTCTTGTAAGATCAACAGCCACACTTAGTGTTCTAGATGACAAATATCCATGTGACACCTGGATACGTGTGTATACAGATGGATCTGCACATAATGCCATAAAGAATGGAGGGGTAGGAGCATATATTGAATATCCAAACAACACCATTGACAAGATTTCCATACCCACTGGTAAATACTGCAACAACTTTGATGCAGAAGTTAGGGCAATTATTGCTGCAGTTGAAAAACTATCAGACTCCAGAATTGATACATGTCCTGTAGTAATTCTCACAGATGCAAGATCAGTACTGGAGGCTCTTCAGTGCAACAAACTACCAGACCTTAAGGATGCCTTGTCAAAAATTGGCTTACAACATGGAGTCACTTTGCAATGGATTCCCTCCCACTGTGGGATACCAGGCAATGAGAAAGCTGACCAACTGGCCAAAGAGGGCACTGAAATGGAGCAACCAGACATACCAATCACTTATAATCAGAAGAAAAGCATGATAAAAACCTACAGGAAGCCACAAACACCACCACATGATGACTATCACATGCTAAACAGAAAGGAACAAGTCACCATATTCCGTCTCCGAACAGGACACAGCCGACTCCGAAGTCATATGTATACAAAGTTTAAGGTTGGTACTACCAATCTGTGTACATGTGCCCAGGTGCCCCAAACTGTGGAACATATCCTCCAGAACTGCATCAACTACGAGTCACTGAGAAATAATTACTGGTCCAGTGAAACCACTAAAGAAGATAAGCTCTATGGTTCCATACATGAATTACAAAAAACAGTGAAATTTATCCAAGAGACAGGACTGCAGATATAGACAGACAGTGCGAACGAAGAAGAAGAAGAAGAAGAAGAAGAAGCAAAGGGTGGAAAGAAGAGAGAGAAGAGAGAGATAAAAGAGAGAGAAGACAGAGATAAGAGAGAGATAAGAGATAAAAGAGAGCTAAGAGAGAGAAGAGAGAGATAAAAGAGAGAAAGAAGAGAGAGAGAAGAGAGAGATAAAAGAGAGAAAGAAGACAGAGAGAAGAGAGAGAGAAGAGAGAGATTGACTGATTAATCTATTTGCAAAGGGTGGAGAGAAGAGAGAGATAAAAGAGGACAGAGAGATAAGAGATAGATAAGAAAGGGAGAAAAGAGAGAGATAAGAGAGAGAGAAAAGAGAGAGAAGAGAGAGAGAGAAAAGAGAGAGAAAAGAGAGAGAGAAGAGAGATAAGAGAGAGATTGATTGATTAATCTAGCAAAAGGTGGAGAGAAGAGAGAGATAAGAGAGAGAGAGAGAGAGAGATAAGGTTACTGGAAGAAATGAATAGAAAATGAAACATTTTTGAACACATGCTATCATGATTAGGTAGTTACGTCCCCTGATATTGTCACGTAGTAGGGGTCATGTAGTAGGGGTCGTGTAGTAGGGGTCATGTAGTAAGGGTATGAAGGGCCATCAACCGCATTTGAGATACCGATGCCAGCACCTGTCCTCACGTACAATATTTATATATGTTGAGACCATCACGAAAATCATGAAGAAATCATGCTTAAGAAATTGTGGATAGGGGATCACGGACACAAAAATCATGGATATGAAATCATGAGGAAGACATAGATATGAAATCATGAGGAAGTCATGGATATAAAATGATCGACAGATATTTGTTTATAGGAAATAGTGGACAAGAAATCGTGGAGAAGGAAATCATGGATAAGAAACATTTGCTAGATTTGATCCTATATTGTACCATATGGGATGTAGCATTCGCCATAATGGATAAATGTTCGTCATATGGGATGTAGCATTCGCCATAAAAGATAAATATTCGTCATATGGGATGTAGCATTCGCCATAAAAGATAAATATTCGTCATATGGGATGACACGTGAAATTAGCCGGGTGATCACTTGTTATCAGAGCACGGCACCACGATGATAGACAGATAAAGTATGTGGAACTTGACCGAATTGTGAACACTCTAAATAAGAGTGTGTGGAAATGTGAAGTCTGGCCACAGACCTGCTATCTTCTCACTGAAGACGGTCTTATCAGAACCGAAAAACTTGTCTATATCACATTTATCTTGCGCGTTTGCCTTGGCTATCATTCCACGTCATGGTCCGTCTCTTGTGTCAAGTAGTTTCATTGGTCAGCTTCGAATCTCACCAGCCCAATCACAAATCTCCTTCCTTGATAAGTATGGCTCCCCAGCCTCTTTGTTTTCACCTGCCTGGATTCTTCAAGCGTCGGACGGAGATTAAGTTATCACTATAACTAAATAAATAAGACAACAGGAGACAGTTTTAGCCTCTTTAGTCATGAATATCAATATGAGGTCAAGTTTCAGAAGATAATTATAGCTATCTTAAAGTATCCTCGAGATAATTTCTTCAGCTTTGTATTAAAACTCATAGTGGATTGTTTGAAAGTGGACCTATTTTTATCTGTAAGTATCATGCATGACTAAGGCGTCGGTATTTAGAAAGCAAGAAACAAGAAAAGATTATAAATATTCGCCTCGGCTTTTCATAAGACATACTCCAAGCTATTTTTAGAGCGCAGGTGGCAACAAGCAAAGGGGAAAAAAAGGTGATAGAGTGGTTTAACGGGTTTCCATAACAAATAGTATATCAGAATGTAAACAAAGTTGTCCAAGCATTCAGACATGCAGGGACATGCAGCGACGCACATACAGGCAGGCACATAACTGGGGATTTCAAGGCCTGACCTATATTCTTTTGCATGGGGTGGGGTGGGGGGCGTGTACTTTACTGAACCTGGGCGGGAGTTGAAAAACTTGTCCAGGAATAAAATATTAATAATAAACCTAATACACAATGATAAAAAAAACATAACAATCTGTAGTTCAGTGCACAGATTCATCATCATCATCATCATCATCATCATCGCCTTTCACTCCCTTGAGAGCATAGGCCATGGATAACAGCTCTCCAGTCATCCCTGTTCTTGGAATTGTTCTCTGCTTCCTTCCATGTGTATCCCTTGTCTCTGAGCACTGTCATAATGTCTCTTCTCCAGGTAAGTCTAGGTCTTTCGCATTTTCTATTTCCTTGAGGATTCCATGTCAGTGCCTGTCTTGCTATGCAGGTGTCGGGTTTTCTCAGAGTGTGGCCAATCCACCTCCACTTCCTAGACATGATTTTGTAGGTTCATAGGTTCTTGTCCTGCCCTTTCTCAGACCTTCTCGTTCCTGATCTTGTCCTGCCATTTAATGTTTAAAATCCCCCTCATGTAGTAGTTCATGAACGTTTGTATCCTCTGTTGTATTGTCTTGGCCATAACCCATGTCTCTGAACTATATAGCAGGACAGTCTTTATGTTTGTATTGAAAAGCCTAAGTTTAGTTCTTGTTTTGATGTTCTTAGATGACCATATTTTGTTAAGTTGGAAAAATGCTGTCCTGGCCTTGGTTATTCTAGCTTTAGCATCTTTTTCCGTTCCCCCATATTTATCCACTATGTTGGCTAAATATGTGAAATACTCTACTTCCTCAATTGGCACTCCCTCAGTTACATTGTTACTTTTCATTATTGCAAAGATTACTAATAAAGAATGTGTGAGAATAGCGGAAGAAACAAATCTTATTTTAAAAAAATACGAGAAGACAACGTACTTTATAGGACATGCAATGAGAAGAGAGGGCACGGAAAATATTATAACAACAGGAAAATAGAGGGAAGAAGAGCCAGGAGAAGACCAAGAGAAACGGTACTGGATAGCTTGACGAGATGGTGTGAGAGGAGATCACCAGCTGAGCTGATGAAGGATGGGGTACTAGAGAGGGACGTAACAGCCAATGCTAGTCGGCACAGCACATGATGATGATGATGATGAATTGACAATGTATTCAGCTGAATATAAGCAGCGAGTCACATTTAGCAGTTTTACAATTCAGAATGTTGTAATTTTAAAACAACAAACAAAAAAAAAAAAGAAGGGATGAGAGGGGGAAGGCGGCACTGCTTGTTTTTGGTCTACTTTCAAATATTAGTTAAATATATGTCATTATTTAACGTCATACACGTTAGTCCGGGCCTTCAATCATTAAACGTCCGATACGTTGGTCCAGACCTTAAATCATTTCACGTCAGATACGTTAGTCAAGTCCTTAAATCATTCCACATCAGATACGTTAGTCCAGGCCTTAAATACATAGTTCTTGCCTGCAAGCCTCACTCTACTCCAGAAATCCAGGCTCGCATGACCCTAGAGACCTGTCACGGATCTGACTATTTTGTTTTTTAAGTGTCTGCCATTGCCAGGTACAAATGCTGGTGTAGACAGGTACCCGGTGGGAATCCCCACTGAAAGTATGTCACAGAACGAGGTGCCTCTCACTAGGTAGGTGTGGCCTGTAGTTCGCTTATGACTGTTAAGTTTATGAATATTAAACAGGTCAGAAAGTAGGTCAGTCAAAACATTCAAATTTTCTGTTATTGGGAAACTGTAAAGGTACATTTTAATTTAAGGCGTCACGCTGAATTCTGTTGCCTGAGGATACATCATCGTTTGGGGTGTCCCCAGGGAGAGTAAGCTGCCCGGGGGATACGAGACAGAAACTTCGGTGGACCCTAAGACCATCAACGATGAGAGTCATTTCCGTCGGCGTTTTACCTTTCTCTGGAGCAGTTTCATACCTGAATGTCTGTCTGAAACAGTTTGATACCTGAATGTCTGTCTGAAACAGTTTGATACTTGAAAGTCTGTCTGAAACAGTTTGGTACTTGAATGTCTGTCTGAAACAGTTTGATACTTGAATGTCTGTCTGAAACAGTTTGATACCTGAATGTCTGTCTGAAACAGTTTGATACTTGAATGTCTGTCTGAAACAGTTTGATACCTGAATGTCTGTCTGAAACAGTTTGATACTTGAATGTCTGTCTGAAACAGTTTGATACTTGAATGTCTGTCTGAAACAGTTTGATACCTGAATGTCTGTCTGAAACAGTTTGATACCTGAATGTCTGTCTGAAACAGTTTGGTATGTGAGTTTCTGTCTGAAACAGTTTGATATCTGAGTTTCTGTCTGAAACAGTTTGATATCTGAGTTTCTGTCTGAAACAGTTTGATATCTGAGTTTCTGTCTGAAACCGTTTGGTATCTGAGTTTCTGTCTGAAACAGTTTGATATCTGAGTTTCTGTCTGAAACAGTTTGATATCTGAGTTTCTGTCTGAAACAGTTTGATATCTTAGTTTCTGTCTGAAACCGTTTGGTATCTGAGTTTCTGTCTGAAACAGTTTGATATCTTAGTTTCTGTCTGAAACCGTTTGGTATCTGAGTTTCTGATCCTGATATTTCTCCTTGACCTGGTCAGTAGAGACAATTGTTCTTACGTGAACAAGGCAATTATAAGGAGAAGAGAAGAGAAGTGAGAGAGAGAGAGAGAGAGAGAGAGGGAGTGTGTGTGTGTGTGTGTGTGGTGGTACATAAACAAGACAATTATAAAGAGAAAGGAGAGAGAGTTGTGCTATATAAAAAGACAATTATAAAGAGAAAAGAGTGGTGCTACACGACCAAGACAATTATAAAGAGAAACAGAGAGAGGTGCTACATAAACAAGACAATTCTAACAAGAAGAGAGGGACAGAAAAGTTGGCCCTACATGAACACGACAATTCTAACGAGAAGAGAGGGAGAGAAAAGTTGGCCCTACATGAACACGACAATTCTAACGAGAAGAGAGGGAGAGAAAAGTTGGCCCTACATGAACACGACAATTCTAACAAGAAGAGAGGGAGAGAAAAGTTGGCTTTACATGAACACGACAATTCTAACAAGAAGAGAGGGAGAGAAAATTTGGCCCTACATGAACACGACAATTCTAACAAGAAGAGAGGGAGAGAAAAGTTGACTTTACATGAACACGACAATTCTAACAAGAAGAGAGAGAGAGAGAGAGAGAGAAAAGTTGACTCTACATGAACACGACAATTCTAACAAGAAGAGAGAGAGAGAGAAGTTGACTCTATATGAACACGACAATTCTAACAAGAAGAGAGAGAGAGAGAAAAGTTGGCCCTACATGAACACGACAATTCTAACAAGAAGAGAGGGAGAGAAAAGTTGACTCTACATGAACACGACAATTCTAGCAAGAAGAGAGGGAGAGAAAAGTTGACTCTACATGAACACGACAATTCTAACAAGAAGAGAGAGAGAGAAAAGCTGACTCTACATGAACACGACAATTCTAACAAGAAGAGAGAGAGAGAGAGAGAAGTTGACTCTATATGAACACGACAATTCTAACAAGAAGAGAGAGAGAGAGAAAAGTTGGCCCTACATGAACACGACAATTCTAACAAGAAAAGAGAGTGAGAGAGAAACGTTGACTCTACATGAACACGACAATTCTAACAAGAAGAGAGAGAGAGAAAAGTTGGCCCTACATGAACACGACAATTCTAACAAGAAGAGAGGGAGAGAAAAATTGACTCTACATGAACACGACAATTCTAACAAGAAGAGAGATAGAGAGAAAAGTTGACTCTACATGAACACGACAATTCTAACAAGAAGAGAGGGAGAGAAAAGTTGGCACTACATGAACACGACAATTCTAACGAGAAGAGTGGGAGAGAAAAGTTGGCCCTACATGAACACGACAATTCTAACGAGAAGAGTGGGAGAGAAAATTTGGCACTACATGAACACGACAATTCTAACGAGAAGAGAGGGAGAAAAAGGTTGGCCCTACATGAACAAGATAGTTAAACAGGGAATAGAAAGGAAGTCAAAGCAACATACCCAAGACAGATATAAAGAGACTAGAAATGTTATTATACAAACATAAATAAGACAGATATAAAGAGACTAGAAATGTTACTGTACAAACATAAACAAGACAGATATAAAGAGACTAGAAATGTTATTATACAAACATAAACAAGACAGATATAAAGAGACTAGAAATGTTACTAAACAAACATAAATAAGACAGATATAAAGAGAGTAGAAATGTTACTAAACAAACATAAAAAGACAGACATAAAGAGACTAGAAATGTTACTAAACAAACATAAATAAGACAGATATAAAGAGACTAGAAATGTTATTAGACAAACATAAACAAGACAGATATAAAGAGACTAGAAATGTTATTAGACAAACATAAACAAGACAGATATAAAGAGACTAGAAATGTTATTCTTATATCCTTACATCCTTCTGGTGCCATTAAACGTCACACATGGCTCGCATAGTTGTTTGCCAAGTTTTCCTGTTCTCGGCGAGTCTTTCTACTTCATCAAGGGATGTTATACCCACTAAACTGGCTTCTCTTAACAATGTCCTCTTTAGAGTTTTCACGTGGTCGACCTTTTTTTTTTTCTTCGGTCTATTTTGCTCCACTTGATAGCTTGTTTTAGAAACGTTATGAGACAAGCATAAACAAGACAGATATAAAGAAAATAGACTGGGATTTAGAGAAAACAAAATGTCATATCTTGTTTAAAAAATAAAAATCGAAAATATTATTATGGACACGAACCGACATAGACTGAAACTATTTTGACATTGACATCTGGTCGACCTGGTAATGATATGTTTATCTTCCTCTTTGCCGTCTCCTCGGAAAACGAACATTTTACAGCCATAGATCTTTCTGACTGGAGTTTATGTCTGAATTCTTCAACCCCGATTTTTTTCAGGAAATGTCCATATTCATGCTTTCTATGAATCATAATCAGCGGTTTGAGAGGTAAGCTTTGAAATGCAAAGTGGCAAACATTTTGCTGTCACGTGATGATGCCAGCAACATCTAGGTCACGTATGGTTTTCCCAGCTGGATTTGAGCCCAAGAGATTGAAAGTACTTTCGGCAACAATTCTGAAGCTGGCCTGGCACGACCCACGGCAGAAAGGTGACAGAAAAAGCAGACAAATGTCTGGGAAAAGAGCAAATATGAAAGTTCTTTTGCATACAAAGAAAAATGTAAGGATCATCGAGTATCTTTGATAATATTATCTTTCACATTAGCCACAGATATTCATCTTAAATAGCAAGAAAAGCTGTTGCCTTTTGATCAATACGTGAAAGATAAATCTGATTGGAAAACACTAGATAAAGCTGTAGGCACAGATAATAAAGCTGATAATGTTATCCATATTTTTAGAGAAATAGAGCAGTTGGTGCTAGTCGTGGATATAGAGAATAGAGATGCTTCTTCTAGCTGTAGATATAGAGTAGAGATGCTCCTTCTAGCTGTAGATATAGAGAATAGAGATGCTCCTTCTAGCTGTAGATATAGAGAATAGAGATGCTCCTTCTAGCTGTAGATATAGAGTAGAGATGCTCCTTCTAGCTGTAGATATAGAGAATAGAGATGCTCCTTCTAGCTGTAGATATAGAGAATAGAGATGCTCCTTCTAGCTGTAGATATAGAGAATAGAGATGCTCCTTCTAGCTGTAGATATAGAGAATAGAGATGCTTCTTCTAGCTGTAGATATAGAAAATAGGGATGCTTCTTCTAGCTGTAGATATAGAGAATAGAGATGCTCCTTCTAGCTGTAGATATAGAGAATAGAGATGCTCCTTCTAGCTGTAGATATAGAGAATAGAGATGCTCCTTCTAGCTGTAGATATAGAGAATAGAGATGCTTCTTCTAGCTGTAGATATAGAGAATAGAGATGCTCCTTCTAGCTGTAGATATAGAGTAGAGATGCTCCTTCTAGCTGTAGATATAGAGAATAGAGATGCTCCTTCTAGCTGTAGATATAGAGAATAGAGATGCTCCTTCTAGCTGTAGATATAGAGAATAGAGATGCTCCTTCTATCTGTAGATATAGAAAATAGAGATGCTCCTTTTAGATGTAGATATTGAGAAAAGAATTCTTGGTGCTAGTCGTAGATATAAAGAATAGGATGTAAGTGCTAGTTATAGATATAGAGAATATAAATATTGGTAATATCCACAGACGTAGAAGATAAATCTAACGCATTCAATATAAAGATTACTAGAAAAAGTTGTGTGATACCTGTGATGATGTGGAATATAAATTTGTCGAACTGATTCTAGATTCTTACAGAAAAATAAAAGCATTTGTACTAAGTCACTATAAAGCTGTAGGGGAGATAAAGCTGATAGACTAGCTTTAGATAAATTTAGAAGGATATAAACCGGTCACACAGTCATGTCTGACTGCAGTTTATGGGAAGGTAAATGCTAGATAAAGGTGAAAGTTGTTACCAACTCACTCACAGCTTACCTGCTCACACCTGGGTAATAACCTAGGCGACGGGATGAGTGCCTCACCTGCGTCCAGACGGGATTACACATTAATCCTCTCATGCCTTAGAGGCACATAGGGATGTAGTGTTAGTGCCCATATTTTCCTTGACCTGTCAGCACACTAGAGGGTGATATGGTCAGTATCACGCCTGGCCGCCTTTACTTCCCCAACTCCAGACGAAGTCAGGTACCCATTTTTACAGCTTGGTGACTGGGGTGCCTCCGGCCGGATTCGAACCCCCGACCTTCGCCATGAGAGACCATTGCACTAACCACTTCGCCACTCAGACACATTACACATAAGAGTACACAAAATATTTTGGGAAGAAAAAAAAACAAAACAAGGATCGACATATCATCTGTAAAAACGTGAATATTGATGAAAACTGGCTCTTCAACTCAAAAATAAAAAATAAAAAAGAAGAAAGAAATAAAATCGTCCTTCGAATAATAATGGAATACTTAGTTATAAGGAGAAGTCAAGGAGAAGATGGGCCTCGGGTATCGGTGACATTGTAAACGCTACACTCACTGAAGCAGACATCATGCCTAGATTCACACTGACCTTCTAGAGCGCAGTGAACATTAGTTTGCTACCAGGAGTTGGCCAAAGCAAGGGCAGATAATGCTCACGCCGCGAACTACTACGCTTGACTTTCTTGTTTTCAAGTTTGCTTCTTCTCAACTCCGCGTCCCTTGTACCGGGCAGTTTTCCAGCTAGCACTGTCTTTCGCCAGTTCTTTCCCATTCTGATGATTTATTGATGGAGTGTTAGTGGTTTTTTTTTTTCCTCTTTCAAACGCCGTGCCTACATGTGCGTCAATAGAGTCATACAGTGAGTGCGTTGACCAGTGTGTAACTTTATGTATGAATATGTGCGTTTATAGTACACGTGTACACACCCACACAAGGCACCACATCACACATGGTTGCGGGTGTATAAAGTACAGATGTGGCACTTTGGGTGGGTGACTCGTGCACGGATTTCGTCACGAATTTCATTTTTGGAATGTCCTTGCGACTCCAGAGCAACATAGTAACACACAATAATTAGTGTATAGGTATATAACTATACACAAAGCACTGCAGTAAAGCTGCGATACCAAAATGTATAAACTAGGACAAAAAGTAGGACCAGCTTTATTATTTAACGATAACAAATTTGTAACCTTTCGGCGCGAGCCTTTGTCAAACAAAAAACAAACAGGGCGAAGAATCAGAGAGAGGAGACAAAGCATAGATTCACGTGAATTAACGAAATAATAAAAAATGAAAAAAATTAATGAAAAATTGTAAATGATTTATCTTAGGTCTTGGAACAGTACAAAGTTACAATCGCCTGTATGTCGCAAGGAGCACAAACAAAATGCCCCAATTATTATGTAAACAAAGTGTTCGTTCTGAAAGGTGCAAAATTGTGTATGGTTGAGTGTAGAAAATGTTAAGAGACAGATATGCGCATACAAGAAGCAGAGAATTATTCCAAGAACAGGGATGACTGGAGAGCCTTTATCCATGTCCGGTGCTCTGAAGGGAGTCTTCTTCTTTTTCTTCTTCTTCTTCTTCGTTCGCTTCTACCACCAAGACTGCCCCGTGATAGTACTGAATTTACTCCTGTGGTCCTCGATAGGTCCCATGGTCCCCGGGACCACACGAGATCATTGAGAGGACCACAGGAGATTCAGAGTATCGCAGGGCTTGAGCCTGTATTCTTGGTGGGTCTCAGAAGCTGAGAGGTGGTTGCCCATCCAGGCTAGAGTTGGACTTTCTCACCGGAAAACCTCAGCGTGATTAGGATACGCATACATCCCCGCCGGGTGAGAGGTAGTTGCCTATCTAGACTGCACTGGTCCAGTGTCTCCGACTTCAGCATTTTGTGGTCGTGGCCGCTACCCTTCCTAGTTGTGACCAGGATGGAGCTTTTGTCCAGGAGGACGAACCCTCGCCACTAGTAATTTCCACCCCTGGATTAAGCCAGTTTATATTCTCCCAGTATGGACGTGTTTAGGACGTGATCGACCTCTAGAGCGGAGGTACCGTGACATGAGTAGCCATCAAGTTTCACCCCTGGTTTAAGCCGGTTTAGGCATATTTCAGCAGTATGGGTGTATACCGGACGTGACTGGCCCCTAGAGTAGAGGTGCTGTGGTATGAGTAGCTCTCGCCGCGATACTATTGGATATACCGATTACGCTTCACTTTATCCTTTCCATCACCTTTTCAAATCGGCGCCGTACGGCAACCATAATTGTTTTCCTCATTTTCTTCTTTGGCCGGGAGGAGTTTCACTCCACGCGCGGCATCCGAAGATTCTCGCCAGCAGTGTCTTATCCCCTAGGGTTAAACCGCTTCAGGCAATTCGCTCGGTATGAGTGCACATAGGACATGGCCGACCTCCAGAACAGAGGTGCCGTGATTTGAGCAGTCCTGACCTCAAGACTACTGATTACTTCACGTAATCCTTTCTTTCACCTTTTCCACAATGGCGCCGCGCGGCAACATCAATCGCACCTTTCTTCACTGGCTGGGAGAAGCCTCACTCCTCGCACGGCAGCTGAAGAATCTCGCCAGCAGTGGTAGATGAACTACCAAACATGACTCTCATCTACCCGAAGCGTCTAGTTTTCAGGCGCCATATATTCGCTTTCGCGTCTTCTCCTGTCGGTTTGAACATTTCTGCCACGAGAAGGCCAGGTGGTGGACATGACTGTCAGAGGCTGTTTGAGACGCAAGCCTAGGAGTGATTTTATTGGAGTGGAGAGTGTATCCCCCACCCCACCTCCGGCTATAACAGTCCTTAGAACCGCTTAAGGGAGTGAAAGACGATGATGATGATGATTACTATCAAACATCATCATCATCATCATCATCGCCTTTCACTCCCTTAAGAACACCGGACATGGAGAAAGGCTCTCCAGTCATCCCTGTTCTTGGAATAATTCTCTGCACCTTCTATACGCATCCCTGTCTCTTAACACTTTCTACAATCAATCATGCACAACTTGGCGCCTTTCAGAACGAACGCTCTGTTCACATAGTAAGTGGGGCGTATTGTTTGTGCTCCTTGCGACATACATGCGACTGTAACTTTCTACTGTCCCAAGACCTAAGATAAATCGTTTATAGTTTTTCTTTTTTTTTTTCATTTTTTATTATTTCGTTAATTCACGTGAATCTATACTTTGTCTCCTCTCTCTCTCTCTAATTCTTCGTCCTGTTTGTTTTTGTTTGACAAAGGCTCGCGCCGAAACGTCACAAGTTTGTTACCGTTAAATAATAAAGCTGTTCCTACCTTCCCCCTAGTTTATATATTCTAGAGCAACATAAACCAGAAACTCTGCTCTTTTTTTTCTGTACATATTTGAAGCCGTACATGGCCGCCACATAAGACGGCTAAAAATAACACACCGGACTGCGACCTTGATATAAATTTTCCACTGACCAATTTAGAAAGTCTGCTTCCTAATATGGATTAGCTTCTGTTGTTGACATGGTAAAATGGCTTCTTTGTTAAAAAAAAAATATCCAGGATGTGAAAAAAAAAAACAGTTATCTTCCTGGAAACATGGTAGAGTTGCGACCATTGAGAAAGAAACTAGAGTTATAACCCTTGAAAAAAAAACTAGACTTACTACCCTTGAGAAAGAAACTAGAGTTAATGCCCTTGGGAAAGAAACTAGAGTTACTACCCTTGAGAAAAAAACTAGATAAGAGACAATAAAATTGCTTAAAAAGTGACCCCCAAAAGTGACAGGTAGTGAAAATACTGTACCTTAAAAATTATTGAAATGAGCATATTTAGAAGTTCTCTCTCTCTCTCTCTCTCTCTCTCGATTATTATTATTATTATTATTAAACAGAATTAGTGGGTGAAGACACTTCTCTGATGAGGCAATCAGCGACCCATAGCTGATATACTAGCATTAGTGTTAGCGAATCATTGCTGACTAAGACCCTATCCCACCTCTCCGTGGTACCCCTCAGCAACAAGCCTAGCCTGGCTAACCGGGCAGGGATCGCCATACTCCCTATAGTGGTGAAGTCTGCTAAAGAAGCATTGCACACCCCCTGCTTTTTAGCTGTACTCCGGGACTGAAAAAATATCTGCCATAACCC
The DNA here is from genome assembly GCA_009760885.1 of Achatina immaculata. Lineage (NCBI taxonomy): Eukaryota > Metazoa > Mollusca > Gastropoda > Stylommatophora > Achatinidae > Lissachatina > Lissachatina immaculata. The sequence goes on from CM019716.1 coordinate 41,130,076, forward strand.
GCTCCCACGCCGATACGATGCTGTGTCTCAACACCTTCACAGCGTCGGCTGCAAAGAACAACAGCTCGCAGTTACAGGGAGTTCGTACAACTACAGGTAAACGGCATTAGTGTTATTTGTGTGTATGGACCTCCTTGAGGTAATCTGCTGTTCGCGTTATCATAATGTCTTTGCTTCCTGTTAAGCTTGGCAACCCCGACGTGCTACCACCGCTGCCCCGCTTGACCGTCAGTAAAAAGAACAACTCAGATAACAAGGAGAGATAACTACCAAATATCGCTTACACAGAGTTCATGAACTTGTATCGGATTTCTTTCCATTTCAGCGTTTTGGTACTCTCCAGTCTCAGATGTGGCCGCCGGTCTGAGGGGATTTTCTGTAGCTCTACGGCATGGCAAGAACTCAGCTAGGACCTGAAAAGCTCATGCTTGCTTCTTAGAGAATAATGTATAACTCGAACTAAGTTGAAAAGAAATTTAAAAGAAAAAAAAAGAAGAAGGGATCATTATAAGATACGGTGGACTTTGAACTGCCGCGGTGCAAATTCTTGAAGTTGAAAACACGAAACTGCTAGCAGAGAGAGAGAGAGAGAGAGAGAGAGAGAGAGAGAGAGAGGGAGGGAGAGAGAGAAGCTAAGCCTATATAAGCTAAATGACAGAAGCAGGAGAGGACAGTACCATATCTTTCATGAAAGATCAGTTCGTAGTCCAGTCCATTTCTTAGTTAAATGTCTGCCCGGTTCTTACGAAAATGTCTGTTCGGTTCTTAGTTAAATGTCTGTTCGGTTCTTAGTAAATGTCTGTTCGGTTCTTAGTTAAATGTCTGTTCGGTTCTTAGTAAATGTCTGCCCAGTTCATAGTTAAATATCTGCCCAGTTCTTAGGTAAATTGTCCAGTTCTCAGATAAATATTTGCCCAGTCTTAGGTAAATTGTCCAGTTCTCAGATAAATATTTGCCCAGTCTTAGGTAAATTGTCCAGTTCTCAGATAAATATTTGCCCAGTCTTAGGTAAATTATCCAGTTCTCAGATAAATATTTGCCCAGTCTTAGGTAAATTGTCCAGTTCTCAGATAAATATCTGCCCAATTCTTAAGTTCTTAGATAAATTGTCTGTTCAGTTCTTAGTTAAATGTCTGCTCAGTTCATAGGTAAAATGTCTGTTCAGTTCTTAGTTAAATGTCTGTTCAGTTCTTAGGTAAAATATCTGTTCAGTTCTTAGTTAAATGTCTGTTCAGTTCTTAGTTAAATGTCTGTTCAGTTTTTAGTTAAACGTCTGTTCAGTTCTTAGTTAAATGTCTGTTTGGTTCTTAGTAAATATCTGCCCAGTTCTTAGATAAATTGTATGTTCAGTTCTTAGTTAAATGTCTGTTCAGTTCTTAGGTAAAATGTCTGTTCAGTTCTTAGTTAAATGTCTGTTCAGTTCTTAGTTAAATGTCTGTTCAGTTCTTAGTTAAATGTCTGTTCAGTTCTTAGTTAAATGTCTGTTCAGTTCTTAGATAAAATGTCTGTTCAGTTCTTAGTTAAATGTCTGTTCAGTTCTTAGTTAAATGTCTGTTCAGTTCTTAGATAAAATGTCTGTTCAGTTCTTAGTTAAATGTCTGTTCAGTTCTTAGTTAAATGTGTGTTCGGTTCTTAGTAAATGTCTGCCCAGTTCTTAGGTAAATTGTCCAGTTCTCAGATAAATATCTGCCTAGTTCTTAGGTAAATTGTCTGTTCAGTTATTAGGTAAATGTTTGTTCAGTTATTAGGTAAATCTTTGTTCAGTTATTAGGTAAATGTTTGTTCAGTTATTAGGTAAATGTTTGTTCAGTTATTAGGTAAATGTTTGATCAGTTATTAGGTAAATGTCTGCCCAATTCTCAAGTAGATATCTGCCAATTTCGAGGGAAGCCATACCTGAAATGGGACATGTCATTTGACAGATATCTGGCGGGCCTCCGCTCTCTTCTCACTCAGGTGGAATCTGGGGGCCAGTCTTGGTTTATCATGCAGAACCAGAGAGACGTCTGTTTTGGTGGCCAGGAAAGCTGGAAGGTAGAGTGGCCTAGACTGTCGGAGAAGTCTAGTGATGAAGTCATTAATTTCAAGAGTTCATTCCAGTCACTGGTTACACGTGGTCAGCAATCTGTAGTGGAATCCGGTTATTGTGGTCAAACAAGCTTCAGATACGAGCGTCGTATGTCAGCTTATATGTGTATGTGTTGCGTGTTTGACAGCATATGTACTCCAGATAACAGATCATACTTGCAGGTGACGAAGTATACGACCAATGGCAAGGACAGAATACGCCACGGGCCGTGCAGAGAACACATAGTAGAGAATACGAAATAAGCAGGTGGAAATATACATTGCCATCAGTCCTTCCTGTAGCTGGTCAACAGACCTACCAGTCTGCGCTCACTCTGGGGAGAAGATGCAAGGCTCGTCCAGCTAGATGAAGCTGGCCAAGACGTCGTCCATGTCTTATTTAGCACCTCCCAAAGCAGGCTCGTTACAGACATCAGGTCGTCTTGTCCACATGTTCTGCGTACTCAGAACCACGTGGAGTTATTTCCCCTGAGCTATGGTACTCTGTTCTCTGTGAGAGTGTAAACATCTTCTGTCGGATAACTTTGTGTATACATCATAATTTCCTAGGGTTGGCAGTTGGTTTATTGCGCCACACGGTCAAGACAAGGGTGAAGAAGATGTGAGTGCACGCGTCCTGAAATTTGTTTCCTTTCGTTGATGAAGTTTACGTTTACAGTGTGGTAGTGAGCAGAGGTCAAAATCTTGTCATCAGTTTTGGGTAATAAAAATCACTCAAGTAGTCCTTGTTTCACATTTTTTAAAAATTGCATCTTTTTATCAGTTACAAATCCCATCATTATTCAATCTATTCATCTGTGAGAAACAAATGGGACAAGTACTTCCAGCAAAAATCGTATTTTCATTTCCTATTCCATCATTCTCGACGGTTTACAGCTGGTATGTATGTATGTATGTATGTATGTATGTATGTATGTATGTATGTATGTATGTATGTATGTATGTATATAATGAATGTATGCATAAAAAATGGCTCACTAACTGCTGTTCATCACAGCGCAAGTATAAGTTCATGAACTCAAACTCATGAGCATCTGTTACATGTTACAAAAATATAGACCTACTTTTCTATTAGCAACCTTGAACCCGAGACGAAGAGCTACAGCCAGCAGCAAGCCTGTCCCAGTAGCAGGCTTGTCCCAGTAGCAGGCTTGTCCCAGCAGCAAGCTTGTCCCAACTCTCCCCTAACTCATCTAAATCCTGGACAGCATGATTCTGACGTTGCAACTCTATAAAGCAACAAACAACACAACAACGGCTGTCTAATCAAGGACAGCAATTTCGGAAGTAAAATGCCACGTGGGCAATTAACGTCATAATATATAAACGACCACGTCGATGTAAATGTTGCCAAAGTAAGGTAGAAGTTTAGTTTGTTATTTGAACTGGGTGCTGAAGTTAATTCTTCTCTCCCACCCTACCCCTACCCCCACACTCTCACACTCATTTAAACGAGGCCTTTTTTATACTGAATGAGGGTTTTTCTCTTAAAACACTGATTTCTCTCTCTATCTCTCTCTCTATCTCTCTCTATCTATCTCTGTTTATCTCTCTATATCTCTCTATCTCTCTATATCTCTCTATCTCTCTCTATCTCTCTCTGTCTCTGTGTCTGTGTGCAATTTATTCCAGTGTGCATGGCCATACTGGTTTTTGAAACTCTTGGCCTATTCTTGTTTCGAATTCTAACTTTAGTAATCTGGCTCAAAGGAGCGTTGCGAAGCCGGTCTACAAACTACTCCTTTCGTGTTGAGAGGACATTCTGCTACAAACTGCGAAACGTCTACGCTCAGAGAGACGTCTGTTTTGGTGGCCAGGAAAGCTGGAAGGTAGAGTGGCCTAGACTGTCGGAGAAGTCTAGTGATGAAGTCATTAATTTCAAGAGTTCATTCCAGTCACTGGTTACACGTGGTCAGCAATCTGTAGTGGAATCCGGTTATTGTGGTCAAACAAGCTTCAGATACGAGCGTCGTATGTCAGCTTATATGTGTATGTGTTGCGTGTTTGACAGCATATGTACTCCAGATAACAGATCATACTTGCAGGTGACGAAGTATACGACCAATGGCAAGGACAGAATACGCCACGGGCCGTGCAGAGAACACATAGTAGAGAATACGAAATAAGCAGGTGGAAATATACATTGCCATCAGTCCTTCCTGTAGCTGGTCAACAGACCTACCAGTCTGCGCTCACTCTGGGGAGAAGATGCAAGGCTCGTCCAGCTAGATGAAGCTGGCCAAGACGTCGTCCATGTCTTATTTAGCACCTCCCAAAGCAGGCTCGTTACAGACATCAGGTCGTCTTGTCCACATGTTCTGCGTACTCAGAACCACGTGGAGTTATTTCCCCTGAGCTATGGTACTCTGTTCTCTGTGAGAGTGTAAACATCTTCTGTCGGATAACTTTGTGTATACATCATAATTTCCTAGGGTTGGCAGTTGGTTTATTGCGCCACACGGTCAAGACAAGGGTGAAGAAGATGTGAGTGCACGCGTCCTGAAATTTGTTTCCTTTCGTTGATGAAGTTTACGTTTACAGTGTGGTAGTGAGCAGAGGTCAAAATCTTGTCATCAGTTTTGGGTAATAAAAATCACTCAAGTAGTCCTTGTTTCACATTTTTTAAAAATTGCATCTTTTTATCAGTTACAAATCCCATCATTATTCAATCTATTCATCTGTGAGAAACAAATGGGACAAGTACTTCCAGCAAAAATCGTATTTTCATTTCCTATTCCATCATTCTCGACGGTTTACAGCTGGTATGTATGTATGTATGTATGTATGTATGTATGTATGTATGTATGTATGTATGTATGTATGTATGTATATAATGAATGTATGCATAAAAAATGGCTCACTAACTGCTGTTCATCACAGCGCAAGTATAAGTTCATGAACTCAAACTCATGAGCATCTGTTACATGTTACAAAAATATAGACCTACTTTTCTATTAGCAACCTTGAACCCGAGACGAAGAGCTACAGCCAGCAGCAAGCCTGTCCCAGTAGCAGGCTTGTCCCAGTAGCAGGCTTGTCCCAGCAGCAAGCTTGTCCCAACTCTCCCCTAACTCATCTAAATCCTGGACAGCATGATTCTGACGTTGCAACTCTATAAAGCAACAAACAACACAACAACGGCTGTCTAATCAAGGACAGCAATTTCGGAAGTAAAATGCCACGTGGGCAATTAACGTCATAATATAAACGACCACGTCGATGTAAATGTTGCCAAAGTAAGGTAGAAGTTTAGTTTGTTATTTGAACTGGGTGCTGAAGTTAATTCTTCTCTCCCACCCTACCCCTACCCCCACACTCTCACACTCATTTAAACGAGGCCTTTTTTATACTGAATGAGGGTTTTTCTCTTAAAACACTGATTTCTCTCTCTATCTCTCTCTCTATCTCTCTCTATCTATCTCTGTTTATCTCTCTATATCTCTCTATCTCTCTATATCTCTCTATCTCTCTCTATCTCTCTCTGTCTCTGTGTCTGTGTGCAATTTATTCCAGTGTGCATGGCCATACTGGTTTTTGAAACTCTTGGCCTATTCTTGTTTCGAATTCTAACTTTAGTAATCTGGCTCAAAGGAGCGTTGCGAAGCCGGTCTACAAACTACTCCTTTCGTGTTGAGAGGACATTCTGCTACAAACTGCGAAACGTCTACGCTCAGAAAGTAGTTGATTTTTCTCATGTAGCTGCTGAAGTAGAGTCAGCTACAGAAGTGTAGCAACTCAGAGTAGTAACTGAGATTAGTAACTCAGAGTAATAACTCGGAGTAATAACTGAGATTAGTAACTCAGAGTAATAACTCGGAGTAGTAACTGAGATTAGTAACTCAGAGTAATAACTCAGAGTATTAACTCAGAGTAGTAACTCGGAGTAATAACTATTAACTCAGAGTAATAACTCAGAGTAATAACTCAGAGTAGTAACTCAGAGTAATAACTCGGAGTAATAACTGAGATTAGTAACCCAGAGTAATAACTCGGAGTAATAACTGAGATTAGTAACTCAGAGTAGTAACTCAGAGTAGTAACTCAGAGTAGTAACTCAGAGTAGTATTAGGGAGGCAAAGTTCCGCAAGGGACATGCAAATGAATGAATGAAAGCGCACGTCAGGCGGACAAAAACAAAAAATCGTTGATATCTGTAGTAAATTCCATTCGCGTTAGTAACTTACTTTCTGACAGATAGAACACAGCCGTAGGCATACGATAGATAAGAGGGTAACACAGCCTCGGACATGATAGATAAGAGTGTAACACAGCCTCAGACTTGATAGATAAGAGTGTAACGCAGCCTCAGACTTGATAGATAAGAGTGTAACACAGCCTCAGACATGATAGATAAGAGTGTAACACAGCCTCAGACTTGATAGATAAGAGTGCAACACAGCCTCAGACTTGATAGATAAGAGTGTAACACAGCCTCAGACATGATAGATAAGAGTGTAACACAGCCTCAGACATGATAGATAAGAGTGTAACACAGCCTCAGACTTGATAGATAAGAGTGTAACACAGCCTCAGACATGATAGATAAGAGTGTAACACAGCCTCAGACATGATAGATAAGAGTGTAACACAGCCTCAGACTTGATAGATAAGAGTGTAACACAGCCTCAGACATGATAGGTAAGAGTGTAACAGCCTCAGACATGATAGATAAGAGTGTAACACAGCCTCGGACATGATAGATAAGAGTGTAACACAGCCTCAGACATGATAGATAAGAGTGTAACACAGCCTCGGACATGATAGATAAGAGTGTAACACAGCCTCAGACCTGATAGATAAGAGTGTAAAACAGCCTCAGACCTGATAGATAAGAGTGTAACACAGCCTCAGACCTGATAGATAAGAGTGTAACACAGCCTCGGACCTGATAGATAAGAGTGTAACACAGCCTCGGACGTGATAGATAAGAGTGTAACACAGCCTCAGACCTGATAGATAAGAGTGTAACACAGCCTCAGACGTGATAGATAAGAGTGTAACACAGGCTCATACGTGATAGATAAGAGTGTAACACAGCCTCAGACATGATAGGTAAGAGTGTAACACAGCCTAGGACCTTATAGATAAGAGTGTAACACAGCCTCAGACATGATAGATAAGAGTGTAACACAACCTCAGACATGATAGATAAGAGTGTAACACAACCTCAGACATGATAGATAAGAGTGTAACACAACCTCAGACATGATAGATAAGAGTGTAACACAACCTCAGACATGATAGATAAGAGTGTAACACAACCTCAGACATGATAGATAAGAGTGTAACACAACCTCAGACATGATAGATAAGAGTGTAACACAACCTCAGATATGATAGGTAAGAGTTTAACACAGCCTCAGACATGATAGATAAGAGCGTAACACAGCCTCAGACATGATAGATAAGAGCGTAACACAGCCTCAGACATGATAGATAAGAGTGTAAAACAGCCTCAGACCTGATAGATAAGAGTGTAACACAGCCTCAGACCTGATAGATAAGAGTGTAACACAGCCTCGGACCTGATAGATAAGAGTGTAACACAGCCTCGGACGTGATAGATAAGAGTGTAACACAGCCTCAGACCTGATAGATAAGAGTGTAACACAGCCTCAGACGTGATAGATAAGAGTGTAACACAGGCTCATACGTGATAGATAAGAGTGTAACACAGCCTCAGACATGATAGGTAAGAGTGTAACACAGCCTAGGACCTTATAGATAAGAGTGTAACACAGCCTCAGACATGATAGATAAGAGTGTAACACAACCTCAGACATGATAGATAAGAGTGTAACACAACCTCAGACATGATAGATAAGAGTGTAACACAACCTCAGACATGATAGATAAGAGTGTAACACAACCTCAGACATGATAGATAAGAGTGTAACACAACCTCAGACATGATAGATAAGAGTGTAACACAACCTCAGACATGATAGATAAGAGTGTAACACAACCTCAGATATGATAGGTAAGAGTTTAACACAGCCTCAGACATGATAGATAAGAGCGTAACACAGCCTCAGACATGATAGATAAGAGCGTAACACAGCCTCAGACATGATAGATAAGAGCGTAACACAGCCTCAGACATGATAGATAAGAGTGTAACACAGCCTCAGACATGATAGATAAGAGCGTAACACAGCCTCAGACATGATAGATAAGAGTGTCACACAGCCTCAGCAGACATAAGACAAATAAGAGTTTTGCACAGTCTCAAATATAAGATAGATAAGAGTGTAACACAGCCTCAGACATGATAGATAAAAATGTAAAGCAGCCTCAGACAGATTAGAGTATAACATAGTCTCAGAAGACATAAGACAGATAAGAGTGTAACACAGCCTCAGACATAAGACGGCCTCAAACATAATAGAGATAAGAGTCTTACACAGCCTCAAACATGGACCTTTTTCGGGCTGTTTTCTCTGTCACATTTGTACAACTGCATGTGGAGTCTGTTTGTCACATTTGTATAACTGCATGTGGAGTCTGTTTGTCACATTTGTACAACTGCATGTGGAGTCTGTCTGTCACATTTGTAGAACTGCATGTGGAGTCTGTCTGTCACATTTGTACAACTGCATGTGGAATCTGTTTGTCACATTTGTAGAACTGCATGTGGAGTCTGTCTGTCACATTTGTACAACTGCATGTGGAGTCTGTCTGTCACATTTGTACAACTGCATGTGGAGTCTGTCTGTCACATTTGTAGAACTGCATGTGGAGTCTGTCTGTCACATTTGTACAACTGCACGTGGAGTCTGTTTGTCACATTTGTACAACTGCATGTGGAGTCTGTCTGTCAAATTTGTACAACTGCATGTGGAGTCTGTTTGTCACATTTGTACAACTGCATGTGGAGTCTGTCTGTCACATTTGTATAACTGCATGTGGAGTCTGTCTGTGACATTTGTACAACTGCATGTGGAGTCTGTTTGTCACATTTGTACAACTGCATGTGGAGTCTGTCTGTCACATTTGTACAACTGCATGTGGAGTCTGTCTGTGACATTTGTACAACTGCATGTGGAGTCTGTTTGTCACATTTGTACAACTGCATGTGGAATCTGTTTGTCACATTTGTACAACTGCATGTGGATGAAAGCTGCTTCGTCAGCTCCACCAATAAAGGTAGTTTATTCCTGTTTGGCCATGTTAAATGACACGATACTTACCAAGTTCTTGACCTCCAAGGTCTCTGTGTAACTAAATTGAACCAGCAGAATGTTTATAATATCGCAGTGCCATAAACTCTACATTGTTTCTATTCAAGAGATGACGTTTAATACCAAATGGATAACACAGCCCCGGACTGCTTGGTATTGCCCCGAGGATCACAAGTTGAGAACTACTAAAGCAGAGCAGTGGTTTTCAAAATAGGCTGTACTCCTAAATCCCCCCCCCCCCCCAACCATTGTGAAAGTCTTGGGAAGATCCAGCTGAGGGTTGTGGTAGAAGCAAAGGGCAGGGGACTGAAGGTGGGATACCAGAACGATGTGAGCCAAACAAGCTAAGGATATGGCCAGCATGGCTGAGGGTAGCAGCCTGGAAAAGTTTGAGAACCACTGGCCGAGAGAGAGAGAGAGAGAGAGAGAGAGAGAGAGAGAGAGAGAGAGAGGGGTAGTGAAGGATTTAGTCCCGGGGAAACAAGAAATAAAGTATCTGAAATGAGGAGTGACCCAAGACATCACTGACATATTGAACACCACACTCACCGGCGAGATGGGGATAAGACCAAAGCAATGCTCTTGGTTTTTTGACGAAGGCGCTAATCTTCAAGCACATTACAAGTCTTTGTAGTTTTTTTTTTTTTTTGTAGTTTTTGTCGCATCCGTTAGTTTGGAGATGTGGAAACAGATGCTGTCTGAGAAATTTATGATAAACTAAACACCTGGATTATTACTTTGAACTAACGCGTCAGCAAGAAAGGTGAGTTCGTGCGTCTGTGAGAGATGGCATGTGCGCTAGATGGATTGCGGCGTGTCACGAGGACGAAAGATGAAACCTGAAGATATAACTTGAACTGCCATAGCCCGGGTCACGATCAACAGAATGGGACTGCAGTGAGATATGAGGAATATGTGATTGCGTGACTTGTGATCTAACAGAATATGTGATGACGTGACTTGTGATCTAACAGACTATGTGATGACGTGACTTGTGATCTAACAGACTATGTGATGACGTGACTTGTGATCTAACAGAATATGTGATCGCGTGACTTGTGATCTACCAGAGCATGTGTGAAGTCAGTGGTATCTAGAGACTTCCCCAATGCATATTTCATCTTATCTGTCTTCTTAAAGGACTTCACAAAATTCTGCCTTCGGGGTTGAGGACGCACTATTTAAACAAATATTAATTTAAATCTTACAAGACAGAAACAAGAACACAAAAACACGTTTATATAAAAGAAATTATTGACCTTCACGGTGACCTTTATATTTACATATGTAATTTTGAAAACTGTGTCATGCCTCAAAATCAAAGAATTCTAAACAAACTGACGTCAATTGTAAAATTAGAATGACTATTTTTTACATGAAAGTGGAGTCAGTAGTTCACTTTATACAAAAACGACATTTTATAAAAAAAGAAAACATGTTTATGGAAACGATAACAAAGGATTGAAAGGGTTTTTTTCCGAAGTTTTATTAGACGCTGAAAAAAATAAAGAATTTAAATGACGAAATGAGCGTGAAAGGCTTGAATGAATAACCAGTTTTCCTAATATTACGTTATTCCTGTCTTCTTATGCTACCTGCTGTGTCTCTTTTTTTAAACTCAGTTAAATGATAGGGACAAAAGAGGCTTTTCTTCGTTCTGCGCGAGATTTTGTCCATGGGCTTTCATAACGTAGGGGCTTGCACATGGCAGAGCAGCATGTGGCGTGATAGCTATCCCATGTAATAGATTTGGGTTCGGTTCCTAATGCCGGAGTTTTGTTTTTTTTTTTGCGGGAAAAACACAGAATAAAAACTGGCAAGCTACAGGCTGTATGAGTTCGTCACATCATTTTTTTTTTTTTATAGTTTTGATAGGGTTGTGAAGTTTAAGGATTCCTATCTGTAGAGAAGACAGCTCATGCTGATGATTAAGATTAGAAGTCAATGTTTGTAGACAAGACAGCAAATGTTGATGGCAGGAATTAGAAATCAGAAGATAAGACTGCACTTGATGGCAGGAATTAGAAGTCAGAAGATAAGACTGCACTTGATGGCAGGAATTAGAAGTCAGAAGATAAGACTGCACTTGATGATGACAGGAATTAGAAATCAGAAGATAAGACTGCACTTGATGGCAGGAATTAGAAGTCAGAAGATAAGACTGCACTTGATGGCAGGAATTAGAAGTCGGAAGATAAGACTACACTTGATGGCAGGAATTAGAAGTCAGAAGATAAGACTGCACTTGATGGCAGGAATTAGAAGTCGGAAGATAAGACTGCACTTGATGGCAGGAATTAGAAATCAGAAGATAAGACTGCACTTGATGAGGACAGGAATTAGAAATCAGAAGATAAGATTGCACTTGATGGCAGGAATTAGAAGTCAGAAGATAAGACTACACTTGATGGCAGGAATTAGAAGTCAGAAGATAAGACTGCACTTGATGGCAGGAATTAGAAGTCGGAAGATAAGACTGCACTTGATGGCAGGAATTAGAAATCAGAAGATAAGACTGCACTTGATGAGGACAGGAATTAGAAATCAGAAGATAAGACTGCACTTGATGGCAGGAATTAGAAATCAGAAGATAAGACTGCACTTGATGATGACAGGACTTAGAACTTAGAAGATAAAACAGCACTCGCTGATGACAGAACTTAGAACATAAGACATCACATATTTACTACAAAGTAGAACCCTGAAGCTAAAACACCAGGAGGTAGTGAAAACCACAAAATATCTTAGAATTAGTAACAAAAGAATAACAAACAGATGTATGGCGTAAATGGCACAGAAAACAACAAGAAACCACAATAAACACGCATAATAATAGAAGCACCGCTTCCACCCCTGAACTTTCACCTCTGACCTTTCACCCCGGACAAGCGCTAATGGCTGACGCTAAACGATAAACACATTTTGTAAACTGTAACAATATTTCTTGCTGTTTCACTTTTCATATTCCATAGAACAGTTGGTCGTGACACACACTAGCAGCGGTTCTCAGCTTTTTATAAACAACGTATCCACGACAAATTCATGTTAGTAAAAAGAGAGTAAAGTAAAATTTCTATAGTAATTTCCAGTTTACATGTATTTACTTCAAAGCTACGTTCGTCAGAAGTCAGTCAGTCATTTGCATGTCCTTTGCGGAACTTTTCCTCCCTAACAGCTCTCCTGTAGGTCTCTCGGTTGTAAGCAAGATGCCATACAGAAGCATAATAGTAATCACATATACACAGATACTCTAATTATGTTTTATGTATGTCTCTTGATATTACACTTGTATAGACCAGCTCACTAGCACCTTCATACAGGCATATTGACTGGATGTGAGACATACACAGAAATATTGACTGTACATGTAAGACATGTAAAGAATACTGACAGGATGTGAGACATGAACAGAAATACTGACTAGATGTAAAACATTTACAAAAATACTGACTAGATGTGAGCTATGAATAGAAATACTGACTAGATGTAAAGCATAAGCAGAAATACTGATTAGCCGTAAGACATTTAAATAAATACTGACTAGATGTAAAGCATGTACAGAAATACTGACTAAATGTAAGACATGCTCACATATTCAGGTATAGTGAATGTATGACATGCAGAGATATGCTCACACCTTCATGTAAACTGAACATGTGTGCTCATTACTTTTCAGAAATGCTGAATTTCATGTTGGTATATGTAACCCAGCTTAGCATGGTCTTGCTGTCATATGATCCCTGGTATGTTACCCACAATGGCATCTCTGCCTCTTGACTCTAGGCATCTCTGCCTCTTGACTTTAGGCGCAGTTAATGAGTTAGTAAACATTCCCAGGGTCATTCGTGTGGGCGTGCTGGTGTTGACAACGAAGAGCATTGCCCTAATCTGAAGGCAGGGGGCCCTAAATGAGGTCAAGGTGAAAGCGTCTATCCGTCCTGGGCCTGTTGTGCTCTGAGCGATCAAGTTATCTGAAATACTGACAAGACCAGAACGTGAAAGATAAGGTTATCTCACATGTTAGGAATTCAGCGCAATGCTCTACATCTCGTGGGACTCGAACCTGCCTCTTCCAATTACATGTATGTGGTTGCTTCATTTCTAACTGCCACTCCTTTACCACCCACCCACCCACCCCCCATACACACCAACATACGCAAAGAAAGTGGAGTCAGTAGTTCAGATATTTTCTTGCTGGTGCGATAAAAGGCATTACTTGATTATCTACACAGATATCGTATCTGTTAGCCTGTCTCTGATTATCTACACAGATATAGTATCTGTCAGCCTGTCTCTGATTATCTACACAGATATAGTATCTGTTAGCCTGTCTCTGATTATCTACACAGATATAGTATCTGTTAGCCTGTCTTCACATTTCTGCATTTATGGTAAGGATTGTGTTGTGAGTTCTAGTTTTTTGAACAGTAAATGATGGGAATTCTATTTGTTTGTATAGTAAATGATGGGAATTCTATTTGTTTGTATAGTAAATGATGGGAATTCTATTTGTTTGTATAGTAAATGATGGGAATTCTAGTTGTTTGTATAGTAAATTATGGGAATTCTATTTGTTTGTATAGTAAATGATGGGAATTCTATTTGTTTGTATAGTAAATGATGGGAATTCTATTTGTTTGTATAGTAAATGATGGGAATTCTATTTGTAGAGCACCGGGGGGGGGGGGGGTTATATTTTCTTCTTCTTCTGCTAAGATCCATGAAACTGCCAGCTGGTGCTCCTTGCAGCTGATATGCTGAAGATGTCGGACTGGGAGCGGGTTATAACCGTTGCTTTCTCAGTCCCTGAATGAAGCTAAAAAAAAAAAACAACTGAGGGTGTGCGATACTTTTTAAGCAGACTCCACCACCATGGGGACTATGGCGATCTCTGCACAGATAACCAAATCGGACAGCGTCTTTGACTTAATCTGTTTGTATAGTAACAGGTAGAAAAGGTATTTTGGGTATACGGTGCTAGACCCTTGTTTCCCTTCGGCACGTGAAAGTGTGATGTGGTCTCTGTCACACCCGGGGCCATTTACCTTCCCAGATTTCTCTGGTACCCATTTTTAGAGGCTGGGTGGAGCCTGGGGTCTTTTTTTTTTTTTTTTGGCGTGTGCCAGAGGTAAAATCTCACTGCTGGGACTTGAACCTGCTACCACCGGCTTAGTGAACTACATAGTTTGTCCAGTAATTAAAGGAAATTCTACTGTGCGTCTCGGGTGCCCATAGCTCAATAAAAAATACGGACCCTTACCACCGTATCTCCGAGGTGCCCCCGTGACAAATCTAGGATATCTTAACTACCAACTACCCCCCATGGCATATCTAGACTATCTTAACTACCAACTACCATCCATGGCTTATATAGACTATCTTAACTATCAAGTGCCCGAAGGCATATATAGATTACCTTACCTTACTTGTGCCCTCTGACATATCTAGACTATCATACCTACCAGCTGCCATCCATGGCATATCTAGACTATCCTATCTACCAGCTGCCATCCATGGCATATCTAGACTATCCTATCTACCAGCTGCCATCCATGGCATATCTAGACTATCCTATCTACCAGCTGCCATCCATGGCATATCTAGACTATCCTATCTACCAGCTGCCATCCATGGCATATCTAGACTATCCTATCTACCAGCTGCCATCCATGGCATATCTAGACTATCCTATCTACCAGCTGCCATCCATGGCATATCTAGACTATCCTATCTACCAAGAACAATATGAAATATAATGTTACACAATCACTAGCACAAACTGAAGCTCCACATATAAAAAAGCATCTTTGTTTTTGTTTTTTTTTTCTGGCTTCTTTATGTTGAATTCCGGACAAATTAATGTTTATTTGGATAGAATCTTTCCAGGAAGAAGAATTCTATCACGGGAAAGAAAACATTAATCTGTAATCTGTAATCTGAGACTGGCATTCCCGCACTCCGGGAATTCCCATATGTGTTCCGCCTCCCGTTCCAACACCCGCTGAAGTGTCCGCCTGCTGATGGCGCTAATCACACACTAATTGTAGATAATGCACGCTAAACCACTTCGTTCGGGAAAAAAAAGTCGATTTCCCTCTCCTTTCCTAACTCGATCATCCTCCTGGTGTGATTGTTGTCATTCAACCCGATGTTGTCATCCATTCACAGCCTGTTCAAGATGGCTCTTGCAATCTCCTCCTTGCCCATTCTTAGGGCGCCCTGAACTGATGCCGTGCCGGCCTGCTTGTCTGGTTTGTCACTGCCTTTGACTCCCGCATGACCTGGTCAGTAGATCCACGTCAACTGCATAACCAAGAGTACTCTATGAGCTGGATCCACTTCCAGCAGAAGAAATGTCTCTCTGTTCTCTGTAACGTGTTTTGGGAGTCTGGTACAGTGACCCCCTTGGAGTCGTCCTGCTCAACCAACCAGGAGATTGCTTCTGATGCAGCCAGCACCTCCAGTCTCATGCTCGAAGTGCTGGGTGTACAGGTTCCTGATTGACGGAAATCAGTTTGCCGTTATGGTAGAAGACATAGCTCCACCCAGTTTTTAGGCCTCGTGCCACAGACCCATCTGTGAGAACAGATCTGTACTAAAAGAACATTCGGTCGTCTGTCTCTGTAATATTGGCCCTCACATCGCTTTCTTCTGCTCTTCTCGCTAAGAAGCTGTGTTTCAGATTGTGAGAACCATTGATTTCACCAAATAGTTAATTACTTGGTCTGTTATTCACAGACTAATAATCCATGCAGAGGTCTTCAAGTTAACGAGGAGAGAGTTTTCAAATTTGCTTTAAGACCATCTTATCAGATATTGAAGTTTGTAAGATTGGTCTCATTGTATTATCACTTACAACACTAGCTCAATGGCCATTGACAGACACATTTGTTTAAAATAGTTACAGCAAATATCATCGTATGGACGAAGTTATCAATGTGACAAGTACTATTCATTCATGAAAGCTTTTTATTGTGTTTTCTTGTAGTTTAGTCATGACCTTGAGAGTACGGACCGGCTGGGGATTTCCAGATTTAAATAGATTTTTTTAAAAAAAGATCCACACATTTCCTGTGTGCTATTCAAAATGTTTTCGGCGGCATTTTTCTCATTATAAAAGTTCTCTCTGCTTCTTTCTCTCTGTCTCTTTTTATCACTCTTTCTCCATTCTCCCCCCCCCCCTTTTTTTTCTCCCTCCTTCTCCCTCACTCTCTTTTTCTTTCTGCCTCTTTCTAGTTCTATATATCTCTCTTTTTCACTCTCTCTTTCTCTCTCTTCCTCTCTGTCTCTCTTTCTGTCTCTTTCTGTCTGTCTGTATGTCTCTCTCTCTCCCTCTCTCTCAGTGCTGTTGGTAAAATTTCGATATCTCTAGAAAACCTTCCAGCTGGTGCTCTCACTAGGACATGTTTTAATTGGTGCTCTCACTAGGACATGTTTTAACTGGTGCTCTCACGAGAACATGTTTTAATTGGTGCTCTCACTAGGACATGTTTTAATTGGTGCTCTCACTAGGACATGTTTTAACTGGTGCTCTCACGAGAACATGTTTTAATTGGTGCTCTCACTAGGACATGTTTTAATTGGTGCTCTCACTAGGACATGTTTTAACTGGTGCTCTCACTAGGACATGTTTTAACTGGTGCTCTCACTAGGACATGTTTTAACTGGTGCTCTCACGAGAACATGTTTTAATTGGTGCTCTCACTAGGACATGTTTTAACTGGTGCTCTCACTAGGACATGTTTTAACTGGTGCTCTCACTAGAATATGTTTTAATTGGTGCTCTCACTAGGACATGTTTTAACCTGTGCTCTCACTAGGACATGTTTTAACTGGTGCTCTCACTAGGACATGTTTTAACTGGTGCTCTCACTAGAACATGTTTTAATTGGTGCTCTCACTAGGACATGTTTTAACTGGTGCTCTCACTAGGACATGTTTTAACTGGTGCTCTCACTAGGACATGTTTTAACTGGTGCTCTCACTAGAACATGTTTTAACTGGTGCTCTCACTAGGACATGTTTTAACCTCTGCTTTCACTAGAACATGTTTTAACCTGTGCTTTCACTAGGACATGTTTTAACTGGTGCTCTCACGAGGACATGTTTTAACTGGTGCTCTCACTAGGACATGTTTAAACTGGTGCTCTCACTAGAACATGTTTTAACTGGTGCTCTGGTCCTGTGGATGTCCTGCCAGAAATTAGGCCTCAGGAGCACGATGGGGCCCGCCAGC
>CM019716.1:41752580-41942580 GCA_009760885.1 Achatina immaculata
TTCTTAGCAACTCTGTGAAATGTTGCTGTTGTTTTTTAAATAAAAATGTCATCTCATTCTTGTTTTAAACTTCAGCATATAAATATAAATATCATAAAAATACCAACTTCAGCATATAAATATAATTATCATAAAAAATATCAACTTCAGCATATAAATATAAATATCATAAAAATACCCTTTTGCTTCCGGGTCACAAGAAAGATGGCTCTTGCCGGCATACTTTCGTATGAATCTTTTGCGTCGACACATAACGTAATATGGGAGATGGGCATAAGGCCAGCAACCTTATCCTGAGACCTATTTAAAGGCAACCGTAGATGGGGAAGAAAACCAACTGTTAGGAAACTCGCAATAAAATCAATCGAGCATCGAGGATACCAACTCAGACAAGCGCAGACAACAACCAGAAGAACACATTCATCGGCCCCAAATATGTGACAGAGATCGGGTTATGGAATGTCTGCCGCACCTTCAAAACCTGCTCAGGTGATCCAAGAAATGAACAGGTGTCACTTAGACGTCCTGGGCATCAGTGAAGTGCGGTGGCCATAAGCAGGAAAAAGATCGACGGAAACCCGTAGGTTAATCACACATTCAAGCAGAGACGATGGGAAATATCAAGAAGGAGTAGGTATAATTATGTGAACTGCAGCATCAAAGAGCCTTATAGAATGGGAACCAGTGAACAGTCGTATATTAAGAGCACGATTCCAAGGCACGGAAGAATGACAATCATACAAAGCTAAGCTCCCACGAACGATGCAGATGATGAAATAAGAGACAATTTCTATCACCAACTACAACACCTCATTAACAACGTCCCTAAACACGACATCTTAATTGTCATGGGGGACTTCAACGCTAAGGCAGGGAAAGATAACACTGACGTCGAAAAAGTAATGGGGAAAGAAGGGATTGACATGGTAAATCAGAACGGAGAAATACGTCTAACAGAGGGCATGGTCATTGGAGGAACAATATTTCCACACACAGAAATACATAAAACAACATGGATATCTCCAGATGATAGAACCAGAAACCAGATAGATCATTTTTGTATTAGAAAACAGTTCAGAACATCTCTGATAGATGTAAGAGCATACAGAAGTGCAGATGTCAACAGTGATAATAATCTGTGTATAGGGAAAATAAGACTAAAACTGAAAAGCCAACACAAGAAAGCAATACTCAGAAAGATAAACAATCATAGTCTGCAGGATGAAAACACTAAGAGTAATTTTAATCTGGAACTTACCAAACAGTTCGCTGCATTTCAGTGAGGTAGAGGAGACAGATATAGATGAAATGTGGCATTCTTACAGCACAGCCATGATTACAGCAGCTAAAACAAGTGCTGGACTGCAAACAACAAGTAGAAAATCATGGATATCAGATAACACATGGAAATCCATACACGAAAGACGAGCAGCCAACTTAGCCATGTTGACATGGAGTACAACAAAGAAAAATGAACAACAACTCCATATCTTTGAGAACAAGATTCTACAAAGAATCTTTGGGCCGATAAAGGATACCAACAGTGGAGAATGGAGAGCTAGAAAGAACACTGAACTGAACAGCTTATTTAAATCCCAACGAATTATAAATGTCTTGAAACTGAACAGACTGCGTGGCTGGGGCATGTAGAAAGAATGGAAGAGAACATACAAACGAAAAGGATGTATGCGCAAGAGATGAGGGAAACAAGACCAAGGGGTAGACCAAGACAGAGATGGAAAGACAACATAGAAGAGGATATAAAAGAAACTGGTGTCACCAACTGGAGAGAGAAAATTAGGAATAGAGAGGAATGGAGGCGAACTTTATCTGCAGCAATAAGCCTTAATGGCTGGGAAAGCAGATGAAGAAGAAGAAGAAGCAGAAGAAGAAAAGAAGAAGAAGCAGAAGAAGAAAAAGAAGAAGAATGTAAAGACAGATCTTGGAAGAGATTTGGCAAAAGCAACATACAAGGAATTAAACAATAAAGTAAAACGTTCCGCTAGAAGAGACAACAGAGGAGACAATATGGCGAAAGAAGCAGAGAAAGCAGAAAAACAGGAGCCGGCAAACTTTATATAACATACAAAAGACGCTAACAGGTACTATTGCATCCAAAGAAATACCAATCCTTAGCAAAACTGGAACCCTGTTAACATTAGGTAAAGAGCAAAAGCAAAGATGGGCTGAACACTTCCAAGAAATACTTAATCGACCACACCCAAAAGAATTGTTAAACCTTGAATCCGACCTACCAGCCTAAAAACTAAATGTCAACTTAGAAGAAATTACACTGCATGAAATTGAAACAGCAGTGAATCTAATGGCTAACAACATAGCTGAAGGTGAAGATGAAATAACAGACATTTTAAAAGATATTAACAGTGACAACATGAACCAATTACAGAGAATGTTTAATAAAGTTTGGAAAGAAGAAAATGTCACTTCTAAATGGAAAAAAAGGAATCGTTGTTAAAATACCAAAAAAGGCAACCTTAGCGACTGCAATAACTGGAGAGGTTACTGCTACCATCAGTTGTGTGTATTCTGCAAAGTTACTCTGATAGAATTCAGAATATAGTGGGTGCTGCAATGAGATAAGAACAAGCAGGATTTTGAAAAGGGAGAAGCTGTCTCGACCAGGTCTTTACTCTAAGAATAATACTTAAAGAGCATATTGAAAAGCAAAAACATTAATCTTGAACTTCATAAACTTTAAAAAGGCAGTTGATAGCATACACAGAGATTCATTGTGCAGAATTTTAAGAATATATGGAATAGCATCTAAAATTGTCAACATCATTAGAGACTTCTACCATGGATATGTTTGTGCAGTCAAAACAGAAGAAGGGATGAGTGAATGGTTCCAGAATGAAACAGGTGTGAAACAAGGATGTATATTATCTCCCTTGCTTTTTGGAATTGCCATAGACTTCAAATGAAGAAATGCTGCACAGGTAACACTGGCATTGACTGGGTACATGATACCCAACTGGAAGATCTTGATTTTGCAGATGACATAACTTCTGACAATGTAAAATCAATGCAAGTAAAAACATATGCCATGTCTTCAATGGCTAGTAAAATAGGACTTGAAATTAACAAGGATAAAAAAGTAATGAAACTTCTCATTAACCATGAAGGACAAATATACATAGAAGGAACAGCTGTTGAAGAAGTAAACCAATTTGCATATCTCGGCAGCTACATAGACCAGGATGGTGACACCAGAAAGTAAGTTAGAATTGCAAAAGCAGCACTAACCTTCAAGAATCTTGAGAACATATGGCATTCAAAAGTTTTGAGCACAAAAATCAAGTTAAGACTATTCAGTTCAAATGTAATATCCATCCTTATTTATGCACGTGAAAGCTGGAAAATAACTAAAGAAAAAGACAAGAAATTAGACTATTTCGAAAACAAATGCCTCAGGAAAATGGTCGGTATAAAGTGGAAGGAATTCAAGAACAACGCGGAGATAAGACATGAGCAAGCAACAACCTGTCTCATGGGTGATCAGAAAAAGAAGATGGACATATGTCGGTCACATGATGAGAAGAAACAATCAGAGAATCCCCAAACAAGCTGCCAAGTGGAACACAAGAGGGCGAAGAAAAAGAGGTCGACCACGTGAAACTCTAAAGAGGACATTGTTCAGTGGGCATAACATCCCTTGATGTGATTGAAAAACTCGCCGAATACAGGAAATCTTGGCGAACTACCATGCGGGCCCTATGTGACGTTTAGCGGCACGGGAAGGATGTAAGATGTAAAATATAAATATCCAATCAGAAGTGACTGTTTTGACTAAAGTTTGAAAACACTGCCTAAAGAAGACTTCCATGTGAAACTATCTGTACTGGATTACTGATATTCTAATATTTATACTGTTTCAATTTGCATTTTACTATCAAACGTTATAAATATTATATCATCAAATCTTATACCAACAAACATTATACCAAAAACCATTATATCATCAAACATATCAACAAACACTATACCATCAAACTTACATTT
Organism: Achatina immaculata; assembly: GCA_009760885.1. Classification (NCBI taxonomy): domain Eukaryota; kingdom Metazoa; phylum Mollusca; class Gastropoda; order Stylommatophora; family Achatinidae; genus Lissachatina; species Lissachatina immaculata. Next base: position 41,756,601 of record CM019716.1, read on the forward strand.
CCTTACACACTACGACATTGTTACATTCATTCAACTTTCGTTTTATGATGCTGTAATATTCATCCAGTTTTTCAGGTATATTTTCCTACCTGATGATTCTCTTGCATACATCATCTCAGTCGTCGCCTCTTCTGTATCACAAAGTACTTTACTAACAAAATGTAATAACTGAACTCTTCAACCTCATAATGACATTCCCAGATGTACCCGTCACCTCGTTCAGCCTCGACAATGGTAATGAGGCCAGTTATTTCAAAATCGACTCTAATGGGATCATCAAAACCAGCAAAACCATCAGCTTCCAGGCTGGGAGAATATTCCAGTTTTTCGTCTATCCAGTCAACAACCAGGTAACTCTCGAGTTTACTGTCACCACCTGTCTGACGTCTTGAGTAGGATTTGTATTCGTGTTCTTCTTGTGTTTTTCTCTTGGTTACAGTGTGTCGCAGAGATTTTCCTGTTGTTTTCTGGTTACAATGTAGTTGAAAATTTCCTGTTTTCTGGTTAGAATTTAATATAAAATTTCCTGTTTTCTGTTAGAATGTAGTTCAAAATGTCCTGTTTTTTGGTTAGAATCTACCAGCGTTCTGTCATTTGTCTGCCTGTTGGACGTTACATGCGAGTAATAAGATGGCTGTGTGGGTACAGCTTGTGGACGTTACATGCGGGTAATAAGATGGTTGTGTGGGTACAGCTTGTGGACGTTACATGCGGGTAATAAGATGGTTGTGTGGGTACAGCTTGTGGACGTTACATGCGGGTAATAAGATGGTTGTGTGGGTACAGCTTGTGGACGTTACATGCGAGTAATAAGATGGTTGTGTGGGTACAGCTTGTGGACGTTACATGCGAGTAATAAGATGGTTGTGTGGGTACAGCTTGTGGACGTTACATGCGGGTAATAAGATGGTTGTGTGGGTACAGCTTGTGGACGTTACATGCGGGTAATAAGATGGTTGTGTGGGTACAGCTTGTGGACGTTACATGCGGGTAATAAGATGGTTGTGTGGGTACAGCTTGTGGACGTTACATGCGAGTAATAAGATGGTTGTGTGGGTACAGCTTGTGGACGTTACATGCGGGTAATAAGATGGCTGTGTGGGTACAGCTTGTGGACGTTACATGCGGGTAATAAGATGGTTGTGTGGGTACAGGTGTTGGACGTTATATGCGAGTAATAAGATGGCTGTGTGGGTACAGCTTGTGGACGTTACATGCGGGTAATAAGATGGCTGTGTGGGTACAGGTGTTGGACGTTATATGCGGGTAATAAGATGGTTGTGTGGGTACAGCTTGTGGACGTTACATGCGGGTAATAAGATGGCTGTGTGGGTACAGCTGTTGGACGTTATATGCGGGTAATAAGATGGCTGTGTGGGTACAGCTTGTGGACGTTACATGCGGGTAATAAGATGGCTGTGTGGGTACAGCTGTTGGACGTTATATGCGGGTAATAAGATGGCTGTGTGGGTACAGCTTGTGGACGTTATATGCGGGTAATAAGATGGCTGTGTGGGTACAGCTGTTGGACGTTATATGCGGGTAATAAGATGGCTGTGTGGGTACAGGTGTTGGACGTTACATGCGGGTAATAAGATGGCTGTGTGGGTACAGCTGTTGGACGTTATATGCGGGTAATAAGATGGCTGTGTGGGTACAGGTGTTGGACGTTATATGCGGGTAATAAGATGGCTGTGTGGGTACAGCTTGTGGACGTTACATGCGGGTAATAAGATGGCTGTGTGGGTACAGGTGTTGGACGTTACATGCGGGTAATAAGATGGCTGTGTGGGTACAGGTGTTGGACGTTACATGCGGGTAATAAGATGGCTGTGTGGGTACAGCTTGTGGACGTTACATGCGGGTAATAAGATGGCTGTGTGGGTACAGGTGCTGGACGTTACATGCGGGTAATAAGATGGCTGTGTGGGTACAGGTGTTGGACGTTACATGCGGGTAATAAGAGGACAGTAGGGGTACAGCCGTTGGACGTTACATACTGTTAATAAGATCACTGTGTGGGTACAGCTGTTGGAGGCTACATACGGCTGATAAGGTCACTGTGTGGGTACAGCTGTTGGACGCTACATACGGCTGATAAGATCACTGAGTGCAGGCACTTCGTAGAGGTTTCTCCAGACTCATCCGCCAACTTTATTTACTTGGACTGACTTCTCGGAGTCCTACCACGGATTGTTTCATGCCTAAATCATCCGGCCTTAATAAGATAATTCTGTGAGAGAGTTTAAATTCTCAGTTCTAGTTGTTGCTAGATTTCTTTCTCCGAGGTGGTGTAGGGTTAGAGCACTAGCCTGCCGGCTAGATAGTCCTTAGCTCAATTCTGCACTGTCGCGAAATGTTTTCACACCTACACCGGGTTTGACCGGTCTTAAGATAATCAGGCACCTGGGCTTTTCTTGAGAAAAACAAAGTCAGCGATGACAGGCGGCGATCTTCTTATCCAAGATGATGTGGCCTTGAAACGTGAAGGTTATAAAACTTCGCAATCCTGGAACATACAATGCCATGGGACATCGCAACCTTGGAACATACAATACCATGGGACATCACAACCCTGGAACATACAATGCCATGGGACATCACAACCCTGAAACATACAATGCCATGGGACATCGTAACCCTGGAACATACAATGTCATGGGACATCGCAACCCTGGAACATACAGTGCCATGGGACATTGCAACCCTGGAACATACAATGCCATGGGATAAAAGTTCTTTTTTTCTGTATCTGATAAATTAGCATATCAGTTTGTATTTTAGAAAGTGACAAGTGTATACATGAAACTATTCTAGAGAGAAAATAAAATGACTGAAAAGTGGTAAGGGAAATAAACATCTCCATGTAGATGTCTGGGCAACATTAATAGACTATCAAGAGTGTACATGGCCAGGTGCACTGTCTGAGCAAGAAGTGAAACAAATAGCAAACTTCTCTTTATGAGATGGCACATGATGCTGATGATATGTGAATCCTGTCTGGCAAAACTTTATCCCTGGCGGTGAAAGTATCCGCCATGTACTTCAGTCAGTCAGTCAGTCAGTCAGTCAGTCAGTCAGTCAGTCAGTCAGTCATTTGTGTGTCCCTTGTGGAACTTTCTCTCCCTAACAGCTCTCCTGTAGACCTCTCGGTTGTGAGCAAGATGGCCTGCTGCTGATGTATCCATTTGCAGATTATCAACGATGTCTTATAGCCATCTTCGCCTTGGTCTTCTTCTCTTTCTTTTTCCCATTATGTGCCCTTCCAAGACGGTTTTCTTTAGATTATCATGACTTTAATGTGACCAAAATATTTCAGTTTTCTCTCTTTAATCCTCTTTACTACCCACACCTTCTTCAATATTAAGTTCTTGTAGTATGGATATATTTGTTCTTTTTTGTGTCCATGATATCTGAAGGACTCTTCTGTAGCAGGCATTTATGTGTTTCTCAGCTGTTTTGTTAAGTGTCCAGGTCTCACAGGCATATGTTGCGATGGCAAAGATGCATGCCCTTAAAAATCTTATTTTTGTAGTTCTGTCTATTCCTCTCCACAGCTTCTTTAGTTGCTTTTTTGTGAAGAGCTATAGATTCCTTCTTTTAATTTCCCTCATTGTATCTCCATGTACTAGGAGACATATAGGAACTTTTTTTTCTTATTATTGCTTTCTTTGTTCAACTCTCATCTCTTCTCAGTGTTTGACTGCGATTGTTATCGCTCCAATCGTTACAGTTATTTCATGAAAATATCTTTTCAGAACGGCGCGGAAGACTCTCCTTGTAACTCTAATGAAATGGTAAAATATTGATTTACAGCATTTTGCTACATTCCTGAACTGATTTCAACCGCATTACTAAATTCACGGAGTAGTTTAAACTATTTAACTAGATTTATAGATTAATTTAACTGTTTTATCGAACTCACAGATTTGTTTAAATTGTTTTGCTACACTTATTTGGTGGTTTAAACTGATTTACTAAACTTATAAACTGATTTACTAAACTTATAAACTGATTTACTAAACTTATAAACTGATTTACTAAACTTATAAACTGATTTTAAACAGCGTTACTAATTGAGTGGAATGATTTAAACTGTTTACTAAATTCATGGATTTATTGAAACTATTTTACTAAATTGGTAGATTCATTTAAATTGTGACTGATTTAAATTGTTTGACTAAAATCATGATGTGAAATAAAATCATATTCTTGAGGTTATAAACTGATTTGAATCAGTTTTCAAAAGTCTCCATCAGTAACACACCTACACTGATTCTCTCACCTACATTCCAGATTTTAGTTCTGTCGTAATCATAAAGCCTCCTTGTACACACATATAAGCTAAGACTGTTCACAGCTTACTTGTACACACATATAAGCTAAGACTGTTCACAACTTACTTGTACACACATGTGAGCTAAGACTTTGTCAGGTTACTTGTACACACATGTGAGCTAAAACTGTTCCCAGCTTCCTTGCACACACATGTGAGCTAAGACCGTTCTCAGCTTACTTGAAGACATAAGTGAGCTAAGACTTGTTGTGCTAAGAGTTGGTACACGTGGAGCTGTGACAGTTTCTCTCCATTTTTCTGTCACTGGAAGCAGTTTGTCCTCCACATGTAGTGTCGAGCACCCACATAATCGTACTCGAAGATTTACTTGATACTGGCGAAAAGGAGTCGATTCTACTCTTTTAAAATGTGAGACTTTGTTTGTCCTTGTTTCCATACTCAGCTGGGGGCGTGTTGTTATGGAAAATATGTCAGAACAGCAACTAAGACCTGGAAAATATCCCCAAGCATTAGAAAATTCAAGGAAAAAGGGAAGAGAGGAAGGCCAAGAGGAAAACATCTCAGCAGACTGACCAAAGTGCTGAGAACGAAGAAGAGCATCTGAATTAATCGGAAACACGAAGGAGCACACAAGATGGAGAGGTGTGGTCGCCAAGGCTGCCCTGCACGGCACATGATAGTGAACACAGGAAATAAGACAAGAAGACAATCGGAAACAAAATATACAGACAATAATGATAAGTTTATGTTTTATGATAACAGTCTCGTGGTGTTTGTAGCTTATGTTTTATAATAACAATCTCGTGGTGTTTTATCTTATATTTTATAATAACAATCTCGTGGTGTTTTAACTTATGTTTTATAATAACAGTCTCGTGGTGTTTGTAGCTTATGTTTTATAATAACAGTCTCATGGTGTTTGTAGCTTATGTTTTATAATAACAGTCCTCTTGGTGTTTGTAGCTTATGTTTTATAATAAGTCTCCTGGTGTTTGTAGCTTATGTTTTATAATAAGTCTCCTGGTGTTTGTAGCTTATGTTTTATAATAAGTCTCCTGGTGTTTGTAGCTTATGTTTTATAATAAGTCTCCTGGTGTTTGTAGCTTATGTTTTATAATAAGTCTCCTGGTGTTTGTAGCTTATGTTTTATAATAAGTCTCCTGGTGTTTGTAGCTTATGTTTTATAATAAGTCTCCTGGTATTTGTAGCTTATGTTTTATAATAAGTCTCCTGGTGTTTGTAGCTTATGTTTTATAATAAGTCTCCTGGTGTTTGTAGCTTATGTTTTATAATAAGTCTCCTGGTGTTTGTAATTTTTGTACTAACAAAGTCTTCAGTTTGTGAAACAAACGTAAATCTTGCTTTAATTCAAATCAAGAACATGACAGATTTTTAGGGGGAAAAGTAAAGTGAAATCTTGGAAGCAAACCTGGCCAAGATGTATAACTTAATGAGTTTCTTACAAAATGACGATGAGGAACTTCGGGGAGAGTCTTTTTATCTGAGAGAAACGCCTGATAGATGAGAGATCTGCACAAATATTTGTACTGGGTGAAAGTACGGTGCTCCAGTTTCTCAATAACAAAGTTTGTTTTGTTTAATTAGGAAGAAATAACATTTGCAGGAAGTCGTCAGTCTTGATAAGATAACTCGTGTCTAACGCTCACAAAACTTGACGAACCTCACATATGATGAGGGAGTTGATGTCACGTGACTTGTGCTGAAACACGGCACTTCCTGTCCACGAGATTACACCTCAGATCATCAGTTGTCTTCAACGGCGACAAAAGTTTATCAGGACGCATGCGCGGAACAAACCACATGTAAGATGCAGTGTAAAGGCCTAGAAATCAGAAGAAGAAAAAACTCTTTCGGTCATGGATTTTCTTAGCCAAGCTGTACATTTTATCGTAATTTTATCAATAATAATAATAATTCATCCACGTTAATAAACGCTTTTCGTTTTACACACTAACTTTTAAAAAAAAACCTGACAAAAGAATGAACTTTTTAAACTGGAAAACTCACAAATAAATCTTACCAAAAGGACAGCTAAATTATATGAGAACAAATATTCATTCATTCATTCATCTGCATGTCCCTTGCTGAACTTTGCCTCCCTAACAGCACTCCTGTAGGCCTCTCGGTTGTACGTAAGATGCCCTGCTGCTGATGCATCCATCTGCAGATCATCAACGATGTCTTGCAGCCATCTTCGCCTTAGTCTTCTTTTCTTTCTTTTTCTATTATGTACCCTTCTAAAACGATCTTTTCTAAATTATCATGACGTTTAATGTGTCCAAAATATTTCAGTTTTCTCTCTTTAATTCCCTTTATTAGCTAGCCTTCTTCAATATTAAGTTCTTGTAGTATGGATATATTTATTCTCCTTTGTGTCCATGATATTTGAAGAAATCTTCCGTAGCATTTACATTCAAACGCATTTATGTGTTTCTCAGCTGTTTTGTTAAGTGTCCAGGTCTCACAGGCATATGTTGCCATGGGAAAGATGCATGCCCTTAAAAATCTTATTTTTGTAGTTCTGTCTGTTCCTCTCCACCGCTTCTTTAGTTGTTTTACTTTCTGAAGAGCGATAGATGTCCTTTTAACTTCCCTCATTGTATCTCCATTATTAGTTACCAGTGATCCAAGATATTCAAAACTCTCCATTTCTTCCAGTTTTTCCTCATTGATATATATTTCAGCTGCCTTGTTTGTTTTGTCAGTTGTCATCAATTTAGTTTTATTCGCATTAAGATAGAGGTTCTGCTCTTCGCTGTTCTTACGGACTGACATAATTAGTTTTTCCATTCCTTTTTTTTGTGTTGTGGACAGTAATACAGTGTTATCAGCATATCTAATCTCTGGTATTTCATAACCTCCAATTGTTATGGCATCATAATATTCTTTGTCTACATCTTCTCTAACATTCCTCATTATATTTAAGTATACACGTTAAATAAGTAAGGCGACAATATGGACTCCTGACGGACCCCTTGTTTTATGTCAAACCAAGTTGTTGTTTCACCATTTATTCTTACTGCTGCTTGCTGGTCTAGATACAGCAGTGATGTTAATTGTATCAAATGTGTTGGAAATCCCATTTTTCCCATTATTTCCAAAGTTTCTGGAGAGAAAATATACCATTCTAAAATAATTTTGTACTACAAAAAAAAAAAAAAACGAATGGGAAAAGAATAAATAAAGTTATTTTCTTCATCTAAATTAACAAGCATTTACATAAAATTGTCAACCGGATTTGACAGTTTTGCTTGCCATAGCTAGTGGTATGTTGTTTTAGGAATCTCTGATTGGCTGTTGCTACAAGTTTCTGTATTTAAAATGATGGTCACTAAAGTAGGTACACACTCAAAATATAAAGCATTTATTTGTGAGTGAGCAGGGATAACAAACAAAACCTGATTTTTACTTTCGTGGATTCAATATTAGAAATAATGTTTTCAAGTGTACATTATTAGAAAATAATATTAACATCTACATTTAAGGTATTCCAAATGGTTGGTGAATGATTCCGATTTGTCGATCACCAAAAGATGAAAGATTGTCAGCTGTCATTCATCTCTGTCATATGTACCTTGAATCTTGTTATAAACTTCTGGAAATAACTTTCCCAACAAAATAACACCAGAGAGAGAGAGAGAGAGAGAGAGAGAGGGGGGGGGAGGGGGAGGAGAGAGAGTCAACATTATAAACAGTTTGGTTTCAGAGTTAAAAAGATGAAAAGAAAAGAAATCTACATTGGTGTACTAATGAAAGGAAGAAAAATGAATGGAAATTATTGATTAATGATACAATTAAACGCCATATTTATTGATACTGAGAATAAAAAAACAAAAAGTGCAAATATCAAGGAAGAGACATTACATGAAAAAAAAAGGTTTTTAGACAAGATAAGTAGTCTGTGCAGCGCCTCAATTCCCAAACGTATAAAGTTTTGGAGTTCATGCGCTTCACAGACTGCTTATCTTGTACGTCCCAGTGTTACCTGCCAGTACCAGGTGCGATAAGAGGGTCAAAGTTGACGGGGTCAGATTGTTGCTTAGTCCACAAAGTGTTCAAACCATATAACCTGAAGTTATAGTTGGGCACATTTATTCCAGGTCAGCGCAGTAGCGAGAGGCAGTCACTGTTATCTGACACAAAGACTGAAACATTTTAAGAGTGTGACACTTTCTTTTAGCAGTGACCCGGATTATTTGTCAGATTTATCAGTGGAGATAATTTCATGACGTTTTGCTACATTTATCACAGGACTGTTATATTTGAATTTTTTCATAATCTTTCAATCACAGATCGTGATACAATTTACAAGTTGCACATTCTAACGCATTTTACCTTAACCTTGGGGGCAGATCATTAATAAACGGGGATTAGGGCTCTAAAGACTGTAACAAACTTACGACCTTTCTTTGACTTTTCTGATATCTTGAGACAAATTTTGCTAACGCAAGCACAGAATAAATTGTTCTGGAATAAGAGAGGTAATCGAGTTCATATATCGACATGGTCATGTGTTCCCTCGTGGGATTGTCTCGTGTTCACTTCCGGGGCAACCTTCGAGGTGTTTCCAGAACTGGCACGTGATGAGAAATCACGTGTCAGAGGGAATTGTGTGGCAAAGACTGTTGAGTTGTAGTCAGTCTACGTCTGGATGTGAAGCTGTGTGGGTGGATTCATGTTACTGTCGAGAAAAATTGATGTCGCGTCACAGTTATTGGAATGTTAGGAACGTATGAATGGACTTGCCATGTGGCAGGGGAACCTGCCGGCAGTCAACACTTCGTCATCATCTTCATTACCATCAAGTCCATCGAATACGCCCTCATATCAACTAGTCACGCTGGACTGGCTTGGTCTGCCGTACCTGTTTGTGCCAACACAAGGTTAGAAAGAATCTGGGAGTAGAACCCAGTCTGAGAGACAGTGTGTGACTAATTCAGGATAACTCAGTTCTCAGAACTCTGGTGCAGGGATACTGCACAATTTTGTATCAATTAGCGCCGTACAGGGCACATACTGTTGTAGAATCGAGACAAAGCACAACTGCTCTCAGACACAGTATAAAGCTATGTCGGTGTCTTGCTGAGATGCTGATGTAGTTTCCCAGGAAGGAGCTTGGCAGTGCCATTCTGGATGCCCGCCGCTGCTTCTATAACAGCCCGCTGCCTCTATAACAGCCCGCTGCAAAAAAAAATCCTGAACGCTGTTTTCGCCTTTCGCCTCTTTTTTTTTTCGCAAAAATGAAAATCCTCTTGTGATTTCTCTCGATTAGCAAAAACGCAGATCTTTCGTAAAAGCGAATTGGCATAAAGCGGAATTTCGAGAAGCAGTGGATACTTTTATCTGAATAGCAAAAACCTCAATATTAGAATATCTGACCAGAATTAAACTGATGCCACATACCGCTCTAACATAAATGTTTGTCCTGCAGGTATTTTGTCAGACAGTACTTTGTCCGGCAAATATTTTGGTAGACAGTACTTTGTCCTGCAAGTATTTTGGCAATAGTACTTTGTCCTGCAAGTATTTTGGCAATAGTACTTTGTCCTGCAAGTATTTTGGCAACAGTACTTTGTCCTGCAGGTATTTTGTCAGACAGTACAACATTGAAGACAGTGGTACTCTGCAGACAGATTATGTTGACACATAGAAACCCCATGTTTGTGCGCGGGTAGAGCCAGAACATTCAAAAAGTGTGGGAAACGGTGGAAATGCAAACAGGAATTAGAAATATCTGTAAAACATTAGGGAAAAAAGATTACTGTTTTTATTTCCCTTGATCTTTCAAGTGGTTGTTTCGTAATGTGTACATCAAGAATGTCGGCTGCTGTACTCCAGCCACAGAAAACTTGAGGTTTTCATCAGATCCGTCCTGATTAAAAAAACTTGTAAAAAAAAAAAAAAACTTCTGTGTCTGCATTAAGCCCTCGAAAGCCCCTCATTATAATTTGATTTATTCAACAGATTTCTTTGTACGAGGAAGCTTTGAAAACGGAGACAACATATTTATGATGTCTTTTTTTTAAATCAGAGATGATACGGCTGATGCAAGGCCTGCATTTAATAAGATCTTTTGATCTGGTATAAACAAATTCCTGATTCAAGATCGTACAGCGTGCAACTGGAAGAGCCTTGGTGGTTCTGATGAGTCTTGGTGGTTCTGATTGAGCTTCTAAAGGAAAGAAAAGTAAAGATACCGGATCTCTAAATTAGCAACAGATACTCCAAGAAGCTGTTGTCTAAATTAGCAACAGATTCGTCGAGAAGAATGGAAAAAAGCTATTGTCTGGACACGGCGGATATTGCCACTTAAAGGAATCTCTCTTAACAAGCTACAGATATCACACGTTACAGATATCACACGTTACAGATATCACATAGTTTGCTACAGACAAGTGGTCTTGTACACGTCGATGAAATATAAAACAGAGAGCATTACTAATCGAGGATTAATAAGACACTTCTATTATTGATCTCATATAAGACACTTCTATTATTGATCTCATATAAGACACTTCTATTATTGGTCTCAGATAAGTCACTTCTATTATTACTCTCAAATAAGACACTTGTGGCGATAAAAACATTTTTGTTTGACCTCATAAAATATTATTCTTGTCTTCCTGTGAAAACTTTGACAAGAAATCTTATCTTCTAGACTGTGTCATTATCTCCTAGACAGGTAGTGGAGTGTTAAACTCCTGTGCTGTAAAGTTACACGTGGAAAGCAATGGCATTTACACTTGATTATAATCTTCTCTTTGAAGGAAAAGGAAATGTTTTTTTTATGTGTGGGAGCTGGATTCAGTTGCTCACATGAAACACAGATTTCTAAAACCCTGAATCAAGTTCAAGTTCTTGCACCAGTCATAGATTAAGAACGTCCTCGTTGCACAATCTCTGCAATCTATGGGAAGGGACATAAATGTATAAATGATCCATCACTTTGGTAATGGACAAGTTGCCGTTCTTAATAATGTAATGGTGAAGTCAACATTTCAATGACGAAGAGAACAATCGTGTAAAGTATCAGCTTTTCCTGTATGCTACAGTGGCAACAGGTGCATTTTGTTGTTTGGTTCTGTACTGCATGCACTTCATTCTTCTATCCATTACCTTCCCTTTGTATTAATAACTTGCCCATCTGACTTCCCCAAACAATGAGGTCGTGAAACGCAACATCTGCTGACATCATGTTTGTTGCTGTTGTTGTTGTTGTTAATGTTGTTGTTGTTGCTTGCAGTGTTATACCTACACCTTGTACATGATATATCACAATTTGTTTATTTCTATGTACTACTTTGATCTCACTATTTCTATCTGCATAAGTCTCTTAAAATGATAATAATTCCTAACGTTAGCTAACTCACAAACGAATATATGTAAATAATAACTACAAACTCACAAACGAATATATGTAAATAATAACTACTAAAGTAATCTTCTTTTACAATTATTTTTGTTTCATATTTTTAAACTTTCTCTAGCGAGCCTCGCACGTAAATCAGATATTCATAGACACAGAGATGTTTATGGCTAGCCATTGTGGCCAATAAATATTGCAGCAGAACTACTAGTTATTATTTAAACAAATAAGGTCAAGAATTGAAATAATATTTCAGGCTGGACAGTGTGCTAGTTTTATACGCTGTACTGTTGATGTAGAACGTATATTATGTTATTACTCTCCAGAAGGACTTCAAGCACGTTCAGATCATTGTCTCCAAGAGAAACATCTACCCCCCTAGGTTCAATCTTTCCAGTTACAGTTTTTCCGCCTATGCATTCGGAGTGGGTGACAGAATTGGAGATTTGAGCGTAATTGATGAAGATGTTGAACCGTACAACCGAGAGATTACCATATTTTTTGACCCAAGACAGGTCAGTATTGTCTGTAGTTATTTCACAGCAGGACTACGTACATTCAATGTTACTAGTTTACGTTTGTACAGACCTATTACTTATAATGTTACTAGTTTACGTTTGTACAGACCTATTACTTATAATGTTACTAGTTTACGTTTGTACAGACCTATTACTTATAATGTTACTAGTTTACGTTTGTACAGATTTATTACTTATAATGTTAACAGTTTATGTTTGTGCAAACCTACGACTTATAATGTTACTATTTTATGTTTGTACAGACCTAATACTTGTAATGTTACTAATTTATGTTTGTGTAAACCTACGACTTATAATGTTACCAGTTTATGTTTCTACAGACCTACCACTTATAATGTTACTAGTTTATGTTTCTACAGACCTACCACTTATAATGTTACTAGTTTATGTTTCTACAGACCTACCACTTATAATGTTACTAGTTTATGTTTCTACAGACCTACCACTTATAATGTTACTAGTTTACAAATGGGCTGAGATAGTTTACATGTTCTTCAAGCACAACTTCGTTAAGTCAACGACCTAGTTTTTAAAAATAAAATTATTATATGTTCATTACAGTCCTGCCCTCCACAACTGTGTCTAATACTATGTCCTGCCCTCCACAACTGTGTCTAATACTATGTCCTGCCCTCCACAACTGTGTCTAATACTATGTCCTGCCCTCTACAACTGTGTCTAATACTATGTCTTGCCCTCCACAACTGTGCTTAATGCTGTCCTGCCCTCCACTCCACAACTGTGCTTAATGGTGTGTCCTACCTTCCACAGCTGTGCCTAATGATGTGTCCTACCTTCCACAGCTGTGTCTAATGCTGTGTCCTGGCCTTCACTTCACAGCTGTGCCTAATGCTCTGTCCTGCCCTCCACAACTGTGTCTAATGCTTTGTCCTGTCCTCCACAACTGCGTCTAATGCTCTGTCCTGCCCTCCATAACTGTGTCTAATGCTTTGTCCTGTCCTCCACAGCTGTGCCTAATGCTGTGTCCTGTCCTCTGTAATTATGCCTACTGCTTTGTCCTGTATTATCCCATTCAGAAATTCTTTTCCCGTATGTCTATGCTGGTTCTAGACTTAGCTCTTTCCAATGGAATGTTCCTCAAGTATTCCATGAACATTCCTAGCTGTGTCAAGCTGGGATGTTAGAAGACATTCGTTGCTGTTATTGCGCGTATCCGGTATTTTTTTCCTTACTAATGATCCTCCATTTTACATTTCTCCTACCTGCCCAACTACCTGCCCTACTACCTGCCCAACTACCCGCCCTACTACCTGCCCAACTACCCGCCCTACTACCTGCCCTACTACCCGCCCTACTACCCGACCTACTACCCGCCCTACTACCCGCCCTACTACCTGCCCTACTACCCGCCCTACTACACGCCCTACTATCTGCCCTACTACCCGCCCTACTACCCGCCCTACTACCTGCCCTACTACCCGCCCTACTACCCGCCCTACTACCTGCCCTACTACCCGCCCTACTACCTGCCCTACTACCTGCCCTACTACATGCCCTACTACCTGCCCTACTACATGCCCTACTACCTGCCCTACTACCTGCCCTACTATCTCCCTACTACCTGCCCTACTACCCGCCCTACTACCTGCCCTACTACCCGCCCTACTACCTGCCCTACTACCCGCCCTACTACCCGCCCTACTACCCGCCCTACTACCTGCCCTACTACCCGCCCTACTACCTGCCCTACTACCCGCCCTACTACCCGCCCAACTACCTGCCCTACTACCTGCCCAACTACCCGCCCTACTAGCTGCCCAACTACCCGCCCTACTACCTGCACTACTACCTGCCCAACTACCCGCCTTACTACCCGCTCTACTACCTGCCCAACTACCCGCCCTACTACCTGCCCAACTACCCGCCCTACTACCTGCCCTACTACCCGCCCTACTACCTGCCCTACTACCTGCCCTACTACCTGCCCTACTACCTGCCCAACTACCTGCCCTACTACCTGCCCTACTACCTGCCCTACTACCTGCCCTACTACCCGCCCTACTACCTGCCCTACTACCCGACTTACTACCTGCCCTACTACCTGCCCACTACCCGCCCTACTACCTGCCCTACTACCCGCCCTACTACCCGCCCAACTACCTGCCCTACTACTTGCCCTACTACCTGCCCTACTACCCGCCCTACTACCCGCCATACTACCTGCACTACTACCCGCCCTACTACCTGCCCAACTACCTGCCCTACTACCTGCCCTACTACCTGCCCTACTACATGCCCTACTACCCGCCCTACTACCTGCCCTACTACCTGCCCTACTACCTGCCCTACCACCCGCCCTACTACCTGTCCTACTACCCGCCCTACTACCCGCCCTACTACCTGCCCTACTACCTGCCCTACTACCCGCCCTACTACCCGCCCTACTACCTGCCCTACTACCTGCCCTACTACCCGCCCTACTACCCGCCCTACTACCCGCCCTACTACCCGCCCTACTACCTGCCCTACTACCCGCCCTACTACCTGCCCTACTACCCGACCTACTACCTGCCCTACTACCCGCCCAACTACCCGCCCTACTACCTGCCCTACTACCCGCCCTACTACCTGCCCTACTACCCGCCCTACTACCTGCCCTACTACCTGCCCTACTACCTGCCCTACTACCCGCCCTACTACCTGCCCTACTACCGCCCTACTACCGCCTACTACCCCCCTACTACCTGCCCTACTACCTGCCCTACTACCTGCCATACTACCTGCCCAACTAACCGCCCTAATACCTGCCCTACTACCTGCCCTACTACCTGCCCAACTAACCGCCCTACTACCTGCCCTACTACCTGCCATACTACCTGCCCTACTAACCGCCCTACTACCTGCCCTACTACCTGCCCAACTAACCGCCCTACTACCTGCCCTACTACCCGCCCTACTACCTGCCATACTACCTGCCCTACTACCCGCCCTACTACCTGCCCTACTACCCGCCCTACTACCTGCCCTACTAAATGCCCTACCACCCGCCCTTCTACCTGCCCAACTACTCGCCCTACTACCTGCCCAACTACCCGCCCTACTACCTGCCCAACTACTCGCCCTACTACCTGCCCAACTACTCGCCCTACTACCTGCCCTACTAAATGCCATACTACCTGCCCAACTACTCGCCCTACTACTTGCCCTACTAAATGCCCTACTACCTGCCCAACTACTCGCCCTACTACTTGCCCTACTAAATGCCCTATTACCTGCCCAACTACTCACCCTACTACTTGCCCTACTAAATGCCCTACTACCTGCCCACTACCCGCCCTACTACCTGCCCTACTAAATGCCCTACCACCCGCCCTATTACCTGCCCAACTACTCGCCCTACTACCTCCCCTACTAAATGCCCTACCACCCGCTTTATTACCTGCCCAACTACTCGCCCTACTACCTGCCCTACTAAATGCCCTACTACATGCCCAACTACCCGCCCTACTACCTCCCCTACTAAATGCCCTACCACTTGCCCTACTATCTGCACCATTACCTGCTCCGGTACCTGCATATATAACACTAAGCTATGTAACCCACGCCCTAATTAATGTTATATATAAACCCGGCGCTCTCCCTGATACTCTAGCACTTACTGGGCACTTTCTAAAACAGGAGTCCGCCATGTTTGTAGAGGTCAGCACAGATGGACAGATCCGTCTTACCCGCCCCGTGCCAGACACTATAACCACACTGACCCTGAGGGTGATGGCTATCGACGGAGGGTCGCCGCAGCTCAGCAGTACAGCTAATGTCAGGATCAGTGTCATCAGAGTCAGACGTAAGTGATGTAAGGGAAGTTATGTTACATTATGGAAAAAGTAAAAAGGTCACGGTCACGTTATGTAACAAGTAAAAGGTCATGGTCACATATAAGTGATGACATGGCAAGTTCACGGTCACATGTAAGTGACGTGGTCAGATTATGTAGCGGAGAAAGGGTCATAATCACATGCAAGTGACAGAATGACAGAGAAACTTTCATGGTCAGATGTAACTGACAGAGAAACTTTCATGGTTAGATGCAATTGACAGAGAAACTTTCATGGTCAGATGTAACTGACAGAGAAACTTTCATGGTTAGATGCAATTGACAGAGAAACTTTCATGATCAGATGTAATTAACAGAGAAACTTTCATGGTCAGATGTAATTAACAGAGAAATTTTCGTGGTCAGATGTAATTGACAGAAACTTTCATGGTCAGATGTAAGGGAAGATAAAAATTCATGGTCAGATGTAAGAGAAGAAAATTCATGATCAGATGTAAGAGAAGAAAATTCATGATCAGATGTAAGAGAAGAAAATTCATGATCAGATGTAAGAGAAGAAAATTCATGGTCAGATGTAAGAGAAGAAAACTCATGATCAGATAACGGTAACAGATACACAACATTAGAATAAGAGAGGAGAATGTTTGCATGATACAGATATATCTAGATAATGATACAGATATATCTAGATAATGATACAGATATATCTAGATAATGATACAGATATACCTAGATAATGATACAGATATATCTACATAATGATACAGATATATCTAAATAATGATACAGGTATATGCACATAATGATACAGATATATCTAGATAATGATACAGATATATCTAGATAATGATACAGATATATGTACATAATGATACAGATATATCTAGATAATGATACAGATATATCTAGATAATTAACGAAGAAATGAGAAAAACGTACTCTACAAATTTTACCTTGACCTTTCTTTCCCTGACAATTCCAGAACCTGACACCTTCTGCTTGTCGACTACACAAAACACCGTCACGCTCTGCTGGAAGAACCCGATGTCTGGGGTTCGATTCGAGGGCTATAATTTTACAGTGTCTGGGGAGTTAACAGGTGAAAGATACGAAAGAATGAGGATGAATGGTACAGGTGTGTAGGAGAGAAGGAAGGCACAACTGTGTGTTGCCCTACTACCTGCCCAACTACCCGCCCTACTACCTGCCCTACTACCTGCCTTACTACCTGCCCAACTACCCGCCCTACTACCTGCCCAACTAACCGCCCTACTACCTGCCCAACTACCCGCCCTACTACCTGCCCAACTACCCGCCCTACTACCTGCCATACTACCTGCCCTACTACCTGCCCAACTACCCGCCCTACTACCTGCCCTACTACCTGCCATACTACCTGCCCAACTACCCGCCCTACTACCTGCCCAACTAACCGCCCTACTACCTGCCATACTACCTGCCCTACTACCTGCCCTACTACCTGCCATACTACCTGCCCAACTAACCGCCCTACTACCTGCCCAACTACCCGCCCTACTACCTGCCCTACTACCTGCCATACTACCTGCCCTACTACCTGCCCTACTACCTGCCATACTACCTGCCCAACTAACCGCCCTAATACCTGCCCTACTACCTGCCCTACTACCTGCCCAACTAACCGCCCTACTACCTGCCCTACTACCTGCCATACTACCTGCCCTACTAACCGCCCTACTACCTGCCCTACTACCTGCCCAACTAACCGCCCTACTACCTGCCCTACTACTCGCCCTACTACCTGCCATACTATCTGCCCTACTAAATGCCCTACTACCTGCCCAACTACCCGCCCTACTACCTGCCCTACTAAATGCCCTACCACCCGCCCTACTACCTGCCCAACTACTCGCCCTACTACCTGCCCAACTACCCGCCCTACTACCTGCCCAACTACTCGCCCTACTACCTGCCCAACTACTCGCCCTACTACCTGCCCTACTAAATGCCATACTACCTGCCCAACTACTCGCCCTACTACTTGCCCTACTAAATGCCCTACTACCTGCCCAACTACTCGCCCTACTACTTGCCCTACTAAATGCCCTATTACCTGCCCAACTACTCGCCCTACTACTTGCCCTACTAAATGCCCTACTACCTGCCCAACTACCCGCCCTACTACCTGCCCTACTAAATGCCCTACCACCCGCCCTATTACCCGCCCTACTACCTGCCCTACTACCCGCCCTACTACCCGCCCTACTACCTGCCCTACTACCCGCCCTACTACCTGCCCTACTAAATGCCATACTACCTGCCCAACTACTCGCCCTACTACTTGCCCTACTAAATGCCCTACTACCTGCCCAACTACTCGCCCTACTACTTGCCCTACTAAATGCCCTATTACCTGCCCAACTACTCACCCTACTACTTGCCCTACTACCTGCCCTACTACCTGCCCTACTACCTGCCCTACTACCTGCCCTACTACCCGCCCTACTACCCGCCCTACTACCCGCCCTACTACCTGCCCTACTACCTGCCCTACTACCTGCCCTACTACCTGCCCAACTAACCGCCCTACTACCTGCCCTACTACCTGCCCTACTACCTGCCCTACTAACCGCCCTACTACCTGCCCTACTACCTGCCCAACTAACCGCCCTACTACCCGCCCTACTACCCGCCCTACTACCTGCCATACTACCTGCCCTACTACCCGCCCTACTACCTGCCCTACTACCCGCCCTACTACCTGCCCTACTAAATGCCCTACCACCCGCCCTTCTACCTGCCCAACTACTCGCCCTACTACCTGCCCAACTACTCGCCCTACTACCTGCCCAACTACTCGCCCTACTACCTGCCCAACTACTCGCCCTACTACCTGCCCTACTAAATGCCATACTACCTGCCCAACTACTCGCCCTACTACTTGCCCTACTAAATGCCCTACTACCTGCCCAACTACTCGCCCTACTACTTGCCCTACTAAATGCCCTATTACCTGCCCAACTACTCACCCTACTACTTGCCCTACTAAATGCCCTACTACCTGCCCAACTACCCGCCCTACTACCTGCCCTACTAAATGCCCTACCACCCGCCCTATTACCTGCCCAACTACTCGCCCTACTACCTCCCCTACTAAATGCCCTACCACCCGCTTTATTACCTGCCCAACTACTCGCCCTACTACCTGCCCTACTAAATGCCCTACTACATGCCCAACTACCCGCCCTACTACCTCCCCTACTAAATGCCCTACCACTTGCCCTACTATCTGCACCATTACCTGCTCCGGTACCTGCATATATAACACTAAGCTATGTAACCCACGCCCTAATTAATGTTATATATAAAACCCGGCGCTCTCCCTGATACTCTAGCACTTACTGGGCACTTTCTAAAACAGGAGTCCGCCATGTTTGTAGAGGTCAGCACAGATGGACAGATCCGTCTTACCCGCCCCGTGCCAGACACTATAACCACACTGACCCTGAGGGTGATGGCTATCGACGGAGGGTCGCCGCAGCTCAGCAGTACAGCTAATGTCAGGATCAGTGTCATCAGAGTCAGACGTAAGTGATGTAAGGGAAGTTATGTTACATTATGGAAAAAGTAAAAAGGTCACGGTCACGTTATGTAACAAGTAAAAGGTCATGGTCACATATAAGTGATGACATGGCAAGTTCACGGTCACATGTAAGTGACGTGGTCAGATTATGTAGCGGAGAAAGGGTCATAATCACATGCAAGTGACAGAATGACAGAGAAACTTTCATGGTCAGATGTAACTGACAGAGAAACTTTCATGGTTAGATGCAATTGACAGAGAAACTTTCATGGTCAGATGTAACTGACAGAGAAACTTTCATGGTTAGATGCAATTGACAGAGAAACTTTCATGATCAGATGTAATTAACAGAGAAACTTTCATGGTCAGATGTAATTAACAGAGAAATTTTCGTGGTCAGATGTAATTGACAGAAACTTTCATGGTCAGATGTAAGGGAAGATAAAAATTCATGGTCAGATGTAAGAAAAGAAAATTCATGATCAGATGTAAGAGAAGAAAATTCATGATCAGATGTAAGAGAAGAAAATTCATGATCAGATGTAAGAGAAGAAAATTCATGGTCAGATGTAAGAGAAGAAAACTCATGATCAGATAACGGTAACAGATACACAACATTAGAATAAGAGAGGAGAATGTTTGCATGATACAGATATATCTAGATAATGATACATATATATCTAGATAATGATACAGATATATCTAGATAATGATACAGATATACCTAGATAATGATACAGATATATCTACATAATGATACAGATATATCTAAATAATGATACAGGTATATGCACATAATGATACAGATATATCTAGATAATGATACAGATATATCTAGATAATGATACAGATATATGTACATAATGATACAGGTATATCTAGATAATGATACAGATATATCTAGATAATTAACGAAGAAATGAGAAAAACGTACTCTACAAATTTTACCTTGACCTTTCTTTCCCTGACAATTCCAGAACCTGACACCTTCTGCTTGTCGACTACACAAAACACCGTCACGCTCTGCTGGAAGAACCCGATGTCTGGGGTTCGATTCGAGGGCTATAATTTTACAGTGTCTGGGGGAGTTAACAGGTGAAAGATACGAAAGAATGAGGATGAATGGTACAGGTGTGTAGGAGAGAAGGAAGGCACAACTGTGTGTTGGAGAGGAAGGAGGTACAACTGTGAGTGGGAAAAGAAGGAAGGTACAACTGTGTCTGGGACAGAAAGGAAGGTACAACTGTATGTGGGAGAAGAAGGAAGGTACAACTGTGCGTGGGAGATGGAAGGAAGGTACAACTGTGTGTGAGAGAGGAAGGAAGGTACAGCTGTGTTTGGGAGAGAAAGGAAGATACAAATGTGTGTGGGGGATGAATGAAGGTACAACTGTGTGTGGGAGGTGAAAGAAGGAACAACTGTGTGTGGGAGTGGAAAGAAGGAACAACTGTGTGTGGGAGTGGAAGGAAGGTACAACTGTGTGTGGGAGTGGAAGGAAAGCACGACCTGTGTGTGGGAGAGGAAGGAAAGCGCAGTTTGTGTGTGGGAGAGGAAAGAAGGTACAACTATGTGTGTGGAAGAGAAAGGAAGGTACAATTGTGTGTGAGAGAGGGAGGAAGGTACAATTGTATATGGGAGAGGGAGGAAAGCACAGTTTGTCTGTGGGAGAGGAAAGAATGTACAACTGTGTGTGGGAGAGGAAGGAAAGTACAATTTGTGTAAGAGAAAGGAAGGAAGGTACAACTGTGCGTGGGAGAGGAAGGGAAGCACAAATTGTGTGCAGGAGAAGGAAGGCCCAGGTGTGTGGTAGAAGAAGGAAGGTACAGGTGTATGGGAGAGTAAGAAAGGTACAGGTGTGTGAGAGAGGAAGGAAGGTACAGGTGTGTGGGAGAGGAAGAAAGGTACAGGTGTGTGGGAGAGGAAGAAAGGTACAGGTGTGTGAGAGAGGAAGAAAGGTACAGATGTGTGGGAGAGGAAGAAAGGTACAGGTGTGTGGGAGAGGAAGAAAGGTACAGATGTGTGTGAGAAAGGAAGGAAGGTACAGGTGTGTGGTAGAAGAAGGAAAGTACAGGTGTATGTGAGAGGAAGGAAAATACAGGTGTGTGAGAGAGGAAGGAAGGTACAGGTGTGTGAATGCCCTACTACCTGCCCTACTACCCGCCCTACTACCTGCCCTACTAAATGCCCTACCACCCGCCCTATTACCTGCCCAACTACTCGCCCTACTACCTCCCCTACTAAATGCCCTACCACCCGCTTTATTACCTGCCCAACTACTCGCCCTACTACCTGCCCTACTAAATGCCCTACTACATGCCCAACTACCCGCCCTACTACCTCCCCTACTAAATGCCCTACCACTTGCCCTACTATCTGCACCATTACCTGCTCCGGTACCTGCATATATAACACTAAGCTATGTAACCCACGCCCTAATTAATGTTATATAAAACCCGGCGCTCTCCCTGATACTCTAGCACTTACTGGGCACTTTCTAAAACAGGAGTCCGCCATGTTTGTAGAGGTCAGCACAGATGGACAGATCCGTCTTACCCGCCCCGTGCCAGACACTATAACCACACTGACCCTGAGGGTGATGGCTATCGACGGAGGGTCGCCGCAGCTCAGCAGTACAGCTAATGTCAGGATCAGTGTCATCAGAGTCAGACGTAAGTGATGTAAGGGAAGTTATGTTACATTATGGAAAAAGTAAAAAGGTCACGGTCACGTTATGTAACAAGTAAAAGGTCATGGTCACATATAAGTGATGACATGGCAAGTTCACGGTCACATGTAAGTGACGTGGTCAGATTATGTAGCGGAGAAAGGGTCATAATCACATGCAAGTGACAGAATGACAGAGAAACTTTCATGGTCAGATGTAACTGACAGAGAAACTTTCATGGTTAGATGCAATTGACAGAGAAACTTTCATGGTCAGATGTAACTGACAGAGAAACTTTCATGGTTAGATGCAATTGACAGAGAAACTTTCATGATCAGATGTAATTAACAGAGAAACTTTCATGGTCAGATGTAATTAACAGAGAAATTTTCGTGGTCAGATGTAATTGACAGAAACTTTCATGGTCAGATGTAAGGGAAGATAAAAATTCATGGTCAGATGTAAGAAAAGAAAATTCATGATCAGATGTAAGAGAAGAAAATTCATGATCAGATGTAAGAGAAGAAAATTCATGATCAGATGTAAGAGAAGAAAATTCATGGTCAGATGTAAGAGAAGAAAACTCATGATCAGATAACGGTAACAGATACACAACATTAGAATAAGAGAGGAGAATGTTTGCATGATACAGATATATCTAGATAATGATACATATATATCTAGATAATGATACAGATATATCTAGATAATGATACAGATATACCTAGATAATGATACAGATATATCTACATAATGATACAGATATCTAAATAATGATACAGGTATATGCACATAATGATACAGATATATCTAGATAATGATACAGATATATCTAGATAATGATACAGATATATCTACATAATGATACAGATATATCTAGATAATGATACAGATATATCTAGATAATTAATGTTATATATAAAACCCGGCGCTCTCCCTGATACTCTAGCACTTACTGGGCACTTTCTAAAACAGGAGTCCGCCATGTTTGTAGAGGTCAGCACAGATGGACAGATCCGTCTTACCCGCCCCGTGCCAGACACTATAACCACACTGACCCTGAGGGTGATGGCTATCGACGGAGGGTCGCCGCAGCTCAGCAGTACAGCTAATGTCAGGATCAGTGTCATCAGAGTCAGACGTAAGTGATGTAAGGGAAGTTATGTTACATTATGGAAAAAGTAAAAAGGTCACGGTCACGTTATGTAACAAGTAAAAGGTCATGGTCACATATAAGTGATGACATGGCAAGTTCACGGTCACATGTAAGTGACGTGGTCAGATTATGTAGCGGAGAAAGGGTCATAATCACATGCAAGTGACAGAATGACAGAGAAACTTTCATGGTCAGATGTAACTGACAGAGAAACTTTCATGGTTAGATGCAATTGACAGAGAAACTTTCATGGTCAGATGTAACTGACAGAGAAACTTTCATGGTTAGATGCAATTGACAGAGAAACTTTCATGATCAGATGTAATTAACAGAGAAACTTTCATGGTCAGATGTAATTAACAGAGAAATTTTCGTGGTCAGATGTAATTGACAGAAACTTTCATGGTCAGATGTAAGGGAAGATAAAAATTCATGGTCAGATGTAAGAAAAGAAAATTCATGATCAGATGTAAGAGAAGAAAATTCATGATCAGATGTAAGAGAAGAAAATTCATGATCAGATGTAAGAGAAGAAAATTCATGGTCAGATGTAAGAGAAGAAAACTCATGATCAGATAACGGTAACAGATACACAACATTAGAATAAGAGAGGAGAATGTTTGCATGATACAGATATATCTAGATAATGATACATATATATCTAGATAATGATACAGATATATCTAGATAATGATACAGATATACCTAGATAATGATACAGATATATCTACATAATGATACAGATATATCTAAATAATGATACAGGTATATGCACATAATGATACAGATATATCTAGATAATGATACAGATATATCTAGATAATGATACAGATATATGTACATAATGATACAGGTATATCTAGATAATGATACAGATATATCTAGATAATTAACGAAGAAATGAGAAAAACGTACTCTACAAATTTTACCTTGACCTTTCTTTCCCTGACAATTCCAGAACCTGACACCTTCTGCTTGTCGACTACACAAAACACCGTCACGCTCTGCTGGAAGAACCCGATGTCTGGGGTTCGATTCGAGGGCTATAATTTTACAGTGTCTGGGGGAGTTAACAGGTGAAAGATACGAAAGAATGAGGATGAATGGTACAGGTGTGTAGGAGAGAAGGAAGGCACAACTGTGTGTTGGAGAGGAAGGAGGTACAACTGTGAGTGGGAAAAGAAGGAAGGTACAACTGTGTCTGGGACAGAAAGGAAGGTACAACTGTATGTGGGAGAAGAAGGAAGGTACAACTGTGCGTGGGAGATGGAAGGAAGGTACAACTGTGTGTGAGAGAGGAAGGAAGGTACAGCTGTGTTTGGGAGAGAAGGAAGATACAAATGTGTGTGGGGGATGAATGAAGGTACAACTGTGTGTGGGAGGTGAAAGAAGGAACAACTGTGTGTGGGAGTGGAAAGAAGGAACAACTGTGTGTGGGAGTGGAAGGAAGGTACAACTGTGTGTGGGAGTGGAAGGAAAGCACGACCTGTGTGTGGGAGAGGAAGGAAAGCGCAGTTTGTGTGTGGGAGAGGAAAGAAGGTACAACTATGTGTGTGGAAGAGAAAGGAAGGTACAATTGTGTGTGAGAGAGGGAGGAAGGTACAATTGTATATGGGAGAGGGAGGAAAGCACAGTTTGTCTGTGGGAGAGGAAAGAATGTACAACTGTGTGTGGGAGAGGAAGGAAAGTACAATTTGTGTAAGAGAAAGGAAGGAAGGTACAACTGTGCGTGGGAGAGGAAGGGAAGCACAAATTGTGTGCAGGAGAAGGAAGGCCCAGGTGTGTGGTAGAAGAAGGAAGGTACAGGTGTATGGGAGAGTAAGAAAGGTACAGGTGTGTGAGAGAGGAAGGAAGGTACAGGTGTGTGGGAGAGGAAGAAAGGTACAGGTGTGGGAGAGGAAGAAAGGTACAGGTGTGTGAGAGAGGAAGAAAGGTACAGATGTGTGGGAGAGGAAGAAAGGTACAGGTGTGTGGGAGAGGAAGAAAGGTACAGATGTGTGTGAGAAAGGAAGGAAGGTACAGGTGTGTGGTAGAAGAAGGAAAGTACAGGTGTATGTGAGAGGAAGGAAAATACAGGTGTGTGAGAGAGGAAGGAAGGTACAGGTGTGTGAGAGAGGAAGGAAGGTACAGGTGTATGAGAGAGGAAGGAAGGTACAGGTGTGTGAGAGAGGAAGGAAGGTACAGGTGTGTGAGAGAGGAAGGAAGGTACAGGTGTGTGAGAGAGGAAGGAAGGTACAGGTGTATGAGAGAGGAAGGAAGGTACAGGTGTGTGAGAGAGGAAGGAAGGTACAGGTGTGTGAGAGAGGAAGAAAGATACAGGTGTGTGTGAGAGGAAGAGATGTACAGATGTGTGGAAAAGGAAATAAAATACAGGTACGTGGAAGAGAAAAGAAGGTACAGATATGTATGTGAGAGTAATGTTACTTTGCAACACTTAACAGCAAGAGTCTGACGTTCATTTCAGCATCTCTGCTCAAATGTTTGTGTCTCTGTTCAGATGTTTGTGTCTCTGTTCAGATGTTTGTGTGTCTCTGCTCAGATGTTTTTGTCTCTGCTCAGATGTTTGTGTCTCTGTACAGATGTTTGTGTCTCTGTTCAGATGTTTGTATCTCTGTTCAGATGTTTGTGTCTCTGTTCAGATGTTTGTGTCTCTGTTCAGATGTTTGTGTCTCTGTTCAGATGTTTGTGTCTCTGTTCAGATGTTTGTGTCTCTGCTCAAATGTTTGTGTGTCTCTGTTCAGATGTTTGTGTGTCTCTGTTCAGATGTTTGTGTGTCTCTGCTCAAATGTTTGTGTGTCTCTGCTCAAATGTTTGTGTGTCTCTGTTCAGATGTTTGTATGTCTCTGCTCAAATGTTTGTGTGTCTCTGTTCAGATGTTTGTATGTCTCTGCTCAAATGTTTGTGTGTCTCTGCTCAAATGTTTGTGTGTCTCTGCTCAAATGTTTGTGTGTCTCTGTTCAGATGTTTGTGTGGCAGTTGCATCATCAAGTCTGGACAACAGATGACTGTTACCTCAGATGACTGTATGACTTTTTCTTGCTGAATCATGAATGCTTGTCACTAAAATGTTTGTATGGTTGTCTCTTGGTAAAATGGCTGCACTACTGTCTGTTAATAAAGTGCTTGATTGTCTGTCTCTTGTTCATATGTCTGTACCACTGTAGCTTCGGGTGTCTGCAGGATTGTCTGTCTGTCAGATGTCTTATGACCGGCACTTTTACGTGTTCTCCCCGCCCACAGCACGAGCTTGCTACCATACATAGAAGGACACACGGAATCTTGCGTCACAGTAGGCGGAGCTATGATGTCGGCCAGCTATCTCTTTCATGTCAGCGTCATAAGCAGGGATGCCAACTTCAGCACCAATCCCATGCTAATAAACTTTGATAAAAAAGGAATAGGCGAGTTGTTTCTATCTATCTATCTATCTATCTGTCTCTCTGTCTGTCTGTCTATCTATCTTTATCTGTCTGATTGTCTGCCCATCTGTCTGTCATGTTATTTACATTTTTATAAACGTTTTTCTTCCAATCTCATGAACTATTTTATAAATGTGTTTCTATTGTACTAGTTTTCCTGTCTTCTGTTGCTCAGAGTTATTGTTCGTTATAAGTTCTTCTTGATAGTTATCATGTTCTTCATTTGTTATTTCTTAACTACTGTGCTCTTTCTTTCTTTCTTTCTTTCGTTCAAACGCTTTCATTTAGAATATATACAACACATGCGTGAAGTTATTCACAATATTCTGCTCATATTATTACGCACTGAGGACTATGGACTGTACTCTGAGCTACTCTTGTCCTTTGTGCAGAGATCGTTCTATTTTACAGGCAACAATTCTTAAATACAGTGTGCGAAACAAGCATTTTGACAGCATGTTCAAGCGAAGCGTGACGGAGGCACATCACGGGCCAAAGATTTCGCATGTAAAGTCACTATCGATTTTTTTATATTGCATTTCATATTATGTCTATGAGCACTGTATACCTCGCCGATCTGCTAGATCTGTCGCAAGGGCTGAGCCGTTAGGAGACAACTGCACTTCACCTCTACACCCAACAGTAAATGAGGAAGGACAGGACAAGACAAGTCACTATCGATTCATCTTCCAAAGTCCCGTTATAAAAACTAAAATGTCTTATTACAACAATGTATTTTTTATCAATGTAAATATAAGCCATGCTACCAATATATACTTCTTTTTGTGCCATAACTTCCTACTTTCTGCCCATCAGGGTATTCCTCTGACTGTATCAACGCCAAGTTCCCTGTCTGTGATTACCGAGACCCTTGTAGCGGTCACGGAAACTGCACAAACTCAGATGCTAAGAACTTCACCTGTGCCTGTATGACAGGCTGGGAAGGGAGGGCCTGTAACAAGCAGAATCTCTGCGTACTTCAGCCCTGTCAAAATGGCGGCACGTAAGTTTGACATTTCTACAACTGTTTTTATGACAGAAATTAAGTTTTACAACATGTGTCTCTCCAGTCTCATCGATGTTACTTTAGTCTGACTTACTTTACATTTTTAGTACATGTTACACGGTGATTCATGTACGAGAATGTAAAATAGGTATATGGAATATTTTATTTCCGTATTATAATTACTCAGATTATGAATACATTTATTTTATTTGTTCATTAAATACTTGTTATTGTTCTTCATACTTGCATAATACTAGTACTAACGCGATGTGTTGGCAGAATACAAGATCTGTGATGGAAATTTTAGATAGATCAGTGTGCTCAATGCTTCACTCTTTGAAAATAAAGTTCACTCGTTCCTATTGCTGGTATATTATTCTCACTGCTAGTACATTAGTCTCACTGCTGGTATGTTAGTCTCACTGCTAGTATGTTAGTCTCACTGCTAGTATGTCAGTCTCACTGCTAGTATGTTAGTCTCACTGCTAGTATGTTAGTCTCACTGCTAGTATGTCAGTCTCACTGCTAGTATGTTAGTCTCACTGCTAGTATGTTAGTCTCACTTCTAATATGCTGGTCTCACTGCTAGTATGTTAGTCTCACTGCTAGTATGTTAGTCTCACTTCTAATATGCTGGTCTCACTGCTAGTATGTTAGTCTCACTGCTAGTATGTTAGTCTCACTGTTAGTATGTTAGTCTCACTGTTAGTATGTTAGTCTCACTGTTAGTGTGTTAGTCTCACTGTTAGTGTATTAGTCTCACTGCTAGTATGTTAGTCTCACTGTTAGTGTATTAGTCTCACTGCTAGTATGTTAGTCTCGATGCTAGTATGTTAGTCTCACTGTTAGTGTATTAGTCTCACTGTTAGTATGTTAGTCTCGATGCTAGTATGTTAGTCTCACTGCTAGTGTATTAGTCTCACTGCTAGTATGTTAGTCTCACTGCTTATATGTTCACTGCTAGTATGTTATTCTCACTACTAGTATTTGTATGTTAATTTCACTGCTAGTATCTTAATCTCACTGCTAGTATCTTAATCTCACTGCTAATATGTTAGTCTCACTGTTAGTTCATTCACAGAAAATAAAGAAATAAATCTACATAAAAACATTGTAGATTTTTCCCTTCTCCTAATGGTAACTCATTGGAACACGGATGTGCTATAAAGTGAATGTAGATAGTGAATGTAGATATCAAATGTATAGTGAATGTATGGTGAATGTAGATAATGAATGTAGATTGTTGTGACTACTGGGTTTATCTATTTCTCAGAGTTGAACAAATAAATCTGTTGTTCAGGAACCTACCGTTGTAATGATCATCTTCTTCCTCTCTTCCACGTAATAGGTGCGCCTTCAAAGATCACCAGAGTTATCATTGCTCCTGTGCTAGAGGCTACTATGGCAAAAACTGTGAGTTCTTCGATCAGTGTCTAAGCCAGCCCTGTCAGAATTCTGGCACCTGTCTCACTCTTGACAGCGGAACTTACATGTGCAGGTGTCCTCCCCATTTCTCGGGGGATAGGTGCCAGGTAAAGTAACATTACTACTACAAGTTTTGTAGCAATGGAAGTCAGATAAAGTAAGATTACTACTACAAGTTTTGTAGTAATAGATGTCAGGTAAAGTAACATTACTACTACAAGTTTTGTAGCAATGGAAGTCAGATAAAGTAAGATTACTACTACAAGTTTTGTAGTAATAGATGTCAGGTAAAGTAACATTACTACTACAAGTTTTGTAGCAATGGAAGTCAGATAAAGTAAGATTACTACTACAAGTTTTGTAGTAATAGATGTCAGGTAAAGTAACATTACTACTACAGGTTTTGTAGTAATAGATTGCCAGGTAAAGTAACATTACTACTACAAGTTTTGTGGTAATAGATGTCAGGTAAAGTAACATTACTATTACAAGTTTTACAGTGATAGATGCTAGGTAAAGTAACATTACTATTACAAGTTTTGTGGTAATAGATGTCAGGTAAAGTAACATTACTATTACAAGTTTTGTGGTAATAGATGTCAGGTAAAGTAACATTACTATTACAAGTTTTACAGTGATAGATGCTAGGTAAAGTAACATTACTATTACAAGTTTTACAGTGATAGATGCTAGGTAAAGTAACATTACTATTACAAGTTTTACAGTGATAGATGCTAGGTAAAATAACATTACTATTACAAGTTTTGTACAGGTTAATGTATGACTAGTATCAGACTGATATGAATGTAATGTCATGTTGATGTCATATTAATGTCAGACTGATGTTTAATTGGTGTCACTTGAATATAATGGTCAGTCAGTTTAATGCCACCTCAATGTGGTACTGATATAAACTTGATATCAGATTAGTGTAATATTAATGTCAACCGCAGATAAGATTGCTATCATGCTAATGCCATGTTGATGTTAGGCTGATAATACTCTAATGCCATGTTGATGTCACGTTGATGCCACATTAATGTCACACTAATGTTAGGTTGATATCAATCTAATGCCACGTTGATGTCACACTAATGTTAGGTTGATATCACGTTAATGCCATGCTGATGTCACCATGATGCCATATTAGTCTCACTGCTAGTATGTTAGTCTCACTGCTTATATGTTCACTGCTAGTATGTTATTCTCACTACTAGTATTTGTATGTTAATTTCACTGCTAGTATCTTAATCTCACTGCTAGTATCTTAATCTCACTGCTAATATGTTAGTCTCACTGTTAGTTCATTCACAGAAAATAAAGAAATAAATCTACATAAAAACATTGTAGATTTTTCCCTTCTCCTAATGGTAACTCATTGGAACACGGATGTGCTATAAAGTGAATGTAGATAGTGAATGTAGATATCAAATGTATAGTGAATGTATGGTGAATGTAGATAATGAATGTAGATTGTTGTGACTACTGGGTTTATCTATTTCTCAGAGTTGAACAAATAAATCTGTTGTTCAGGAACCTACCGTTGTAATGATCATCTTCTTCCTCTCTTCCACGTAATAGGTGCGCCTTCAAAGATCACCAGAGTTATCATTGCTCCTGTGCTAGAGGCTACTATGGCAAAAACTGTGAGTTCTTCGATCAGTGTCTAAGCCAGCCCTGTCAGAATTCTGGCACCTGTCTCACTCTTGACAGCGGAACTTACATGTGCAGGTGTCCTCCCCATTTCTCGGGGGATAGGTGCCAGGTAAAGTAACATTACTACTACAAGTTTTGTAGCAATGGAAGTCAGATAAAGTAAGATTACTACTACAAGTTTTGTAGTAATAGATGTCAGGTAAAGTAACATTACTACTACAAGTTTTGTAGCAATGGAAGTCAGATAAAGTAAGATTACTACTACAAGTTTTGTAGTAATAGGTGCCAGGTAAAGTAACATTACTACTACAAGTTTTGTAGCAATGGAAGTCAGATAAAGTAAGATTACTACTACAAGTTTTGTAGTAATAGATGTCAGGTAAAGTAACATTACTACTACAAGTTTTGTAGCAATGGAAGTCAGATAAAGTAAGATTACTACTACAAGTTTTGTAGTAATAGATGTCAGGTAAAGTAACATTACTACTACAAGTTTTGTAGCAATGGAAGTCAGATAAAGTAAGATTACTACTACAAGTTTTGTAGTAATAGATGTCAGGTAAAGTAACATTACTACTACAGGTTTTGTAGTAATAGATTGCCAGGTAAAGTAACATTACTACTACAAGTTTTGTGGTAATAGATGTCAGGTAAAGTAACATTACTATTACAAGTTTTACAGTGATAGATGCTAGGTAAAGTAACATTACTATTACAAGTTTTGTGGTAATAGATGTCAGGTAAAGTAACATTACTATTACAAGTTTTGTGGTAATAGATGTCAGGTAAAGTAACATTACTATTACAAGTTTTACAGTGATAGATGCTAGGTAAAGTAACATTACTATTACAAGTTTTACAGTGATAGATGCTAGGTAAAGTAACATTACTATTACAAGTTTTACAGTGATAGATGCTAGGTAAAATAACATTACTATTACAAGTTTTGTACAGGTTAATGTATGACTAGTATCAGACTGATATGAATGTAATGTCATGTTGATGTCATATTAATGTCAGACTGATGTTTAATTGGTGTCACTTGAATATAATGGTCAGTCAGTTTAATGCCACCTCAATGTGGTACTGATATAAACTTGATATCAGATTAGTGTAATATTAATGTCAACCGCAGATAAGATTGCTATCATGCTAATGCCATGTTGATGTTAGGCTGATAATACTCTAATGCCATGTTGATGTCACGTTGATGCCACATTAATGTCACACTAATGTTAGGTTGATATCAATCTAATGCCACGTTGATGTCACACTAATGTTAGGTTGATATCACGTTAATGCCATGCTGATGTCACCATGATGCCATATTAATGTCACGTTGATGTCACATTAATGTCTAACTGATGTCAGACTCGTACAGTTTTGATATACTAAGATTTAATATCATCACTGTGTGGTAATGACATCATGCTAAAACGATGGATGTTACAACTAAAACGATCTGCGTTACAACTAAAACGGTGGATATTACAACTAAAACGGTGGATATTACAACTAAAACGGTGGATGTTCCAACTAAAAAACAGAATGGTTGCTCAGGTTCGATCTTGACATAGTTTGATACAGTTTGATCAGAGATAAAAGCTGATAAGAATATTAGAGGATAAAAGTCAAATGAAACATTAAAAGGGATCAAATATAAAATGTGAGAAAACGGTAAGAAAATAAAAGATAAACTAGACAAAAGAAAGAAAATCATCAACATTTCAACTATCAGACGTCTTCAGGAGCACGAAGTGTTTATTTTCTTTACTTTACTTTCGGTGTGTAAATAAATAAACATTGAAAAGAAATAAGAACAAAATACAGAGAAAATAGAAAAGATGGGCCCGTGAGTGCTTTCAGTGGATTATATTTCTATTTTCCTTCAGCTAAACAAGTGATAGAGAAAATGTGCTCACAAACTTCGAAGTTTATCTCCTGCTATCCTTTCTCTATCATCCCACTATCTAGCCAACATAAAAAGACAATGTTTTATTTTTAGATGTGACACTAGAAAATTCTCTTTTTTTCATAGTCATGTTCTTTTTTTAAAGAATTGTTCTTCTACATGCAGGAAGTTTTGAGCGGGAGATCAGTTACAATGTTAGTAGAGAAGGCGCTTAAGTTCTAATGTCAGTAGAGAGGACGCTTAAGTTCTAATGTCAGTAGAGAGGAGGCTTAAGTTCTAATGTCAGTAGAGAGGACGCTTAAGTTCTAATGTCAGTAGAGAGGAGGCTTAAGTTCTAATGTCAGTAGAGAGGACGCTTAAGTTCTAATGTCAGTAGAGAGGACGCTTAAGCTCTAATGTCAGTAGAGAGGATTTAAGTTCTAATGTCAGTAGAGAGGACGCTTAAGTTCCAATGAATGATTACTTCATCCTCTCTCTCTTTTTTTCTTTCTTTCTTTCTTTCTCTTTTGCTCTCTCTCTCTCTCTCTCTCTCTTTCATACACACACATACACTCTGTTCTATCGATATTCCAAATGTGTACATCAGATGTTTTATATGTAAGAAGCAATATTTGTACTATTTTGCATTTATTTTCTTCTTTCTAAATCCCGGAATTGTTTCTGTGTTTCTTGTATCCCTCTAATTGTTTCTGTTTCTTGTTTCCTTCTAGCTGGTTCTCTCTCTTTTTTTTTTGTATCCTTCTAGTTGTTTCTCTGTTTCTTGTTCCCTTATAATTGTTTCTGCCTTTCTTCTCCACTGTTTCCGCGCAAAGAAAGATTTGATCAATCTGAAGTGTTTAAATTGTTTTTTTTCCTTCCAGGACAAAGACCCATGCTCCCCAAGTCCCTGTGTGGCAGCTCGAGGCGAATGCGTGCCGTTGTCGGAGAGCAACTTCACCTGTCAGTGTAACAGAGGTTACTCTGGCCAGCGATGCCAAATGGTCAACGCTTGTATTTTGAGGAACCAGCCATGCAATTATCAGGGGACCTGTATTCCCCAGGGCGAATCTTTCATTTGTTTAGTAGGTCTTTTATCTCCTTTCTTCAAGCAAATTATTTACTTTATTTTCAACATACCCTGCAGCGTCTAGGAAAATAAGACAGCGTGTACAGTTCACCTGAACTAGCCCTGACTTTAATCCAGCCTCCTCTGTAACAAGCAGTTGAACTATACTATGAGCTAATACAAACACACCATGTTTTTTAGCCATGAGTTGTACTAGATTTAAAGCACGAGGGTCATACCAAAAGTCGTGAGCAAATTTTTTAAAATCAGAATTTATAGATTGAGAAAATATAAATGTATCACCTTAAACTGTAGCCTTTGCTCTTCATTTAGAGGTCACGTGACCACACGGAGCAGAAACAAAATGGCGGGTAGTGAAGTTTTGTTTCGTCAACGTGCTGTTATTGAGTTCTCCATTAAAGAGGAAATCTCCGTTGCTGAAATTCATCAAAGACTTCAACTTACTTATGGAGGTATGTGTATGGGTGATAGCAGTGTTAGGAGGTGGGTGAAACATTTCAAAGATGGAAACACAAGCATCCAAGATATGCCTCGCAGCGGTCGCCCTCGAACTGCTTCCACTGAACGCAACGTGGAACGGTTTGACGACATCATTAAACGAGACAGACGTGTCACAGTATCTGAAATCGCTGAAAATCTTGGAATATAACATAATGCAGTACAGGAAATGATTGAAACCCTAGGCTATAGAAAAGTTTGTACCCGCTGGGTCCCACGTTTGCTGGCTGAAGATCACAAAGCTGTGAGAAAAACTCTGCTCGCCGGACAACTGAGGAAATTCAGAAAATAGGTTGGGAAATTCTTCCACACCCTGCCTATATCCCCGACCTGGCACCCAGTGATTACCATCTTTTCGGTTTTGTGAAAGAACAAATGTGAGGCCATCACTACGACACAGGAGAGAACGTCCAGAAAGCAGTGCGTCTGTGCCTTCGGCCAGCTGGAACAGAATTCTACCGGGAGGGTATTTTCAAACTTGCAGAGCGATGGGGAAAATGTGTGCAGAGAATTGGAGATTATGTTGAAAAGTGAGGAAAAGGATGCAGATAAGGTGATACATTTATATTTTCTCTATCTATAAATTCTGATTTTAAAAAATTGCTCACGACTTTCGGTATGACCCTCATAAAAGCACTGATTTCACACTTCTCATCATTTACCGACACAAATTTGCTGTATTCTTAAACATGACACAATTCTGAAGCGGCCTGTAAGCAGCTGTCTACCCCGGGTGTAGAAACAAAACTGACACTCGCTGTCATAAAGTCGTAGCCATCATTAATACCGCGTGTGACTCCCTGGGGTGTCAATGCAGGCTTGGCATCAGTGTCTCGTGTTGTCACAGAGTGTCAGGTGTATGTGCTGTCACAGAATGTCAGGTGTATGTGCTGTCACAGAATGTCAGGTGTATGTGCTGTCACAGAGTGTCAGGTGTATGTGCTGTCACAGAATGTCAGGTGTATGTGCTGTCACAGAGTGTCAGGTGTATGTGCTGTCACAGAGTGTTAGATGTATGTGCTGCTGTCTGACTTGCTGTTTGTTGCGCAGATGTATCAGCAGCATCCGGTGCGATCTTGAGCTGGTGTTGCTACACGAGGTCGACCTGGCCTGGGACGCTCAATCCTGGCACCTGCAGCCTGAACTCGCTGGCTCGGCCTCACTGTAGCCTCACTGTAGCCTCACTGTAGCCGAATGGTCACGATGAAAATGTCTGACATCTCCTCTGGTCATGCTGAGCATACCAACAGCTTGCCATTGCGACAACAATCTGGGCCTGACAAAATCATTAACAGACTTCTTTTTGATTGCAACAGACGACGGCCTTTTCCTTGCTTAATATGTGTGCCAGATTTCAGGCATGTGATTTTTACAAATAAATTAGGAAGAAAGTTGACTCGCAAGTGCTGTACGCCAAATGTAAAGTAAACATCACGTGGCTGGGAAAATGTCCTTACATTAACTGCCAAACTGGCACGCTTTCGACACGTGAGAATCACTGACATACATAAACATATTTCACGCTTCACAACAGTTGGATCATGTGGTGCGTTTTTAATGATGGCTAGTATAGTTAGGTCTGGCTGACCCAGTGCGTCAGTACGAGGCTGAATGTAACAGTTTGGTGGCGTTCATTTCTCTGATGTTATCTGTGTATTTTGTTGTACTGCTATGAATGTTTGGGATTAGGGAAAGGTAAGAAAGTCAGACGGAATGTTTGGGATTAGGGAAAGGTAAGAGAATATGGCAGCCGTGTGTGCTCAGCTCTCCGCTGTTTGAAAACCAAAAAAAAAAAATCGCTCATTAGCTCCATCTAAGCAGAACCTGACGTAGTCCGTGCAGTGGAAGTCTGTTATTAGGGCTGCCACTCACGTGGATATCTATTTATCATTCACATGCCTGTCTGTTTATCATTCACGTTGATATCTGTTCATCATTCACGTTGATATCTGTTTATCATCCACGTGGATATCTGTTTATCATTCATATGGATATCTGTTTATCATCCACAGGGATATCTGTTTATCATTCACGTGGATATCTGTTTATCATTCACGTGGATATCTGCTTATATCCTTGTTTGGACTGCCCGCTGTTTGAATCATGTAGTTTTTCTGTTTTAGCTGGACTAGAGCTAACCGCAGGGGAAGAAGCAATCCAGTTCTCATTCTGGTCCATCTACCCACGTTATAATCTCACTGCTAGTACATTTGCCTTACTGCTAGTACATTAGTCTCACTGCTAGTACTTTAGTCTCTCTGCTAGTACATCAGTCTTGCTGCTACTACATTAGTCTTATTAGTAGTACATTAATCTTGCTGCTAGTAGGTAAAGGTAACCCTGTCATGCCTTAGAGGCACATAGGGATATGGTGTTAGTGCCCATATTTTTCCTTGACCTGTCAGCACACTAGAGGGTGATATGGTCAGTATCACGCCTGGCTGCCTTTTCCTTCCCCAACTCCAGAAGAAGTCGGGTACCCATTTCTACAGCTGGGTGACTGGGGTGTCTCCGGCCGGATTCGAACCCCCGACCTTCGCCATGAGAGACCAGTGCCTTGCTGCTAGTACATTAATCTTATTACTAGTATACTGACCTCAATGCTAGTACATTGACCTCAATGCTAGTACATTAATCTTACTGCTAGTGCATTAATCTTATTGCTGGTACATTAATCTTATTGCTGGTACATTAAGCTTACTGCTAGTGCATTAATCTTATTGCTGGTACATTAATCTTATTGCTAGTACATTAATCTTATTGCTAGAACATTAATCTTACTGCTAGTACATTAATCTTATTACTAGTACATTGGCCTCAGTGCTAGCACATTGTTTGTTAGTGTTGGTTAATTGACAGATAACTAAGAATAAACAAGTCTACAATCTATCCATCGGTAGTTAACAGAATCTGAAACTTTTGTTGTTTATTATTTGTTCACTTACACCAATCCTTGCAGTGTCCACCTGGAGCTACAGGTGAGACGTGTGACTACCTGGATGCCTGTTACATCGAACCGTGTGAAAACAACTCTACCTGCACGGAAGGGCGTTTGCCAGGGACATATCGGTGTTTGTGTTTGCCAGGTTTCTATGGCAACGAGTGTCAACACAAGAACAATTGTTATGGAGTGAACTGCAATAATGGGATATGCGTGGAAGACCCAGTAACCCAGCGACCCAGGTAGACTCAGTACATGTATCATTTTATCACTGTTTTCAGTCTTCACAAAAATGCAGCCTATGCCCTGTGCGGACTACGCCTTGGTGATGTTGAAGCGGAGACACTGTTTCTGATGTGAAGTTCTTACAGTGACTTTCTTGAGGACCTGGAAAAAATCTCCGTAGGCTCCACCACTCTGGGGACCAGGGAATATCCTGTTTCCTTAGGTGCGCATACTGACTGATCAGTTCCTTGATGGAAACATGACCTGGAGATATACCACCAAGGTCTTGGTTAGCTTTGGTTAGTTGGTTCTTACAAAAATATCATTCTTCCAGCACTGTTGTCTGAGATCTGTCACACATCAAACTTCTGTCAGCTGATATTTCTTCTTCTTCTTCTTCGTTGGCTTCTACCACCAGGACCGTCCCGTGATCCTACTCAATTTACTCCTGTGGTCCTCGATAGGTCCCGTGATCCTCCTGTGGTCCCCGAGAGGACCACAGGATGTTCAGAGTATCGGAGGGGTTGGGCCTGTATTCTCGGTGGGTCGCAAAAGCCGGATTGCATGACGCCGTGGTTTTCATTGCACCAGTTTAATCTAGAGTTGGACATTCTCACTGGAAAACCTCAGCGTGATTAGGATACACATACATCACCGCCGGGTGAGAGGTGGTTGCCTATCTAGACTGCCCTGGGCCAGTGTCTCCGACGTCAGCATTTTGTGGTCGTGGCCGCTACCCTTCCTAGTTGTGACCAGGACGGAGCTTTTGTCCAGAACGAATCCTCGCCACTAGTAAGTTTCACCCCTGGGTTAAGCCGGTTTAGGCATATTATCCCAGTATGGGCGTGTTTAGGACGTGACCGACCTCTAGAGCAGAGGTACCGTGACATGAGTAGTCATAAAGTTTCACCCCTGGGTTAATCTGTTTTAGTCATATTTCACCAGTATGGGTGTATACCGGACGTGGCTGGCCTCTAGTGCAGAGGTGCCGTGGTATGAGTAGCTCTCACCGCGAAACTACTGGTCATACGGATTAAACTTCACTTTCCTTTCCATCACCTTTTCACAGTGGCGGCGCCTGGCAACCCTAATCGCATTTTCCTTCATTGGCTGGGAGGAGTTTCACCCCATGCACGTCAGCTGAAGAATCTCGCCAGCAGCGGGTTCTAAATCCGAGTTTTCCTTCTCCTAGATGAGCTACCAAATAAGACTCTCATCTACCCGAAGCGTCTGGTTTTCAGGCGCCAGATATTCGTCTTTGCCTCTTCTCCTGTCAGTTTGAACAGTTCCGCCACGGAAGACCAGGAGTTGGACGTGGACTTTCAGAGGCTATTTGAGACGTAGGCCGTCGAGACATTTCATTGGAGTGGAGAGCGTATCCCCCACCCCACCTCCGGCTATAACAAGTCCTTAGAACCTGTCAGCTGACACGCTTCCTCATTTATCATCATCATGTGCCGTGCATGGCAACCTGAACGATATATTTCTCCATATTTACGTTTTATCCTCGTATAATGTAGGTGAAACTCTAATTACCAGGTTGTGTTCTTGTTAACAAGTAAAGGTTGTTCTGACAATCGTTCCATCATATTTCTTCAAGCTGCAAGCTACATCAATACATCAAACAAGCTGTAGGCTACATCAATACACCAAACACACTGTAAGCTACAACAATATATTAAACAAGTTGTATACTACATCAATACATCAAATAAGTTGTAGTCTACATCAGTCCATCAGACATGTTGTAGTCTACATCAGTACATCAGACATGTTGTAGGCTACATCAGTACATCAAACTGTCTGCTGTATCTGTATAACCATTTGCTGTTCCCAGATTATTTTACCCCTGTAATCCACCCACGTCTTGTTTCCATGCTGGAAAAAAATCTGTCTTACAACAAGTCTTATTTGCGATTGTAATTCTAATTCTCTTTGAAGAAACAACAGTTTCTCTTTGCATGTTATCGCAGATGTGTATGCTCTAATGGATTTACCGGAGACAAATGTGACGTAGTGGATCCATGCAGTAAGTCCCCGTGCAACAACCACGGGACATGTACCACCATTGAGCCCGACCCAGGTGGTGCGATAGGTTTTAACTGCAGCTGTGTCCGTGGTTGGGCAGGGGTTGACTGCAGCCACTTCAACGGCTGCGCTCTCCACGTAAGTCATGATATCTGGTTTTTACCTTCATCCCAGCTTTATTATTATTATTCCTCTCTCTCTCTCTCTCTCTCTCTCTCTCTCTCTCTCTCTCTCTCTCTAACTTTTAGCGTAGATGTAGTCCGGTCAATAGTGAGCTGTATTTTTTTCTGACAGACAAGTTTTTTTTAGGTTTTTTATGCTTGTTAAATCTGCTGGACCCTGCCGTAAAAAAGAGTGCCCGCCACATTGTGTTGCGGAAAATTACATGAAATGCGAGGCGCACAACTGTGGCAGTGTACGTGCCTAAGATTATGCATAGAGACGCTATATAAAAAACAGATCTATATAACGGAAGCTAAGTGGTTAAAATTAATAATAATAAGAAGAAGAATAAGAGCACAAGATAATAACATTAACACATGAAGATATTAGGAATACAAGATTATAACAAGAACGCAAAATGATTTTTAAAAAAAAACAAATCAAGATAATAATACAAGCACAGAATGATAACAAGGATTCGGACTGATAATGTGCAAAATGAAATAAAGGAGAATGAAATAAAACACAATAACCAAACAATATGACACTGATAAGTAAACAAAGTATTGAATTAAAACATCATGGACAAATGGTTATAGCAGGACATGTGTGAGCGAGTGAGATGATGGTGAACGAGTGAGGCTTGGTTGGTGTGATATGGCTGGTCACGACGCTCACAAATTCTCATTTTATCATTGGGGATGCTAATGAGGTTATAATCACGTGACCAGGAGTTAGGAGAGAGTGACGCTTTAGATTTTTACAAGACAGTTGTCGTTTGCCAGGCATATGGCCAGCAGCATATTTGTGTCTGAGGGAGCTTATGTCTTTTTTTCATATTGGCAAATATGTGATTCAAGTTATTAGGGGCTCGTGAGTATGATTGTTTTGTCAGCTGTGATCTCAGAATGCTGCGCAGGCCGCCTCGTTCGTGTAAGTCATAATTGTCAGTTTTTGCCAGTGAAGTTTGTAATATGTGGTGTCCGCAGACAGAAGTAGAATATTTTTAGTTGAAGTACAAGTAGTATTCTTTGACAGGAGTGGTATTTAGATGTCAGACTCATATTGCGTGAAGGATATATATATATGCACTGATATATGCATATATAGGCACTGATATATGCGTTTATATTCATGTTTGACATATATGAATGTCCTTGCTTCTTTCTTCGGTACGGACCTTTTATATATATATATATATATATATATATATATATATATATATATATATATGTGTGTGTGTGTGTGTGTGTGTGTGTGTGTGCATATGTTATTTGCACATTTGTGCTAGGAAGAATTGGTGTAATGTATTTTACTTTGAGACTTCTAGGTAACGTGTTATATGCATTTGCATGGGTAGGGGGGAAGCTATGTAGGCTGTTGATGATATTAGCTTGAATCATAAGTTGTCATGTATCCTAATATAAACATATATCTATATGAGATGTTAAGATTTCGTTGTGGATTATCATGACAGGCAACTCTTCATGATGATTAATGAGATGCACAGGACTATATATCATATAATTCATAAGCATGCTTGTACATGATCTGTGTCAGCACAGTTATTGAGGTTATATATAGTCGCATTTTGTAATAAATAGCTTGTGTTGGAATTTATATACATGTTGTTGGACTTCTGATTGTCGGTTGGAGATGAATGACAGGATCGTAGTAGATAAGGTCATGATCAGAAGCTATACAATCACAAGGAGGTGGCCTCAGCCAAGAGGAACGTCCATGAAGCAAAAGAACCCAGGGTGAAAAATAGTTGGGGGCGAGCAGTAGGGGAGTGGGGCCCACGCGGAAGCGGTAACGGAATGTAAGGGAATGGGGGCCACGCGGGGGCCACTCATGCTGTAGGCTAAAGATTAGCCTTGCTCCCGGCATAGAATAAAAGGGTTGGATGGTCTGGGTTGTGAATAAAAAGGGGGAAAGTAGGGATTTTCGCCCGGCCACAGAGTGGTTGTCACATGCCCATATCCATAGTGATAACTTGTGGACAATGGTCCATTTTAACAAAGGTTAAAGTTGGGGGTAAAGTATAAAGACACGTGATAAAACCCTAGAAATAACAATAATTATTATAACCCATATAAACATAAATTTTACACATAATGCCCTTCATATTTTACACATGACTGCCTAATCCACTATACAGTACATTCAACAAATAAGAAGAAGATGTAGCTAATGTAGCCATTTTTTTCACTACCTGGTTATCTTCAGGTGTGTAAGAACGGTGGCGCCTGCACAACGGACTCGCTCAACCAAACACGTTGTACCTGCTTACTCGGCTACTACCTGGACGACTGCGCGGCCTTTGATCCATGTTCAGGTCACAGGTGCCAGAATGGAGGACGCTGTCAGAATGTCAGTCAGGAAGATTATATATGTCACTGTCTCGATGGCTGGTTCGGTCATTTTTGTGAGAACAGACACACGAATCCATGCTCTAGTGAGAACAGCCCTTGCCTAAATAATGGCCAGTAAGTTATGGGGGTTTATGTTTAACATATATGCGTTTATATTCATGTTTGACATATATGAATGTCCTTGCTTCTTTCTTCGGTACGGACCTTTAAGTTGCTGTATGTCTGATTTCAGCCCA
The DNA here is from genome assembly GCA_009760885.1 of Achatina immaculata. NCBI lineage: Eukaryota > Metazoa > Mollusca > Gastropoda > Stylommatophora > Achatinidae > Lissachatina > Lissachatina immaculata. The sequence continues at coordinate 41,798,952 of CM019716.1, forward strand.
ACATTAGCGAACCTTCTGTCCCTATATATTAGGATACTGCAGTGTTTCTCAAACCTTCTGTCCCTATATATTAGGATACTGCAGTGTTTCCCAAACCTTCTGTCCCTATATATTAGGATACTGCAGTGTTTCTCAAATCTTCTGTCCTTATATATTAGGATACTGCACTGTTTCTCAAACCTTCTGTCCCTATACGTGAGGATACTGCAGTGTTTCTCAAACTTCAAGAAGTCAACAGTAATGTGTTTTTAATCAAATCTCGTGTCTTTCATTTCTATGACAGAAACTGTTCTATAAAGCCTGGTAAATGTGGTGACATTCATGTACCGTCAGCCTTGATTGACAGACTGATTGACAGACTGACTGACTTATTGACAATCTGATTGACTGTGCTTTAAAGTTTATAGATTTCTGCCACAAAATCCTTGCCATTTCTGTCACCTTTCATCAGTCCAAGTGGACAATGCTAGACAATAAACTGGACTCGACTCCAGTATCCAACTGTTCATTAATAAACTGGCAGGCATATGCTGTACGTGCTCTGTACGTGCTCTGACGTGCTCTGTTTTGCAGATGTTCTCCATCTTCAAAAGCAGTTCCTCAGTAAAAGTATCGGGTATTTATTTTTAGACTTGTGTTGACTGGAATGTTTGTTTTGACTGTAGCACTTAGGTTGACTAGAGTGTTTGTTTTGACTGTAGCGTTTAGGTTTACTAGAGTGTTTGTTTTGACTGTAGCGCTTAGGTTGACTAGAGTGTTTGTTTTGACTGTAGCGCTTAGGTTGACTAGAGTGTTTGTTTTGACTTTAACGTTTACATTGACTAGAGTGTTTGTTTTGACTGTAGCGCTTAGGTTGAATAGATTGTTTGTTTTGACTGTAGCGCTTAGGTTGACTAGAGTATTTGTTTTGACTGTAGCTCTCAGGTTGACTAGAGTGTTTGTTTTGACTGTAGCACTTAGGTTGACTAGAGTGTTTGTTTTGACTGTAGCGCTTAGGTTGACTAGAGTGTTTGATCTGACGGTAGCGTTTAGGTTGACTAGAATGTAGATAAGTGACTGGAATACTTAGGCTGAATAGAATGTAGACATTTGACTGAAATACTTAGGTTGACTAGAGTATAGATATAACACAATGATTGTCTATAATTCTGCCAGTTGAATCACAGGATGCTGTCCTTGAGTGTAGCAGCACACTGTGGACGTTTGAAGGTTGTCAGCATCAACCCAGTGCACTTGTTAGCACGTTGTGATGACATTTGACTTCATACTAACAATTAAAACCTTATTATTATTCATCGTATCCAATCTTCGTTAGCCTTTCTGGGACATTATCTTCACACGCAATTCAGATATCTGTGGTCTAGAGTAGTTTTCACAAATATTACAACATTGACCCGACTAAGTCTGCTGAAAAGTTCACTGAATCCATTTAATTCTGACAAATAAAGTCAGAGATGTATTGTTGATAATATCACTTGGAAAAAGGATGCAATAAGACATAAATTTAGTTGGTTTCGTCTTTGAAGTACATAATCATTGTTCACAAAATCAAACTCTAGCGTTGTTTTCTATACAAACTGTGACCGAAAATGTCTAAGTCTTACTGCACTAGATCAACAACTCGTGAATAACTCTACCTGCACTAGATCAACAACTCGTGAATAACTCTACCTGCACTAGATCAACAACTCGTGAATAACTCTACCTGCACTAGATCAACAACTCGTGAATAACTCTACCTGCACTAGATCAACAACTCGTGAATAACTCTACCTGCACTAGATCAGCAACTTGTGAATAACTCTACCTGCACTAGATCAACAACTCGTGAATAACTCTACCTGCACTAGATCAACAATTTGTGAATAACTCTACTTGCACTAGATCAACAACTCGTGAATTACTCTACCTGCACTAGATCAACAACTCGTGAATAACTCTACCTGCACTAGATCAACAACTTGTGAATAACTCTACCTGCACTAGATCAACAACTCGTGAATAACTCTACCTGCACTAGATCAACAACTCGTATATAACTCTACCTGCACTAGATCAACAACTCCTGAATAACTCTACCTGCACTAGATCAACAACTCGTATATAACTCTACCTGCACTAGATCAACAACTCGTATATAACTCTACCTGCACTAGATAAACAACTCGTATATAACTCTACCTGCACTAGATCAACAATTTGTGAATAGCTCTACCTGCACTAGATCAACAACTCGTGAATAACTCTACCTGCACTGGATCAACAACTCGTGTATAACTCTACCTGCACTAGATCAACAACTTGTGAATAACTCTACCTGCACTAGATCAACAACTCGTGTATAACTCTACCTGCACTAGATCAACAACTTGTGTATAACTCTACCTGCACTAGATCAACAACTTGTGTATAACTCTACCTGCACTAGATCAACAACTCGTGTTCTGCTGTTTCCCGCTGTTCTTCTCTATGTTCGTCTTTTTATTTTAGTTCTTTTCCTCCTTTCTTCCCCTTGATTTGTCCTCTTTCTATCCCCCCCTCAAAACTGCCTTCCTGGCTTATATGCCGTGAGTCAGTTCTCCAATAGGACACACTTGTAGATCTTTTTAATTGGTCAGCTGTTTGACTACCTATTTATTGAGCCCTGATTGGATTTAGATATAAGTCAGCACACTCCCTTTTTTTTCAAAACCGTGTACAAACTGCGTCCTAAGATTAGCAAATATGCCTCACCTGTCGTTTGAGTAAAATCCGTCCACTCAATTATATTATATTATATTATATTATATTATATTATATTATATTATATTATATTATCTAAGTCCACTGTCTCTTTCATATCGTGGATTAGTCTGTTCTCTAGTGTGTCCTCGCTTTTCATTGTGGCTTGTAATCTACTTAGTCGGATTACTCTTCTGAGCGTCCTGTCCTAATATTACTACTAATGCCGTGGGAGTGTTCTCTCTCACCGGATCTCAAACTTTCCATCTTTTCTGACCTACTTTCTACCTATCAATAATAGTCATAACTACAATAAAAGTGCCAGTAGTAATAATGATAAGAACATTAATAGTAATAATTATGATACCATCATAATTTACAAGGGACTGTGCTACATGGGGGAACTAAGGGCAGATCAAAAGAGACATGGAGAAGAACAACAGAGAGGATGTTGAGCAATAGAGGGCTCACCTGGGCAAGAGCGAAAAAAAAGGCAAATGACAGGAATTTGTGGAAAACCCTTGCGGAAGCCCCATGTGCCCTGGGCACTTAAGGTTCAGACAGACACACACAGAGAGAGAGAGAGAGAGAGAGAGAGAGAGAGAGAGAGAGAGAGAGAGAATTGACTGGAATACTTAGGTTGACTAGAGCATGTGTGTTTTCTGATATTTTCTGCTGTTGAGCTTGGTCTTCGCTGATGCAGAAAACATGCCTTAATAAACTGTACCCGTAATGTTTTTATTCTTTACCTGCAGCTAAGAATTTTACGCCCAGCATGATTTCACAAAATGAAAACTTAATTCTTTTTCTAAACTTTCTCATTATCCGCGGACATTAGTTAGTGCGCCCACTTCAAACTATGGCACACAGTAGTTTCATTTCTGAACAAAATCTTGACGTTCTTCACAACAGGTCATTTCATTACCTAGAAATAAATTTATGCAACATCATAGTTTAAATCTTCATGAACGCACTATGCAGCACTTTGTTTTCTCAGATGTTGTGTTTTCTCAGATGTTGTGTTTTCTCAGATGTTGTGTTTTCTCAAGTGTTGAACTGAAGAAAGACGAGGAGAATCAAAATAAAATAATGCATAATTCATTTTTAGCTATCAAGGTTTAGTGAGTTTCCATAGAAATTCTTCCTCTATAGGCATTCTACTTCGAAACTCTGATCAGAAACACACCAGAAGATACTTCTGAGCTGCATTCAGAACACTTCAGAAAGTACTTAGTGCTTTTGCTCAGCCAAGCGTGACCGGCTAAATTAGCGGAACCATTTCCAGTTCTAATACCCGTTTACAAAATCCATTAACCTCCAAAAAGTTGTCTTAAAGGTCTACACAATGAGATGAATGCAGCAAAAACTATATCTGGTAGAACTTTTCGGAGAAAAACCAATGCTAAGAGAACCATCAGACTGGAAAGTGTCAACCTGACATGCATTGTTCACACATTTTGCCAGGTCTTAGTCTTGCGTGAATATTCTTAAATATCTTTCTTTTTTTTCGTGCTGCTGATTTAGCTTCGCTGGCCACCATAAAAAATGTTTGCGTCTTTAATATAATCAGTTTTCATTAATTTTTATGTCAGAAAAAAAAACATATTATGGCATTTAAACTCTTGGTTAACTCTCATTGTTCTGACAGAGCCTCATAAAACTCTTAACTCTCATTGTTCTGACAGACCCTCTTAAAACTCTTAACTCTCATTGTTCTGACAGAGCCTCTTAAAACTCTTGATTAACTCTCATTGCTCTGACAGAGCCTCTTAAAACTCTTGGTTAACTCTCATTGTTCTGACAGAGCCTCTTAAAACTCTTGGTTAACTATCATTGTTCTGATAGATCCTCTTAAAACTCTTAACTCTCATTGTTCTGACAGATCCTCTTAAAACTCTTGATTAAATCTCATTGTTCTGACAGAGCCTCTTAAAACTCTTGATTAACTCTCATTGTTCTGACAGATCCTCTTAAAACTCTTGGTTAACTCTCATTGTTCTGACAGATCCTCTTAAAACTCTTGATTAACTCTCATTGTTCTGACAGAGCCTCTTAAAACTCTTGATTAACTCTCATTGTTCTGACAGATCCTCTTAAAACTCTTGGTTAACTCTCATTGTTCTTACAGATCCTCTTAAAACTCTTGATTAACTCTCATTGTTCTGACAGATCTCTTTTGGGATCGTGAAAAGTATTGAAATTTTGTCAAGGAAGTTTTGAGTCCAAAGAATTTATGTTGGTGCCACAGAGCCCAAGTATAGGATTCAAGTATCAGAAAACTTCTTTCTCCTAGTATCAGGAAACCTCTTGTTCCTAGTATCAGGAAACTTCTTGTTCCTAGTATCAGGAAACTTCTTTCTCCTAGTATCAGGAAACCTCTTGTTCCTAGTATCAGGAAACTTCTTTCTCCTAGTATCAGGAAACTTCTTACTCCTAGTATCAGGAAACTTCTTTCTCCTAGTATCAGGAAACTTTTTTCTCCTAGTATCAGGAAACTTCTTTCTCCTAGTATCAGGAAACTTCTTTCTCCTAGTATCAGGAAACTTCTTTCTCCTATTATCAGGAAACTTCTTGTTCCAAGTATCAGGAAACTTCTTTCTCCTATTATCAGGAAACTTCTTGTTCCAAGTATCAGGAAACTTCTTGTTCCTAGTATCAGGAAACTTCTTGTTCCAAGTATCAGGAAACTTCTTTCTCCTATTATCAGGAAACTTCTTGTTCCAAGTATCAGGAAACTTCTTGTTCCTAGTATCAGGAAACTTCTTGTTCCTAGTATCAGGAAACTTCTTGTTCCTAGTATCAGGAAACCTCTTGTTCCTAGTATCAGGAAACTTCTTGTTCCTAGTATCAGGAAACTTCTTGTTCTTAGTATCAGGAAACTTCTTGTTCCTATTATCAGGAAACCTCTTGTTCCAAGTATCAGGAAACTTCTTGCTCCTAGTATCAGTGAACTTCTTGCTCCTATTATCAGTGAACTTCTTGCTCCTATTATCAGTGAACTTCTTGCTCCTATTATCAGTGAACTTCTTGCTCCTGTTATCAGTGAACTTCTTGCTCCTATTATCAGTGAACTTCTTGCTCCTATTATCAGTGAACTTCTTGCTCCTATTATCAGTGAACTTCTTGCTCCTATTATCAGTGAACTTCTTGCTCCTATTATCAGTGAACTTCTTGCTCCTATTATCAGTGAACTTCTTGCTCCTAATGTCAGGGAACTTTTTGCTCCTAGTATCAGTGAACTTCTTGATCATAGCATCTGGGAACTTCTTGTTCTTAGTTCAGGGAACTTCTTGCACTAAATTGTCCTAAGTGAACCTTGTAATGTAAGAAGTTCTATTCTGTTACTACAAAGCCCGTTCTTCTGATCTGTCTTGGAACTTTTCATTCTCAACATCTTGAAACGCTTTTACTAGTTCCATATATTGTTCATGTACTGTATAGGTATATGTACTGTATAGGTATAGAAATGTGAATTTATTAAATAGTTGCATGTAATTAACATTATACATTTAACGGTTTCTTTATTGGTATTTTCTTCATTTATTCTACCATTTACCTCTTGGAGACCTGCTTTCTGTGACTTCTTAATCAGTGATTAAGTTTTCTACTTGTTCATGTCAAATGTTTACCTCAGACATTACTAGTTTAAGATATAATCTATATGCGTTTAAGATGTCGTTGACAAGAAAAATAACCTGATTACGATACCAGCTGTTTCATGCATAATCGATACATATCTCGCGCAAAACACAACTCGGTTAAGACATAACGTGGCTGTGCTCGTACCCGTACTAAGACATAACGTGGCTGTGCTGGTAGCCGTATTAAGACATAACGTGGCTGTGCTCGTACCCGTACTAAGACATAACGTGGCTGTGCTGGTAGCTATATTAAAGACAACACGTGGCTGTGCTTGTAACTTGTCTGAGACATTACTCTTCCAGGGCAAGGCTGCCTACGACACAATCGTACCTGATTTAAAACAGTTGATCCCAAACTAGGTGATCCCTCATCCCTTCCCTGAGGATGAGAAGATGGGGGGGGGGGAGGTGAAAGGACAAGGGAGCGGAGGTAGCAGTAGAATAAATTGAATGAAATAAAATTTGGTTGGATGGGGTGGTGATTGGGGCTGGGGGGGGGGGGGGGGGGGGCTACAGATGTGACCCCACGGGGGGAGGGGCGGAACACAAAAAGTCTGATTGCGCCTTAAATTTTGACTAATAATTTATATTCTTATCCTATTTATGTTCTTCAAAACTTGATTAACAATTCCTGTTCATGATAAAGACACCCTGTTATCGATAAACTAGTCATTACTGCCATTACACTTTTTTTTTTGCAGATGTTACGTTGTAGAGGCAACCACCACAGAGACACAGTCATCGACGCAGTCATCGACGCAGTCGTCAGTAGCGTGTGTTTGTCAGGATGGATATCTGGGCTCTAAATGCCAGTACAGAGACCCGTGTGTCTCCTCGCCGTGTGTACACGGGGTATGCTCGACTCTTGACGTGGCAGAAGCTGACCAGGTAGTTGACCGATACCTGTGCACGTGTAACGACAGCTTCACCGGCAGCCGTTGTGATGTCAGTCTGTGCCAGGATGTCAGCTGTCTTAACAGCGGCTTCTGCACGAATGGATTCTGTGTTTGTCCACCACCTTACACAGGTAGGTCAAGTGTTTAGCGTCTTAATGCAGAAATCGAGGGTAACCTACTGTAAGACCTCACTACTCCTGGACTTTCTACACATATGTATGTATGTGTGTGTGTATGTATGTATGTGTGTGAGTGAGAAAAATTATAATCATCATCATGTGCCGAGTTCTTTACGACGGTCGTTGGTAATGAATCTCAAGTTTCCTCGCTTTTTAAAAAAATTATTTATTTATGTAATCATTTAATGTACCTTCATGATTATTATGCTCATTAACAAACGCTGAATGACTGTGGCTCAGTGAAAGCTGTATGATGAAGGGCAGAATGTCAGACGGGCCTGCGTGCCCAATTCTTTGAAAATAAAGTCTGTTCGTTCGTTCGTTCGTTCGTTCTTTCATTCGTTCGTTCGTTCGTTCGTTCGTTCGTTCGCTCCCTTGCCTTGATGGTGCACTCAGCCAGGCTGTGCCCACTCTTGTATCTTTCTATCTACATCTCTGGCAGTATAACTTATATTATTATTTCCAGTGTAACTTGCATTATGATTTGCAGTATAATGTGTATTCCGATTTGCAATATAACTTGTGTTATGACTCGCAGTATAACGTGTGTTAGAACCAATAGCATATAATAAGAATATATACAAAAAGGGTGGTCAGAAATCTCTCATTTGACATTCTGGGAAGTATTTAGTTTTTTAAATTTTGTGACATCGAGATATCAGTGTTCTGACAGTAAAATTACTGTTACTTGGATTTTCTAACGCGGACGTTCACGGCTTGCCATATCAGTGTGTTCAGATCAACAAGTCATTCATGGCTTCCCATAATATCAGTGTGTTCAGATCAACAAGTCATTCACGGCTTGCCATAATATCAGTGTGTTCAGATCAACAAGTCATTCATGGCTTCCCATAATATCAGTGTGTTCAGATCAACAAGTCATTCATGGCTTCCCATAATATCAGTGTGTTCAGATCAACAAGTCATTCACGGCTTGCCATAATATCAGTGTGTTCAGATCAACAAGTCATTTACTCATACAAGACATGACAAAAACAAAATCTCTTCCTTCCAAATGTTAAATCCATGACTAGACAGCAGAAAAATTCTGTACAAAATAACGATGTATTAAGTGTACTGGTGTGTTTGTGGCAGGTCCAAGCTGTGAGCAGGTCATACAAGAGTGTCCGGGGAGAGACTCTCAAGACCAGGCTGATACCCCCTGCTCTGCTGGTAAGATTTAACTTAATAACCTTCATTATCACAACTACGTTTCACCAGTCAGCCATGACTGTAGTGGTTCCCTACCTGGAGTTTAGTCCCAGCAAACACTGACAAGGGGGGGGGGGGTGTTTGGGGGATGCTGAGAAGTTATCGGCCCAACCCGCGTCATAATATCTGATTTTGTCACTGTGGCTGGAGGGAGTGTTATTTTATAACGTAAGTGATCATATCACTGAGGTTTTACTTTCTTTTTCAGATCAGTGATAGAACAATGTCAACTAGAGATGTGAAGTGTTTCAGATCAGTGATAGAATCATGTCAGTTAAAGCTGTGAAGTTTTTTTAGATCAGTGACAGAACTATGTCAACTAAAGCTGTGAAGTTTTTTTAGATCAATGACAGAACTATGTCAACTAAAGCTGTGAAGTTTTTTCAGATAAGTGATAGAATAATGTCAACTAAAGCTGTGAAGTTTTTCAGATCAGTGATGGAACCATGTCAACTAAAAGTGTGAAGTTTTTCAGATCAGTGATGGAACCATGTCAACTAAAAGTGTGAAGTTTTTCAGATCAGTGATGGAACCATGTCAACTAAAAGTGTGAAGTTTTTCAGATCAGTGATGGAACCATGTCAACTAAAAGTGTGAAGTTTTTCATGTGTGACACGTCCGGCTGTCATGAAGTCCCTGTTCCTGCAGAATGAAAACTCAGAAAGGAAAGCCCATGAGTGTATGCTTCAAACATTGAGTGACAAGTGCCCAGCATACTCAGCTATGAAGAAATGATGTGCTAACTTTCAGCTTGAAGATTTCCCGACCGAAGATGCAGCAAGATCTAGAAGGCCTTCAACAGTGTCAGCTCTATAAATTTTTGATCAAGTTCATGACCTGATTTTAACAGACGGACGAATTTCGGCAAAAACAATTGCCCAGACGCTAGAGATATCTAGGGAAACCATTGGGTTTATGATTCACGAGCATTTGGGTCTGCAGAAACTGTCAGCCTTTTGTGCCGAAATGTTTGAATTGTATCGAGAAATGAAATCGAGTGGACACTTCCATGTTCATCTTACAGCATTCTGAGCGATGTAGTGACAACTTTTTGGGATGACTTGTCACTGCTGATGAAACACGCTTCCACCGCCATGATTCTGAGACCAACCAACAGTCCTTGTAGAGGCAGCCCTCAGGTTCTCCGCCGCCTAAGAAGCTCAAGACCCATAAGTCAGCAGAAAAGGTCACAGGTATATGGAAGGCATTTTGATGATTGATTTTCTTCCTAAGAGACAAACAGTTAATGCAGAATACTGCTGTAACTTGTTGCACTGGATAAAAGATAAACTGATCAAGTGAAACTAAGAAAGAGATGGAAGCTGCAGAAAGATCTTTTATTTTTTCAGAACAATGTTCCTCCTCACAAGGCTCACCTGTTACTGTCACAAGGTTCACATGACATTGTCACAAGGCTCACATGACACTATCACAAGGCTCACATGACATTGTCACAAGGCTCACATGGCATTATCACAAGGCTCACCTGACATTGTCACAATGCTTACATAACACTGACACAAGGCTCACATGACACTGTCACAAGGCTCATCTGACATTGTCACAAGGCTCACATGACACTGTCACAAGGCTCACATGACATTGTCACAAGGCTCACATGGCATTATCACAAGGCTCACCTGACATTGTCACAATGCTTACATAACACTGACACAAGGCTCACATGACACTGTCACAAGGCTCATCTGACATTGTCACAAGGCTCACATGACACTGTCACAAGGCTCACATGACATTGTCACAAGGCTCACATGGCATTGTCACAAGGCTCACATGACATTGTCACAAGGCTCACATGACCTTGGATGTATTGAAGAATGTTTGGCTGGAGTGCATTGCTCATCCACTTTACTCACAAGATCTTGCTTCATCACATTTTTCCCGTTTCCCAGCTTTAAGAAGGGTTTGCGTGCAAGGAAAGTTTCGAATGATCTGATAACAGCGTCAGAGCAGCAGTGACAGATATGGGATTTATTTTTGGAAGGATTAAAGAAACTTGAGAAACGATGTGCCAAGTGTGTTGAACTTCAGGGTGAGCATGTGAAATAACATGCAAGTTTCAGGTTTTGTGTCATTTCCTACTTTTTGGGGCCGATAACGTTTCAGTAACCCCTGGTAGAATTCCTGATCTAGTTAGAACAACATCCTCAACAGCGTTTTGTACTTAGACTTGTCACACCCAAGCTGGCTGGGATATTGCAAAATAAACGTGGAGTGTTGTTCCCATTGTCGGTTTTACTAATCGAGTATTTATGTAATCAACCATGAAAGAAAAATGTATAACAAAGTATGTTTGACATGGTTAAAAGAGAAAAAAATCTAAATTACCCGCTTTAAAATGTCAAGAACTCTGTCATCATCATCATCATCAGGTGCCGTGCCGACTGGCGTTGGCTATTATGCTTCTCCAGAGTACCCGATCCTTCATGCAGGCCATCAGTTCAGTTGGTGATCTCCTCTCACACCATCCCGTCAGACTGTCCAGTATCATTTCTCTTGGTCTTCCTCTTGATCTTCTTCCTTCTATTTTTCCTGTTGTTATAATATTTTCAATGCCCCCTCTTCTCATTGCATGTCCTATGAAAGTACATTGTCTCTCTCTTATCTTTTTAACAAGGTTTTTTGTCTCTCCAGCTCTTCTCCTACATTCTTCATTAGTTATTAGAACTCTGTAAATATTAGAAAAAACCAGCAGATGCATATAGATAGACTAGCAGATACAGATGAGATATATATAACAGCCTCAATGCTCATATGTATCTGCTAGTCTATCTACATGCATCTGCTGGTCTTCTCTAATATGTACATGTATCTGTTACTCTATTTTAACATATACGTGTATCTGTTACTCCATTCTAACATCTACGTGTGTCTGTTACTCCATTCTAACATTTACGTGTTTTTGTTGCTCGAGTTTTACATCTGCATGCATCTGTTACTAGACTGTAACATCTACATGTATCTGTTACTAGACTGTAACATCTATATGTATCTGTTGCTTGAACTAGACGAAACAATGAGAAACCTGCAAGGCCTGCTAGATGGAACTTCGGACCCAACGAAGCTGAACGCAGCTCAAGTGAAGAACTACACAGAACAGCTTCTGGAACTTTACAACAAAACTCTACTTGACCCCAAGGTGACCATGTGACCTCTGTCTGTCTACATCACGATTGTCATTCTTTTCTTCTTTCAGCAGCAAATCTGCGACGTGAATTTCTAAAAGCTGTTTTTCAAATTCTCCCAACAGAACAAGTCACAAAACTGGAACCGCTCTCGTTTGAGTAGTCGGGGCTTCAAGTGAGCAGCATGCCTAAAGATGTTTCGTGGCTCATCAGTTGAAAAGAACGAAAGAAGCTTCTAAATTAGGGAAAAGAAATGTAGGCCACAGAGAAAGAAAAAATTTTTCAATGAAAGTGACAAGCGACACCGCGAGGGAGCATGGCACAGTAGTTTATTAAAAGATTGACAAGATTAACAGATACTTCGTATGCCGTTATACTTCCATTGTATAGTAATACGTTGACAAGAATAACAGAGACTTCGTATACTGTTATACTTCATTTGTATAGTTATACGTTGACAAGAATAACAGAGACCTCGTATACTGTTATACTTCCTTTGTATGGTTGTACGTTGACAAGAATAACAGAGACCTCGTATACTGTTATACTTCCTTTGTATGGTTGTACGTTGACAAGAATAACAGAGACCTCGTATACTGTTATACTTCCTTTGTATAGTTATACGTTGACAAGAATAACAGAGACCTCGTATACTGTTATACTTCCTTTGTATGGTTGTACGTTGACAAGAATAACAGACTTCATATACTATTATACTTCCTTAGTATAGTTATACATTGACAAGAATAACAGAGACCTCGTATAATGTTATACTTTCTTTGTATGGTAATATGTTGACAAGAATAACAAATACCTCTTATACTGTTATACTCTCTCTGTATGATTATACATTGACAAGAATAACAGAGACCTTACATACTGTTATACTTCCTTTGTATGGTTATACCTTGACAAGAATAACAGAGACCTCGTATACTATTATACTTCCTTTGTATGGTTATACTTTGAAAAGATTAACAGAGACCTTGTATACTGTTATCTCTCTCTCTCTCTCTCTCTCTCTCTCTCTCTCTGAACCTTAAGTGCCCAGGGCACATGGGGCTTCCGCAAGGGTTTTCCACAAATGCCTGTCCTTCGCCTTTTTTCCTGCTCTTGCCCAGGTGAGCCCTCTATTACTCAACATCCTTTCTGTTGTTCTTCTCCATGTCTATTTTGGTCTACCCTTACTTCTGTTCCCCTGTGGTGTCCATCTTAGTGCTATTTTTGGTAGTGAGTTGTCAGTCATTCGGAGCACATGTCCCAACCATCGCCAGCGTCTTTCCTCAATAACTGTTGTCAGTGGTATCATCTGCATACTGTTATACTTCCTTTGTATAGTTATACGTTGACAAGAATAACAGAGACCTCGTATACTGTTATACCTCCATTGTATGATTATACATTGACAAGAATAACAGAGACATCGTATACTGTTATACTTCCTTTGTACAGAATAACAGAGATCTCGTATACTGTTATAACGAGGAAATAACCAAACGAGCAAGCTTTGAAAACATTACCAATGAGGTCGAAAGAAGAAGATGGAAATGGCTGGAGCACATATTGTTGTACAGTTATACATTGACCAGATAACACACTACAGTGTTACAATTCTTGGCAAAACTGTGATGATCGCGCAGACATTGTGGAGAAATGTGCATCCATGGATTCGTTCATGATTATGATGATGATGATGAGTTTCTGGTGATGAAAACGATACAAATGACAGTAGTGATGGCGGAGTTACATCATAAAGTTTACTATATGTTGAAGTTAAATTAATTATACCCCAAACTACATAGACTGAAGCGCCCCCTACATTGTTCTCTGCAGTACGCCACGAGCGCTTTCCGAGTGCTTGGTAACCTTGCTAGAGTGAACATCTCCGTCAGTGAGGAGGTAGAGAGATCAGAAAATGTCTGTTCCAGGTATGCAAAGATCATCTGTTTTAGCCAGTTCTAGTAGCAATAATCTATTTTAGCCAGATATAGAAAGGCAGTCGGTTTAGCAGATAAGTATAGAAAGATCACATATTTCACACATCATCATCATCATCATCGTCATCATTGTCATCATCGCCTTTCACTCCCTTGAGAGCATAGGCCACGGATAAAGGCTCCCCAGTCATCTTTGTTCTTGGAATTATTCTCTGCTTCCTTCCATGTGCATCCCTTGTCTCTGAGGACTGTCATAACTTCTCATATATATATATATATATATATATATATATATATATATTATATATATATATATATATATATATATTATTTATTTATTTATTTCACACATATATAGAAAGATATTCTTAGTTCCAAAATGTGCATTCATTATAAAGTTGTTATTGTAAAACAAATAGAGCGTTGCTTATTTCCATTAAATGTACGGAGTGGAGCCGGTCGGTTGTCATATTGTTTTATCTGACCTCAGTAAGTCTATGCTGAGGTGTCCGCAGATTTGATCTCAAGTAAACTGTTTTTACATGGACTGGTTTGTAAGATCAGAATGAACCATTCTCATGGGAAAGTAAATAAAGCAAAAAAGAGGCGGAAAAAGAGAGGACATTTCCAGTTTAAAAAGATGTGATCGTTTTAAATCATTAGACCCCTTGCAGCCACTCATGGATGCTTCTGGTTTGGCGAGTTTGAACATCCCATCCATTTATGGCTGGATATTTCGTTTCGTTGAAAAGCTCGATGTAACTTTTTATTTAACCAGTCAATGCGCATGTCAATCCAAGCTTAAACTTCTTGTCTCGTGTATGAGCGGCAATTATAAAGTTCAGCGTTCTCGTGTATTTTAAGTGTTTTTGAGATAGGCAGGCAAAATGGATACACCCACCAACTCGACAAATCTTACTGTATGTGCTTCTCACAGTGTGAGTTGTTGCAGTCAAGTTGTACCGTGCTATGTAACCAGTGTGAGTCAAACTGTGCCATACAAGGTAACAAATGCTTACATATTTGACACTGTCCAGGTTACGAGAGTTTCTAGACAACTACACTGCTGATGTGAGGCTTGGCGAGGGCGGTCAAGTCGACATCATCGTCCCAGAGCTCCAGGTGAAGGTCATCTCCCTGCAGGCTGAGTCTTGGCTGACAAATAACACGATGTCCTTCCAACCACACGTTACAGATAACAGTACAGATGTTCAGGTAAATACTACCAACCACATGTTACAGATAACAGTACAGATGTTCAGGTAAATACTACCAACCACATGTTACAGATAACAGTACAGATGTTCAGGTAAATACTACCAACCACATGTTACAGATAACAGTACAGATGTTCAGGTAAATACTACCAACCACATGTTACAGATAACAGTACAGATGTTCAGGTAAATACTACCAACCACACGTTACAGATAACAGTACAGATGTTCAGGTAAATACTACCAACCACACGTTACAGATAACAGTACAGATGTTCAGGTAAATACTACCAACCACACGTTACAGATAACAGTACAGATGTTCAGGTAAATACTACCAACCACATGTTACAGATAACAGTACAGATGTTCAGGTAAATACTACCAACCACATGTTACAGATAACAGTACAGATGTTCAGGTAAATACTACCAACCACATGTTACAGATAACAGTACAGATGTTCAGGTAAATACTACCAACCACATGTTACAGATAACAGTACAGATGTTCAGGTAAATACTACCAACCACATGTTACAGATAACAGTACAGATGTTCAGGTAAATACATTTTTGTTCTTACCTCTTGCACAGAGGTTTTGTGCATACTGTCACTGAGAATTTTAAAGGTGAAGAACCTTTTATCTCATTTGACACTTCATTTAGCCACTGCTTCAGAACATATGGGAAAAACTGTTACTTTTTCAAACCACAAAACTTTAGACAAATAATCTTGAAGAACTGAAAAATTATTTGTGTTTTTTAAAGTATCTTTATACTTGATCAGTCTGTATGTTGGGTAATCCTTTTTTGTGTGTCCATCTGTCTGTCCATCAGTTGTTATCTGTACATTTTTGTGTGTCTACCTCTATAGTCTATTTCCTCCATTATAATCTCTTAAATTATCTACTCTCACCTGCATTCGCTAGATTGTTAAAGTTCAATAAACATAAATTCAAATCCAGTCACATTCCGTTGTTTGTGGTTTCAGCTGAACATGACAATAACAATACCATCTGATGTTGTGGGTGCTGAGAGCAGTGACTTAAGAACTACCAGGCTCCAGTTTATCGGATACAAGCGGTCCCAGTTGTTTGTCCCAGTTGATGGTTCCCTGGACAGTGGTTCACTCTGGCACGGTCACCCGGTCATCTCAGCTTCAGTCAGTGGGAGGGAGGTCATGAATCTGACTGATCCTGTACAAATTCAGTTGTTCAACCTAATGGTACTTTGATTGTGATTATTTTTTTTTCTGGTAATCGTGCCTTAGACTAATATGATATTAACCCTCACACAGCCCTCTCAAACACACTGTGTCTGGTCAGGTTCGCCTGCTACCCCATGCCTATAAGCAATACACTAGTCCCTATCAGACCCACTATTTTGTGAACGGCTAGGGAGGGTCAAAGGTTCCTGAGTAAACCATTAAAGAAAAATTCAGAGATAGGAAGCCCAGGTTGGTTAATGGCAAGATTATTTCATCATCCCACCCTCTGGAATCTTCACAAACTAGATTTTCAAACGCATGAATTTTGGCCTTAATCTGAAGACTGTGGAAGATGCAGCAAAGACAAGGAATTTTCTTTATACCAGTTGTCCAGGCTTTGAAGTTTTTGTGTTTTGTTGCCTAATTTGCAGAAAACCTACAGCTAAAATCTAACTGCATCAAATTCATCTTCTGAGATGACAAATTCTATCATATAAATTATGTTTTTTGCTTTATTAATTTCAAACATTTGTCAGTTATATTGTGTAAAGTGATTACATTCATTTTATTAAATATCCCTGCCAAGTATTATCGAAAATGGAAAGGGGAAATTTAGGTTAGTCTCAAAATATTCTCAAATTTTGGTGCAGATTTCTGTGTTTAACCATCGTGCTATTACTGTTATACATACTTTCTAATTTTGAATTTGCTTCGTTCCACAAGGGTTAAAGCTTTAACGGTGTTACAGTTACCTGGTTGGTTGGTTGGTTGGACCGGGGCCCGGCTCTGGTGGCTTCTATTGTAAGATGGAGTAATGTAAGGGGAGGCGATCACGCCACAGATCACGTGTCGGGAGTGGAAAATGCAGGGCCTCTTAACAGCGCTGTAGGCCCTTGCTAATGCAGCGAACTGAGGCCCCTACTCACCCATTAGTGGAAATGAAAATACTACCCTGAAAATATCTGAAACACAATGTCCCTGCCCAGCGTATCCATGCATTAAGACGGTTCTGTCTCTCTTCTCCCTTCATCCCTTCGTCTTACACTGCTGTAATAAACTTCATCCCTTCGTCTTACACTGCTGTAATAAACTTCATCCCTTCGTCTTACACTGCTGTAATAAACTTCATCCCTTCGTCTTACACTGCTGTAATAAACTTCATCCCTTCGTCTTACACTGCTGTAACAAACTTTTACGTTAGTGGAGAATGATTTACTTTTCATCGTCTAGCACTCTAGTAACTAAATTCTGAGAAAAATGTGTAATGTAGATTCTACAACCCAGAATGTTATAAGTAACACAAACTAAATTATTGTCACGTTATCGTGGCATAATATAAATGTTTGCTTTGTTATAGTGACACAACTTTCATGTTTGTTGTGCTGTGTTTGAAGTGAAGTGTTAAGAATATTACCTCCATGCTCAAATTTTGATCATATCATATATTTCAGCCTGGCAAGAACTATACTTGTGTGTTCTGGGATCAAGAAGGTAAGAAGGTATAAAAACTGAGAGTCACAGAATTATTTTCACACTTAACATTCTGAAACTCGTGTTTAATTTGAATTCAGCATAAGATTTTTTTAGCATTTAAATTGTCAATTAGACACAGCATGTTCTACTTTAACAATAGTTAGAAACAGTACTTTCTATTTTAACTTTTGAACTGACAGTTAGAAACAGCACTTTTCTACTTTAACCTTGGTTAGAAACAGCACTTTTCTACTTTAACCTTTGAACTGACAGTTAGAAACAGCACTTTTCTACTTTAACTTTAGTTAGAAACAGCACTTTTCTACTTTAACCTTAGTTAGAAACAGCATTTTTCTACTTTAACCTTTGAACTGACAGTTAGAAACAGCACTTTTCTACTTTGACCTTGGTTAAAAACAGCATTTTTCTACTTTGACCTTTGTTAAAAACAGCATTTTTCTACTTTAACCTTAGCTAGAAACAGCAATTTCTACTTTAACCTTAGCTAGAAACAGCAATTTCTACTTTAACCTTAGCTCAAAACAGCCATTTCTACTTTAACCTTAGCTAGAAACAGCAATTTCTACTTTAACCTTAGCTAGAAACAGCAATTTCTACTTTAACCTTAGCTAGAAACAGCAAATTCTACTTTAACCTTAGCTAGACACAGCAATTTCTACTTTAACCTTAGCTAGACACAGCACTTTTCTACTTTAAACTTAGCTAGAAACAGCAATTTCTACTTTAACCTTAGCTAGAAACAGCAATTTCTACTTTAACCTTAGCTAGACACAGCACTTTTCTACTTTAACCTTAGCTAGACACAGCACTTTTCTACTTTAACCTTAGCTAGACACAGCACTTTTCTACTTTAAATATTAGTAGTAACACTTATAACAGTGGTCACCAGCAACATCTACTCATTTCTTTAACCAAAGAAAATGTGAGTTGTTATTTTATCATTTACAACTTCAAATACATGTCCCATTTGTTGAAGATATTCTGTAAATGATATGAAAAGATATTGTGTGAAATCTTCTTTACAATGTCCAGGTATTACAAAATGTCAGCAATATTTTTTATCACATTGTTTGATAGGAATAAATAGAAAAAAAAGTATCTACAAAAAGATACAGCAACAAGGCTATTGTGACTTAACACAGCAATATGCACATCCAATGGTGATATGTGAAAATAGCTCTCATAGAAAAGAATATAAAATATAAAT
Organism: Achatina immaculata; assembly: GCA_009760885.1. NCBI lineage: Eukaryota > Metazoa > Mollusca > Gastropoda > Stylommatophora > Achatinidae > Lissachatina > Lissachatina immaculata. The sequence continues at coordinate 41,817,810 of CM019716.1, forward strand.
ATAAAATACAATCTCAAAACAGAGGAATGAAGTAACAGAAGTCATAAATAATGCAAGTATGCTATCTTATGTCTTATATCCTTCCTGTGCTGTTAAATGTCACATATGGCTCACAAGGTAGTTTGCCAAGTACAGTATGCTATAATATAATGCAAGGATGCTATAAAATAATGCAAGTACACTATAAAATAATGCAAGTATGCTATAAAAATAATTCAAGTATACTATAAAATAATACAAGTATACTATAATATAATGCAAGTATACTATAAAATAATGCAAGTATACTATAGCATAATGCAAGTATACTATAAAATAATACAAGTATACTATAATATAATGCAGGTATGCTATAAAATAATGCAGGCATACTAAAAGTATTTTAAAAATGCAAATATACTATAATATAATGCAAGTATGCTATAAAATAAGTATACTAAAAGTATAAAATAATGCAAGTATACTATAATATAATGCAAGTATACTATAATATAATGCAAGTCATTCATTCATTCATTCATTCATTTGCATGTCCATTGTGGAACTCTGCCTCCCTAACAGCACTCCTGTAGGCCTCTCGGTTGTGAGCAAGATGGCCTGCTGCTGCGGCATCCATTTGCAGATCCTCAACGATGTCTTGCAGCCATCTTCGTTTTGGTCTTCCTCTTTTTCTTTTTCCCGTTATGTATCCTTCCAATACGGTCTTCTCTAAATTATCATGACATTTAATGTGTCCAAAATATTTAAGTTTTCTCTCTTTAATCCTCTTTACTAGCCAGCCTTCTTCAATATTAAGCTCTTGTAGAATAGATATATTTGCAAACATACATAAAGTATAAAATAACAGAGTTATTATATACTGTAACATATTGCAAGTACACTATAATACAATAGAAGTATACCATAATATAATGCACATATACTGTAAAATAATGCAAGTATACTATAATATAATGCAAGTATGCTAAAAGTATAAAATGATGCAAGAATACTAGAAATATAAAATAGTGCAAGTATATTACAACTATAAAATAATTATAAATGGTCTATGAACTTAACTTCTATGGTCAACTTTTGTATACTTTGTTCAGGTTCTAAATGGTCTACTGAAGGTGTTACAATGTTGAGCTACGGCACTGACAGTGTTACATGTGCATCCAGCCATCTCACAAGTTTTGCTATTCTTTTGGTAAGATAATATCCTGACGTCTTGACTTTAGAAAGAGATTTAGACCAGTGGTTCCCAACCTACTTACATACAAGGACCACATATCCTGCTGCATATAAGTTGTGAGCCACCATCGTATAAGTAATATCACAAAGCTCTAGGCCTCTAGCTATTTTCATACCACAGTATGGTAGTGACCACCAAATCAATAATGCAGCTACAGACCACCTGAAAATCTACCATGGACCACAGGTTTGGAACCACTGATTTAAAGTTTGAGCGATGTAGACATTATGACTGAATATAAAAAAAATTATCATTACTGAGACTAATGCCCTGAAGTAATCGATAAATATAATCATTCTTTATAGTCTTATTTGTTGTCTGTAATATTAACACTAATGCAAAAGATTACTTATATTTATATCTAGGATGTATGTTTTCAGATATAAACTCATGGTATTAACAATATTACATGCTGCATTCATATACACCAGTTCACATCACATACACTATGTACTGCTGTGTAGACAAACATGCTTGCAAAAAAATACACAGACAAGCATACACATACAGTATATAAACTCATATACACACATACTGGGACACTGGGGAGGCTGAGACTATAAACTATGAAAAAAAAATAGGAACAGCTTTATTACTCAATGACTACAAAGTTGTGACGTTTCAGCATGAGCCTTAATCACCGTGAGCCTTAATCACACAAACATAAACAGGACTAAGAAATAGAGAGACAAGATAAAGTATAGAATCACATGAATGCTATGTTAAAGAAATAATAAATAAATGAAATTAATTAACACTTAGCTCATTCTTGGAAGAACACAAGTAAGCGTTCCCATTACAATATTGGGAATGCACCCGTTGTTATGTTCAAAATGTGTTCGTTCTGAAATGTGCAAAAATGTGCATGGTGGAGTGTGGAGATGAGATTTAAGATGATGGGAGAGAGAGAGAGAGAGAGAGAAAAAGAGAAAGAAAAAGAAAAAATGTAACCTAGCTAGGAGAGTATAGGTACATACTTATACGTTAATTATTATGGGTGGGAAGGTGGGGGTGGGGGGTTTGAGGTTGGGTGGGTTCAGCCAGTAAATTGTCCTGGGACCTGACAGTTTTCATTATCCTGGAGGGATTGGGATCTGGAGCAGGTGAAAAAAAATAAGATGGGTGTGTGTGTGCGTGCATACATGTGTGAGTGTGTTTTTTTCTATTTTTTTTGTGTTTTAGGTTTGTATTATGTCACAAAATTTCTCTTAGATCCCTGCACATAACATACACACACATGATCAGATTTTGTCTGCTCCCTGCACATAAAATACACATACATAATCAGATTTTGTCTGCTCCTTGCACATAACATACACACACAAGATCATATTTTGTCTGCTCCCTGCACATAAAATACACATACATTATCAGATTTTGCTGCTTCCTGCACATAACATACACACACAAGATCAGATTTTGTCTGCTCCCTGCACATAAAATACACATACATAATCAGATTTTCCTGCTTCCTGCACATAACATACACACACAAGATCAGATTTTGTCTGCTTCCTGCACATAACATAACACATAATCAGATTTTGTCTGCTTCCTGCAGGATGTGAACTCAGATCGGGCCATCTCACAGGAACATGAACAGATTTTGACATACCTGACCTACATTGGCTGTGCCATCTCTACGGGCTGTTTGGTTGTAACTATTATCACTTACTCTATATTTAAGTAAGTAACTCTTATCATAGTTTTCAAAAAATGTTACTATAGCTACTACAACAAGAAAGTTTTTCTTAATTGTGTGATAAGAAATTACAAGATCACAGAACCAAGAAATGTTCAAATATGAAAAAACATATGGTCCATTTGTTTGTAACTTATAAATCTGTGCTTTCAGTTTCAGAAACTGAACAAAATATACAAGATAACAATTAATAATTTCACTTACATGTTTTGAAAATTGATGTTATCTTGATTTTCTCATTTTTTAAAAATATCTTTATCATTTTTGTTCCATTTACGTGAGCTTTTTTAACCCATGTATTCCATTTACTGTTTCATACATAGAAGAAGATGATTTCATATATAAATTGGTAAATAACCAGGATAACATCGTTTCAAACATGACTTGGTAACTAACCTGGATGGGATAATTTCATACATGAATTAATACCTAACCTGGATGGGATAATTTCATACATGAATTAGTACCTAACCTGAAATGAGATTTTTTTTTCCACTGAAAAATGAAATTTTGTACTTGACAAGGGAGTAAGTTAAAAAATCTGAGGCTGAGACTTGAAATGTTAAAACATTTTGACTGATAAACCTTTGATAAAGATCAAAATAAGATTAACTTTCCATGTTAACGTCACAGCCATGGTTATTTTGTTGCCGTACAACAGGTTGTAAATTAAAAAAACCTTCACTTTATTCTTGGTTATCTCCCCCAGGTGTCTGAACAACGAGAAGTCGGGGAAGATCCTCCTGCAGCTGTGTGCGGCGCTCTTCCTGCTGAACATTGTCTTCCTGGCTGGAACCGTGGATGTCTCCGGTTACAGGTACATCAGCCACAGCCAGTGATCAGATTCTAAGGATGTTACATGTTTTCTCTTGAGGGTAGTTTGCTCTGTGTATGGGCATGCGTGTTCACAGCATATGACAAGGCACTTGATAATGATGGTTATCATGTTGTTAATAATAATGACGATGATAGTGACTATGATGTTGTTGTTAATGATGATGGCTATAATGGTGTTAAAAAATGGTGATGATGATGACCTAAAGTCTGATTCCTGAAATAAGTTAACAAAGGAAAACAAGAGGAAATATGTATTAATCAGTTATCGTATATTAAGATTAGACTTCAGAGAAATATGAGAATAACACAAAAGATAATGAAGAATATTACCAAAGAGGTTATGATTTTTTTTCTCTAAGCATTTCCTCTTCATGTCATTTCTATGTGTATAAATGAGTTTGCTCCAATCTCCAAACATAAATCTTTGTCAACTTATGTTTGTTGCAGTGATGAAGGTTATGTGGTTGTTTGTTTGTTCCAGTGATGAATGTTGTCTGGTTGTTTGTTGCAGTGATGAAGGTTGTCTGGTTGTTTGTTGCAGTGATGAAGGTTGTCTGGTTGTTTGCTGCAGTGATGAAGGTTGTCTGGTTGTTTGTTGCAGTGATGAATGTTGTCTGGTTGTTTGTTGCAGTGATGAAGGTTGTCTGGTTGTTGGGGTATTCTTGCACTACTTCCTGTTGGCATCACTTATGTGGATGTTGGTGGAGGCAGTGGAGATGTACCAGGCACTGGTGACTGTCTTTCAGAAGTACCAGAGATTGTATCTCCTGAAGCGATGTCTGCTGGCCTGGGGTGAGCTGAAGTGATTGACAGGTTCACTATGTGACATGACATGATTGACATGACATTACTGACAGGTTCACTGTATGACATAACATGAAGAAGTAAAGTCTTAAGCTAAATGAATATGTATCAGTAAACAAAAAAAGAGACATGAAAGTTAGTGCTACACATTACAAAACAGACATGTACTTTCATAGAGAGAACAGACAAGAACGTTGTCTGAGAACAAAATTGATAAATAAGTGACATGTATCCATGTCGTTTCCCCCCCCCCCCCCCACTCTTAAAAAAAAAAGCAGAATATGACTGCAGAAAACAGAAAATTTCTATAAACCCCAGTCCATGTGCTTGAAAAGTGCAGACATCTTCAGGACACACAGCCTGGGCTCACCCCATCAACTAAACAGACAAATTTTAAAGTGCTGATCTACTGTAGCAGACAATAAACATGTTTTCTGAATTAGGACAAACCTAAAGGATACTAGAACATGTTTGTAGCAACATTCATCATTAGACATAACATTGCAGATTTATGTAAGCATGTTTTCTCATTTTATCTAACTTTGACTTAATCTGAAAGAAAATAACCATTGCTCATTTTGACACTTCAGGTATCCCTGTTATAGTTGTTGGCATAACAGCAGCCGTGGACAGTGGTAGCTATTACATGCAGAAGAAAGAGAGACATTTGTACGTACTGTCTTCTTTCAGAACATTTAGTCTCTTCTTGATTTTGACATTGTAATATTTCATAAATTCCATACACTTCAGTATCAAGACTGTAAACAGCAGTAATATGAATGTATTTAGAATGTTTGATGGTTTCTTGTAACAATTAACTGAATTTTTTTTTTGCAAGCATGGAGTGGGATGGGGAGCGATTTCTGGAGATTTTCTCCACTTCATATAGGAGTTCCAAGCAACTTTACCAGCAGTTTCTATCACTGTAGGAGATCCAAACAACCTTCCAAGCAGTATCTATCACTGTAGGAGATCCAAACAACCTTCCCAGCAGTATCTATCACTGTAGGAGATCCAAACAACCTTCCAAGCAGTATCTATCACTGTAGGAGATCCAAACAACCTTCCAAGCAGTATCTATCACTGTAGGAGATCCAAACAACCTTCCCAGCAGTATCTATCACTGTAGGAGATCCAAACAACCTTCCCAGCAGTATCTATCACTGTAGGAGATCCAAACAACCTTCCAACCAGTCTCTATCACTGTAGGAGATCCAAACAACCTTCCCAGCAGTATCTATCACTGTAGGAGATCCAAACAACCTTCCCAGCAGTATCTATCACTGTAGGAGATCCAAACAACCTTCCAAGCAGTATCTATCACTGTAGGAGATCCAAACAACCTTCCAAGCAGTATCTATCACTGTAGGAGATCCAAACAACCTTCCCAGCAGTTTCTATCACTGTAGGAGATCCAAACAACCTTCCAAGCAGTATCTATCACTGTAGGAGATCCAAACAACCTTCCCAGCAGTCTCTATCACTGTAGGAGATCCAAACAACCTTCTCGACAAACTCTGTCACCGTAGAAAACTTGTCGGCCCTTGACCTTGTTAAACAAGGACTTCTGGGATGACAGCTTGGATGTGAAATGTCAGAAATTGTCACAGGCTTGCAGCTGTAACAAGATATAGTAACAACAAGCATGTGAACATGCATTCATGATGTTTAGTACAAGTATCAATCAGTGACACAGTCAGTACAGTATATATGGTACTGATGTTTACTAGTAACAAAATAAGTAAAATACACACATTATTGTTTCATAGTGACACAATCAGTACAGTACACACATTAATTTTTAATAGTGACACAATTAGTACAGTACACACACTAATGTTTAATAGTGACACAATCAGTACAGTACACACATTAATGTTTAATAGTGACACAATTAGTACAGTACATTAGTGACACAATTAGTACAGTACACACACTAATGTTTAATAGTGACACAATCAGTACAGTACACACATTAATGTTTAATAGTGACACAATTAGTACAGTACACACACTAATGTTTAATAGTGACACAATCAGTACAGTACACACATTAATGTTTAATAGTGACACAATCAGTACAGTACACACTTTAATGTTTAATAGTGACACAATTAGTACAGTACACACACTAATGTTTAATAGTGACACAATCAGTACAGTACACACATTAATGTTTAATAGTGACACAATCAGTACAGTACACACACTAATGTTTAATAGTGGCATAATCAGTACAGTACACACATTAATGTTTAATAGTGACACAATCAGTACAGTACACACATTAATGCTTAATAGTGACACAATCAGTACAGTACACACATTAATGTTTAATAGTGACACAATCAGTACAGTACACACATTAATGTTTAATAGTGACACAATCAGTACAGTACACACACTAATGTTTAATAGTGGCATAATCAGTACAGTACACACATTAATGTTTAATAGTGACACAATCAGTACAGTACACACATTAATGTTTAATAGTGACACAATCAGTACAGTACACACACTAATGTTTAATAGTGACACAATCAGTACAGTACACACTTTAATGTTTAATAGTGACACAATTAGTACAGTACACACATTAATGTTTAATAGTGACATAATCAGTACAGTACACACTTTAATGATGTTTGATGGTGTAAAGTCTTGTAACAAACATTGAAAGAGAACACAGTTTACTGGACTCGAAATAGAAGGAATGTGTAAAATAAAACTTAACAAAATAAGGAAAAGATAAGATGTTTCAGAATAAAAGCTAAAGCAAGAAATGTAATGGGAAATATGATTGTAATAACTTAAAGGAAACAGAAAGATAAAAAAAAAGAAAATAATGAAAATATTTGACTATTATGTTTCCAGCTGTTTTCTGACGAGCAAGAGCACGGCTGCTTACTACACATCCCTCGTCGCTCCCTCCTGTCTTATCATCCTCATCAACAGCTTTGTCTTCATCATGGTGGCTCGAGTTATCCTGAGACCGAATTTTCAGGTAAAATGACACACCTTCGGGGGTTCATGATATTTACATGAGTTATTTATCATGATATTTACATGCTTTATTTATCATATTTAATGGAACAACACTGCAATAAGTAAACAAATTTAAATACCTGGGATCAGTGACAACAGCTGATGGAAAATGTATCACAGGAATTAAAAGCAGAATATGCCAGGCAAAAGTAGCATTTCAGAAACTGAAAACCATCTTGTACAGTAAGTCACACTGAAGGAAAGACAGTCATCGTTCTTGTGACATGTGATGAGAAGAGAGAAGCTGGAAAACATCATAACAATAGGCAAACCTGAAGGAAGACAGGCGAGGAAAAAGATGACCTATGGGACAGACGTTAGATGACCTGACACTGTGGCATGGAAAGAAATCATCACCAGAGTTATGTGAAAGTGTCAAGGACCGAGATCTGTGGAGGAGTATGACCACCCAATCCACGTGGTATGATGATGATGATGATGATGGTGATAGTTACATTCTTGGAGTGACGTCCCCTCATATTAGATTTTGTATTGGGGAAAAGATATTCATTCACCAAATCAGACATAGTTATAGGAAGATGAAACAAGTGGAGCATGACTGACAGATGATAAGTTAGACTAACAGATGTCAAAATATATTTTAAAAGTCTGACAGATAATAAAAAAATCAGATATATTATGCGGAGTGTGCGTGTGAGAGAAAGAAATATTGACAAATAGATGGATGTGGATGGATGGATGGATGGATGGACGGACGGATGGATGGATGGATGGATGGATGGATGGATGGATGGATGGATGGATGGATGGATGGACGGACGGACGGATGGATGGATGGATGGATGGATGGATGGATGGATGGATGGATGGATGGATGGATGGATATCTTGACTAATTAATGCAGTATATAAACCCTGATCCACAGCAACAACTGACCAAGGACAGCACATCTGTTACTCCGGCGCAGATTCGTGGCGCATTCACGGTCATGTTCCTGCTAGGAATCACGTGGGTCTTCGGGCCGCTAGCCATCAGTGAAGCCCAGACTGTCTTCAGCTACTTGTTCTGCATCTGTAACTCACTCCAGGGATTTCTCATCTTCGTCTTCCGTTGCCTCTTCAACCCAGAAGCCAAACTGGCCTGGCTGCAGCTCTTCCGTACTGGCACACTCAAGAGGAGACGAGGACCAATCAAATCAGTGTATACAGACACCACCTCAAAGGGAGGCGACAACCGTCGACCCAGCAGCAGCAACAACAGTGGCTGCGTCGGAACCGCAACTTCAAGAACCTCCATGAGCAAAAACGGCAACGCATTTCACCCACACCCTCATCAGCTTCACACCACCAACGGCTGGCATCCAAACTTGAACGGTTTGCGTGGAGACGATGAGCAAATTGATATCAAAGATGTCCTCAAATCTGCTGTTTATCTTTCCTGTTCGGATAAAGAAAAGAGTCTAAGCTCAGAATACGCATTTCCATTGAAGAAGGAGTCCCCAGCCAGTGAGAACTTGACCATCGTTGATGATGAACAGACTCATTTTTAAGAAGATATCCCTCGCAGAGGACATTCATTTTAGAATTTCGTGAACTTGGATTTACACAGCACGCAATTTTCGCTGTTTATAAACACATGTTTACAAGTAAACAGCCAGCAACACAGTAAATCGGATAATATTACTGATCCAAGATAATAATCTAATATATTACATAACAAGTGCCAAATGTAGGAGATTCACTGAACATATAACAAGACTGACTGATTCTTATGTCATGTGAGGAAATGTTCATGTCATGACAGATATAGATAACATTACATTCTCTATGATGTTAACACTGATCATTAAAGTCGGTCTGGCAGTTTATAAGATGTTGACAACATGATCATCACAAATAACCTGGCAAATTCTAACATTTTGACAGTGCTACTATCACAGAAAACTTGGCGATTATCTGCGTTGTATGATTGTTTGCTGTTTCTTAAAGAAAAGTGAAACAATAAGAACACTGAACGTGCTGAAGGAAACTCCGTCCCGAACGAGCTGTGACGTTTACTTACTTTGAAGAATTGTTGGGCATTTAGTGTTAAAATTCATGGTGAGATAATTCACTGAATGGGTTACTGAATTTGAATTTTCGTGGTCTCAGCTTTTACTTTCATGGTGTGGACTTTGGATTAGGTGCTTTCAGTAACATATAAACAAGGAGGACATACGGTCTTAAGAATGTTACTTCACGATTATTTTTGAAGTTGACCACATGTTTACAAACTATCCGTCAGATATAAGCAGCAGGTAGTCTGCTGATCTGTGGTCATGAAGAAATCACGGGGAACTTGTCAAATATCACCGGAAACGTGCGATTTTGACTCCATGATATAAACCATCTGATAGTATAGATCACTTCAATATCAAGTTATCCTTCAGATTGATCAGATAAGATTTTAAAAATTGTATCTCAATACAAAAATCAAGTAGCCATGCTTTAAAATGAACTCATTCCTTAACTGATGTAACTGTTAATCCTGTGACCTAGATTTGTTGACACAGTACGCAACTAGATATGTGTAATCAAAATGTCAAGTCAAGAATATTTTTGTGAGAATGTCTGGTATATTTAAGTCGCTTGTACCTAAACTGTCATTCAGACGAGATGTGACAAGCACTGGACATAAATTCAGCATCTTAGTTAACACTGGACATAAATTCAGCATCTTAGTTAATAGCAAACTGTTACAGAGTCTGAAGAACTCCTCAGATCATCAAATAAGTACTCCCGTCATGCCAGTTACGTGGCACTTTATGTGTAGATCATAGCAAATGGAAACATATCCACAGGTCGAAAAGAATGAAGGGAAACTACTGTTTCAGACAAGGGAGAGAAGTCATGAAAATAAGGTCTGACTACTTCGTGTGCGCATAACTGATCTTCGCAAATACTGGAGGAAGGAGGCTATATAATAGAGCTCCCTTCCAGTTATAATTTACAGGAAAGACTAGTGCTACAGTATGGACCATTATTTTGAGAACGGCAGGGAAAGAAAGGTCAAATTAGTAGGCATAAAACCCCTTGATGAGGTTGAAGAGCTCGCCGAAAACAGGAAAACTTGGCGAACTACCATGCGAACCCTATGTGACGTTTAACTGTACGGGAAGGATGTAAGATGTAAGTCAAAGAGTCTATACAGGTGTTGTGGATAATTTACTGGCCACCATGTTCGAAATATTTAGAGAACTGTTATAATATTTTTTAAAATAATAACGATATTCATAAACTGTACATTCGTGTCTACACATAGACAGCTTTTGCTTGTTGTGTGAGAAGATGGATAATATCTAGCGAAACTGCACGTATGTGTGGGAGACAGAGAGAGAGAGAGAGAGAGAGAGAGAGAGAGAGAAAGTTAGTTTTAGATTCTGTGTGCAGGAGAAGGACCTGTTATGTTACATATCGGCCGAACAAGAACGAATTGACCTAGACTCAGAAAAGTGTTTTATTCTACATATTTATCCTGAAGTTCAACACACTTGACATAACAAGTTCAACACACTTGACATAACAAGTTCGACACACTTGACATAACGTTTCTCAAGTTTCTTTATCCAAAGACTCTATCATTGTAGGAGATCCAAACAACCTTCCAAGCAAACTCTGTCACGTTTCTACATATGGACTATGTCCGTCTGTATCATGACATCTACAGTCTAACGTCATATGTCTGTAACATCAAGATATTTTGATCTACCGATGCTTAACTTAAATCTTATCACTCGACAACTTCTACAAAGTAAAGAACTATCCTTACAGAATATCTTCACCACCCAGCCAAAAAATGGCTACCTGACACTTGTGTTAAGAATGCTGCTTCTCATATCCAAGATTTAACTCCTTCGAAGGCGTTACACACCAGATTTTACTGCACCAGTGGCTTTCAGTGTATTAAGAGCTTGATATTCACGTAAAAAATTGTCTCATGTCTATGCCGAGTATGAAAGTAAACAGATCCTTGTTTCTAGTCCACTCTTCTCATCTTGCTCCCAGTATTATCCCCATGCTTTCCTAATGGACATCAGCGAGATTGTCTTTCATTTTCCTCTTTTTCCCATGTTTGTGCTGTACACATTGTTCTATTTTCCTCTATATTCATTGTTCTATTTTCCTTTATACTCATTGTTCTATTTTCCTCTATAATCATTGTTCTATTTTCCTTTATACTCTCAGCGTTCCCCCTCCATACAGCAGGAAACTACAACTCATATTAGTTTATATAACAGCCAAATACTGCAACCATCAAAAGTATTACAAGTATAGGCACACATTACATTACAACTATTCAGAACTATTACAAGTGTAGGCACACATTATATTACAACTATTCAAAACCAATACATCTGTAGGCACACATTATATTACAACTATTCAGAACTATTACATCTGTAGGCACACATTATATTACAATTATTCAGAATTATTACAAGTGTAGGCACACATTACAACTATTCAGAACTATTACAAGTGTAGGCACACATTACATTACAACTATTCAGAACTATTACAAGTGTAGGCACACATTACAACTATTCAGAACTGTTACAAGTGTAGGCACACATTACATTACAACTATTCAGAACTATTACAAGCGTAGGCACACATTACATTACAACTATTCAGAACTGTTACATCTGTAGGTACACATTACATTACAACTATTCAGAACTATTACAAGTGTAGGCAGACATTACATTACAACTATTATCATAATTGCTTGTGATCATAATCTCTGGCAGTGCTAATATTGCTGTACGTTTTATCTTTCTGAGTATTTTTATTTATTATTGCTTTGACACTTTCTTCTGAAATGTTGTGAAATGTTGTAACATTAATGTGATATTCAGATACTAAAGACCAAATTATTCTACAACACATTGAAACTTGTTGCATAGATTTTCTACTGCAACAAGTAGAGGATTATATTCATTGTTAATGATTGTTGATATCAACATTTTGACACTGTAATCTTGACAGATTTTTGTCTTTAACATATGACGTAAAAAAGTCAGTCCCGCAGTGCTAGACTCTAGTGACAACCTGCTTCTTGGGTTATTGGAATAATAATGGATCTATAGCCCACTCCCTATCCAAATCGATTTCTACGTTTCAAGGTCACCGAGAACGCCATCTGCAAGATACGAGTTCGTTGTTGCAGGGAGAAGATAACCCAACCAGCCAGCCGACCAGTCAACTAACCAGTCAACTAACCAGCGAACTAATCGATCAAGCAGTTAATCAACCACTCAACACATCAATCAACTAACCAGCTAGTCAGTAAACCATACAACCAACCATTCAGTAAACCAACCAAACAACCAGTCCACCAAACTGCCAGCCAAGCAGTCAACTAACTAATCAGCAAATCAATTGATGAAATCAAGCACCAAACGTCCAACCAGAACCCAACCAGCTATCTAGCCTGTTAACCATTTAACCAGCTAGCTAGCCTGTTAACCATTTAACCAGCCAGCTAGCCTGTTAACCATTTAGCCAACCAGCTAGCCTGTTAACCATTTAACCAGCTAGCTAGCCTGTTAACCATTTAACCAGCCAGCTAGCCTGTTAACCACTTAACCAGCCAGCCAGCCTGTGGTAGTTATAAATATATACAAGCTATGACCTAGTACTCTGAGACTGTTGCAGACATAGCTCCAGTGTGCTGCTTCTTCTGTGACAAGATCCTGCTGTCACAGACCTTGCCATAGAAAGATCTGAAGCTCCATATCATTGTAACAGGAACTGATCAGTCAGAATCTGAGGACGTACACATTACTTCGCTGAATCCTGCACATTCTGCCCGTAGTCAGCTTAAGCATGGATTCCGAATTGACTGGTCCAGTAGATAAAGTATGCGCCTGCTGAACAAGTGTCTTGTGTTTTGTTTGAGAGTCATGGCCCTCTTTGGCAGTGAAATCAAAAGCCAAACTTCTGAAAACAACATAGCGTGTGATTGCAAGGTGAGGCACACCTGATATCGCTGCACACTGTGTTGATGTCACACAGATATAAAATCTACTGAGCATGTTGGAGATCACAGAAGAAAAAAAAGCATCAGTGCGCAAAAGAAGATATGAGGGGCAATATTGTTAAAAATGATATTTACAGCATCTTCATCCATGTATATCATCATCATGTATATCATCATCATACTTCACCTGCGATTGTACAGCCATTTATGTACATATCACATTTTATCGAATCTCTCTTTTTTCGTTCAATTTCTTGTGAGCAATAACGTCAAAACGTCTGTGAAATCTTCCTGGTTATATTTGGTTTCCTTGTGCCATCAAATTATTGCATAATTTTGATGTTTTGATATATACCTTTACTCAGTGCATGTTAAATAAATTTGATGGTTTTGTCACATCAGAATTAAATCTCGTTTTCATTCAGTTTTGTCCTCCTAAATTTTTTTTTCAGAGATCGGAGAATTTTCATGACTCACGCATGAAAGGTCATTCAGTGCTCAGCTACCAGGGATTTTCAGTGACTTGACTGTTGAGGTCATTAAATGTCTTAGTTATCAGGGACTTTCAATGACTGAACTATAGAGGTCATTAAATGACTTAACTATAGAGGTCATTAAATGTCTTAAATGTCTTACCAGGGACTTTCAGTGACTTGATTATTGAGGTCATTAAATGTCTTAGCTATCAAGGACTTTCAATGAATTAACTATAGAGGTCATTAAATGTCTTAGCTATCAAGGACTTTCAATGACAACGCTTTGGGTCGTTCAATTCTTAACTGTCAAGGACATTGGATAACTTGCCTGGTAGCACGTATAAGGTATTCTCGATCATATCACAGGTTAGATTGTGGCACACAACGTTATATTTCATTATAAACAGAAATTCAGCTTCGTCTTAAGAACGGAATGCTTGTTCTAGCTCTGTCACAATGAAATCTTGTATTATAGCACGTGAGGCTAACTTCGATTATACGTGAGGGGTTGCTGAAAAGTTTTCGGCGCGATCCATGTCCCAAAATCCGAACGTAATTTTGTCACTGTAGCCGGACAGAGTGTTATTTTATAAGATAAAGTGCCAATTTGTAGGATCCTAGATCTAATGTTTGACTATTTTTTTGGATCAAGGACAAAATCAAGACAACGAAAAATGTGGAACTTTCAAGTGTAGAACTCCAGGCCCCCGTGAAGTCCCTGTTACTGCAGAAGAACTCTGAAGGAAATCCCTGAGTGTATGCTGCAGGTCATGGAGAAGACATTCAAGACCAAAAGGTCAGCAGGAAAGGTCACGTCCAATGTTTTTAAGATGAGGAAGATATCTTGAAAGCTGATTATCTTCTTCCGAGAGACAAATGGTTAAATGTAGAATACTATCCCAGCTTGATGTGCAGAGTTAAGGATGAACGAAAAGAAAAAGGGCGAAGAAAAGCTGTTGGAAGGTGTTCTCTCTTTTTACAGGACACTGTCCTGCTCACAGGACGCTGACTGTTTTTAAAAATCTGGGGTCTTGAGCACATAGATCATCCACCCTACTCACCAGATCTTGCATCATCTGACAGTTTCTTGTTTCCTAATCTTGACAAGAGTTTGACAAGATTGACATCTTCACTTGACTGGGAGCGGATGGCAGCAACAGACCAGTTTTCAAAGACCAGATGTCAGATTTTTTTTGTCATCGGTTAAAGAAACTTGAGAAACGTTATGTCAAGTGTGTTGAACTTGTTATGTCAAGTGTGTTGAACTTGTTATATCAAGTGTGCTGAACTTGTTATGTCAAGTGTGTTTAACTTCAGGATAAATATGTAGAATAACACATTTTTCTGAATCTAGGTCAGTTCGTTCTTGTTCAGCAGATATCTTTTCAGCATCCCCTCGTAGTATAGGAAGTTATCTCCAACTGTAACAGAAAGTTAGCATTGATTTCAGCCTTAATTCAGTAGCTCTCCAAGCCTCTTATGTCGCCACACAAATTAGCCTGTAATTCAGTAGCGCCAAGCCTCATATGTTGCGACACAGATTAGCAAGTGAGTAGCACCAAGCCTCATATGTCGCCACACAGATTAGCAAGTGAGTAGCTCCAAGCCTCATATGTCGCCACACAGATTAGCAAGTGAGTAGCTCCAAGCCTCATATGTCGCCACACAGATTAGCGTGGGAGTAGCTCCAAGCCTCATATATCGCCACACAGATTAGCAAGTGAGTAGCACCAAGCCTCATATGTCGCCACACAGATTAGCGTGGGAGTAGCTCCAAGCCTCATATGTCGCCACACAGATTAGCGTGGGAGTAGCACCAAGCCTCATATGTCGCCACACAGATTAGCAAGTGAGTAGCTCCAAGCCTCATATGTCGCCACACAGATTAGCAAGTGAGTAGCTCCAAGCCTCATATGTCGCCACACAGATTAGCGTGGGAGTAGCACCAAGCCTCATATGTCGCCACACAGATTAGCAAGTGAGTAGCACCAAGCCTCATATGTCGCCACACAGATTAGCAAGTGAGTAGCACCAAGCCTCATATGTCGCCACACAGATTAGCGTGGGAGTAGCTCCAAGCCTCATATGTCGCCACACAGATTAGCAAGTGAGTAGCTCCAAGCCTCATATGTCGGTCTGAGGTAGGGTCATGGGAATATGTTATGATAAATGTTGGATTGTTATGATCAATGTTGGAATGTTATGATGTGAGAATTATACATAGATTTTAGTGATTTCTGGCAAATTTCCGTCATGTTTAAGACACTGAAATATTATTATTATTTTTTTTACTCTCAGTACTTTAAACAGTATTTTAAGGTAACACAGGTATTGACTGGGTACATGGGACCCAACTAGAAGATCTTGATTTTGCTGATGACATAACTCTTATCAGTAATAATGTGAATTCCATGCAAGAAAAAACAGATAGCCTCTCTTCACTGGCTAGCAAAATAGGACTTGAAATTAACAAAGACAAAACAAAAATAATGAAAATTCCCATTACTCAAAATGGAAAAATACACATAGAATGGACAGATATTGAAGAAGTCAATCAATGTGCATACCTTGGCAGCTACATAGACCAGGATGGTGACACTAGAAAGGAAGTTAGGATCAGAATTGCAAAAGCAGCATCAGTCTTCAAGAATCTTGAGAACATATGGAATTCAAAAGTTATAAGCACAAAAACCAAGTTAAGACTATTCAATTCAAATGTAATATCCACCCTCATTTATGCATGTGAAAGCTGGAAAACAACTAAAGAAATAGAAAAGAAATTAGACTCTTTTGAAAACAAATGCATAAGGAAAATACTTGGCATCAAGTGGAACGAATTCAAGAACAATGCAGAGATAAGACAGATGACTGAACAACAACCAGTCTCATGGGTGATCAGGAAAAGGAGATGGACATATGTTGGTCACTTGATGAGAAGAAATGATCAGAGAATCCCAAAACAAGCTATCAAGTGGAACACAACAGGCCGAAGAAAAAGAGGCAGACCGCGTGAAACTCTGAAGAGGACATTGTTAAGAGAGGCCAAATTAACAGACATAAAGTCCTTTGATGAGGTTGAAAGACTTTCCGAAGCGAGGAAAAATTGGCGAACTACTTTGCGAGCCCTATGTGATGTTTAGCGGCACGGGAAGGATGTAAGATATAAGATAAGATATAAGATATAATATAAGATATAAGATATAATATAAGATATAAGATAATAATTTTAAACACTTTTTCATGGGTCGTGGATCAGCCAACATTTGTTTGTATAGCTCGGCAGGTCACCTATCTTTGGTGGTTTAGGGTCATCTTGCTATGTCAAGGCTTATCCGCCATTGCTTATCGGAGGCCACCTACCATTGCTAGTCTATGTCACTGGTCACTTACTATCGCTGAGTTAGCATCATGAGTCATCTATCATTGCTAGTCTATGTCACTGGTCACTTACTATCGCAGAATTAGCATCATGAGTCATCTATCATTGCTAGTCTATGTCACTGGTCACTTACTATCGCAGAATTAGCATCATGAGTCATCTATCATTGCTAGTCTATGTCACTGGTCACTTACTATCGCAGAATTAGCATCATGAGTCATCTATCATTGCTAATCCATGTCACTAATCTATGTCATGAATTAGCGTCTTGGGTCACCTACCATTGCTGACCCAGCATTGTGGATCATTTATCACTGCTGATTTAGCTTCATGGATTACGTACAGTTGCCGTTGTAGGGTCGCGAGTCAATTGCTGGTTTAGAGCCGTGGGTCACCTATTATTTCTGATAGGGGAGTGAAGGTCACATACAGTTGCTGATTTGATGTCACGGGCACCTACATTGTTGATCTGGTTTCGTGGGTTACCTATCACTGCAGGTTTAGGGTAACGAGTCACCTACCATTGCTGACTTGGCGTCCTAGGTCACCTACCTTTGCTGATCTGGATTCTCGGGTCACTTAACATTATTGGTTTAGGGTTGGGAGGAAAGAAAGGTTGGGAACCACTGCTGTAAGACTAGTTTCGGGTATAGCACAGCGGACACAGTCGTGAGAAGACTCGATCAAACGAATTGTTGCCATAATTACTGATGCTGTCAATCAAAGTTTTGTAGAATCAGCAATGAGAAAAATTACTCAGTAAAAAAAGTTTCTCTACAACCACGTGATATGGGGCCAGGTTTCTATTCCTGGAACTAATTTGTCCCATTTCTCCATCACCTTCTAGCACTTGCGTCAACAGTTAAGTTCAGGGCGCTTCATTTTCTTAAGAGGGTTTTCATAGAGTGTCGAGTGCCTGTTTGTACAGCTCTGCTGACTGGAGAGCAATGACAAGGGAAATAACTTTGAGAGAAACAGCGTCGCCGTCTATTTCCTTGTGACCCACATGCTTGCACGTACACCTGTCTCACTCTATGACCCACATTTTTGTACTTACAGTTCTCCCACTCTATGACCCACATTTTTGTACTTACAGTTCTCCCACTCTATGACCCACATTTTTGTACTTACAGTTCTCCCACTCTATGACCCACATTTTTGTACTTACAGTTCTCCCACTCTATGACCCACATGCTTGTATTTACATCTGTCCCTCTCTATGAAACATCAATCTCTTTTGCCAGTTTGTCTGCCGCTGTTGCTGTCTCGACGTCCATGACCTCTTTAACTGTGAATCAGACATGACTGCGCTCTCCAGCAAGACTGTCCTGCTGGAATCTGTTGCTGCTTGCTCAGTGTTCGCAACCTGAGCTTATTAAGTCCTAGAACAACTTTTCATTGAACAAGGCTTTTAAGGTAGTCATTGTTAGCAACATCTATGTAGAAGTCTTTTTTTTATTTGGTTCTCAGTTTAACAAACAGTAAAATTATTGGGATCACAGACCCATGTCTACACTGTCCCACTCTCTGCATAGTCTTATGAACTTATCAGGATCACAGACCCATGTCTACACTGTCCCACTCTCTGCATAGTCTTATGAACTTATCAGGATCACAGACCCATGTCTACACTGTCCCACTCTCTGCATAGTCTTATGAACTTATCAGGATCACAGACCCATGTCTACACTGTCCCACTCTCTGCATAGTCTTATGAACTTATCAGGATCACAGACCCATGTCTACACTGTCCCACTCTCTGCATCGTCTTATGAACTTATCAGGATCACAGACCCATTTCTACACTGTCCCACTCTCTGCTTCGTCTTATGAACTTATCAGGATCACAGACCCATGTCTACACTGTCCCACTCTCTGCTTCGTCTTGAAGGAGTGCGTATGAGTACTTGTTAATTCTGGAGTGGGGGTGGGTGTGGGATTTTATCATGAATGAGATGTTCTCTGATTGGCTAAACAGTTGGTCAGTCAGGTCGTCCTTACAGTCAACAAAGTCGATGCTTAGCCATGTCAGCTTGTTCTCGAAAGCTGTGCTTAAACACTTACCAGTTGTCGCAGGAAAGCATCGCCCTCCCTGTACATCGCAGCTTCAGAAAGGACATCTTTGCATTATTATTATTTCTCACCTGGTGGTCATCAGACGAAACTATGGTCGTATCCATAAATAGACGGTATAAACAGACAAACAATATTGTATAAATAGTCAGAACGATAGAGAAAAACAAGACTTTCCAATAGACAAAAATTGTGAAATCAATCTTCGAGCAAATATTGAAGATTTAAGAATATAAAATACTGAATGATAATGGGATTTATTTGGACTTTCGATAAAGTGTCACGGACATGGCCTTAGCAAGACTATTACGAGGAGTGATTGATAAGTTCTCGGCATAAGGTACAACGGATTATTTATGGACAACTTTTTGGTGTTATTTCTCAACATAGTCCCCTTGCAAGTTTATGCACATAGTCCAGCGATACTGGAGCATATGGAACCCTTCTTTGTAAAAGTCAGCATCTTGTGCCAGTAGACAGTGGTCTACAGCATGAATGACGTCATCATGTGAAGCAAATTTGCGACCACTGAGCTCCTTTTTTGAGTTTGGTAAACAGGTAATAGTCCGAAGGGGCCAAATCTGGGGAATAAGGGGGATGATCAAGAAGCTGGAAGCCGCATTCATGAACGGCAGCTATTGCCACCGCCGACTTGTGAACTGGAGCATTGTCTTGATGAAAGATGACTCCTCTCGTCAATTTCCTTCGACGCTTTTCCTTCAGTCTGACCCGCAGTTGCTTCACACGATTAGCGTAATAGGCCCCGGTGACCGTTCTGCCCTTTTGAAGATAGTCTACCAATAGCACACATTCTGAATCCCAAAAGATGGAAGTCATCACTTTGCCTGCAGACAGAACCACCCTTGCTTTCTTTGGAGGTGGGGATCCATGATGTTTCCACTGCTTTGACTGTTCTTTGGTTTCTGGTTGAAAATGATTAACCCAAGTTTCATCCATATTCACAAATTGCTGAAGAAACTTTTCAAGATCTGCAGAAAAATGGCAAAGATTGTCTCTTGACATGTTGAGATGCTGTCGTTTGTGATCAGCTCCAAGAAGTTTCTGGACCCATCGAGCAGAGACCTTTGTCATTTGAAGATCATTGTGAATAATGGTATGAACATGTTCCTGGGAGATGCCCAACTCAGTAGCAATGTACCGCTCAGTTAGTCGTCTATCCTCCATTATCACGTCATGGATTCTGCCGGTGGTTATCGTTCTTGGTCTTCCTGGACGAGGATCATCTTCCAGACTCCCCCTTCCATGTTTGAATTGAGCTGCCCATTTCTTCACTGTGCTGTAGGAAGGGGCACTCTCCCATAGAGTCTCTACCATATCCTCATGGATCTCCTTCGATGATAAGCCATTGATGCAGAGGTAGCGAATGACTGCTCGATGAAAAACTTTAGCCATTTTCTCAATTTCTGCCACCCCTTACCACTTCAGTAGCCTGTAAAAAAATTAGTTGTAGTTAATATCTTGAAACTTGGTGTTTACATTAAACTGATCTACAAATGCCCCTAATATCAACTGTGTGTTTCAAGTATTTGTACCTTATGCCGAGGGCTTATCAATCACCCCTCATATTTTACGTCATTGGGACCTAGTTCTCGAGGCCATAGCGAGGTCTTTTAATGACCTCGTTCATTATGGCTGTCATTTTTTCTGTGACTTAGCGACAGTTGGCAGCTATGATAGAAGTATGGAATACGGTTATGATCACATTAATTTTTCTCCCTATCATCGAATTATTCATCTCTGAAGACGAAATGCAAAAAAATGCTTAAGATATTTTCAGAATGATTTTTAGTATAGCCTGCTCATAAACCAGTGTATACAGTAATGACCATAACTCTGTGTAATAAATCAATGTGTACAACACAAGCAACATCTCTGTGTAATAAACAATTGTGTACAGCCCAGACAATAAAACACATATATATATGTGTGTAATAAATAATTGTAAATAGCACACACAGACAATATATATGTGTAATAAGTAAACGTGAACAGCACAGACAATATCTATGTGTAATAAGTAAATATGTACAGCACAGCACTATTTATGTGTAATAAATCAATGTGTACAGCACAGACAATATCTATGTGTAATAAGTAAATGTGTACAGCATAGAAAATATCTATGTGTAATAAATCAATGCGTACAGCACAGACCATCTCTATGTATAATAAATAAATGTTATGTCAAGTGTGTTGAACTTGTTATGTCATTTGTGTTGAACTTGTTATGTCAAATGCTGTTTTAGTGTGCATCATAGACAATATCTATGTTTAATAAATCAGTGTGTACAGCACAAACTGAATGCGTTGATAGTTCACATTGTAGTTCTCGAAATCTGGACTTGGTACAAGCTAGAAAGAACGAAGTAGGTACGTTCTTTTGATAAAGCTGTGAGAAGAGAGTGAAGGAAGACTCAGTCTTACTTTATATGGACAAAGACTGAGAAGAGAGTGAAGGAAGACTCAGTCTTACTTTACATGGACAAAGACTGAGAAGAGAGTGAAGGAAGACTCAGTCTTACTTTACATGGACAAAGACTGAGAAGAGAATGAAGGAAGACTGAGTCCCACTTTATATGGACAAAGACTGAGAAGAGAGTGAAGGAAGACTGAGTCCCACTTTATATGGACAAAGACTGAGAAGAGAGTGAAGGAAGACTGAGTCCCACTTTATATGGACAAAGACTGAGAAGAGAGTGAAGGAAGACTGAGTCCCACTTTATATGGACAAAGACTGAGAAGAGAGTGAAGGAAGACTGACTCCCACTTTATATGGACAAAGATTAAGTTGAGGAGAGATTGTCAAGTTTTTGAGGTGACTGAGACAGATATTTAAAATCACAAGTAGAAACAAATTCAGAGTAAACAAGCCCTTTTGTCCAGATATCACATGAGAATTTTGTCACAAAGCAAACAAAACAGCAAGGGGGGGGGGGAGAAGGCTGTCCCTGTGCCAGCAGCTCTACCGAGAAGTAGATAGTGGCACTGTCTACAGATGTAGAAGTTTTGCTGCCATTCTTCGAGAGCTGACCTCCCCACTCTTTGGACACTGTCTGATCTCTTTGGCCCGCCTTGAAGAAATTCGTCCTTACGATTTCCATTGTATGACAATTCTCGTTGCTAAATAGAAAACAAAATTATCATATTTATTTTCCCACTTTCCTATCCCTAAATTGGCAGTTACTACTAGTTTTAGTTTTAAAATGAAGTATGGTCTACACTCACTGCCTGTTGTTCAGCCCTTGGCCGACATTCCACGCCTTCTCTTATAGATCAAGCTACAAAGCATTTCCAGAGTTCTGCAATCAATAAATCTCTGACGTTGCCGTGTTCCCTGAATTCCGTTAACAAAGTTCCCTTCTCTGTCCCAGAGCGGGTAATTATTTTGGAATTAGATACATTCGGAGCACCGTAGTCAGCTCCGTAACAGCATCCGTACACCAGCAATAATTAAGTCGCTAGTTCAAATATTTCCTCCACTTCGTCACTGAAAGTTGGACGGGCTGGATTTTTATAGCTCTTTTTTTATCATTAGAATTATCCTGGTTTATAATAATTACATTTTATTATAAAATAACATGATAAAACTTCTCATGGAACAATCTGAGCAGCTACAACTTTTATTTGTGGACTAGTCCCTGTGTATGGTTTAATGTGCAAATCTGAAGTGAGTTTTTAAAAATATATACGTATATATTATTTCAGGTAAATTAGTTTATGTGGGCTCAGTTCATTTGGTTTTTATTTTTTGGCTGCTTTCATATACAGCTTTGGATGTTGTTGTTGCTGCTGTTGTTGCTGTTTTATTGTTGTTGTTGCTGTTTGGTGATTTAAAAAAAAAAGATTGTAATTTATTTGTGTGTAAGAGAGGTAACTCTTGCTATAGCTATTTAATTAGTATTTTTATCAGCCTGAAAATAGTCATATTTGTAGATCACGGGCATAAATAGAAGTAGTACTAATAAAAGAAGTAATATTTGTTATATTTATAGTAATAGGCGTGGTAGTAGTAATTTAAGTAGTATTAAATAACAGTAGTAGATGCTACTTGGAATGATATTGTTTTATCATACAATTTATCCCAAATTATCACTAAACCTACCAGAGTAACTGAAACATCATCCACACTAATAGATCACATATATGTAGCTCATCCAGAAAAAATTATAGAATGTAAAGTCCCTCACACATCACTGAGTGGTCACTATCCGGTCTGTTGCACATAGACACAACATAGCTTGAAAACTGCCAAAAATAAACATACCAGCATTAAATTTAGGAGTTTCAGCAAATTCAGCTTAGAATCATTTCTGAAAGAGTTACAAGCAGCAGCTCTAGATCATGTGTACCAACTAACTGACCCTGATAAGGCCCTGGAATACTGAATAAAAACCTTCAGGGATATATCTGACAAGCATGTTCCTATTAAAGAGGTGAGAGTTAAACATCAAGTGAAATCTCCCTAGATAACACCTGAGATATTGCAAATCATGAGGGAAAGGGATCAGGCCCACAAAAGTAGCAGGACTTGATGAAATCAGCAACAAGATATTACGCTACTCAGCCCCAGTAATTACGGATATATTAACATATATTTACAATCAGTGCATTGCACGTTGTCATTTTCCTCAGGCTTTTAAAATTGCAGAAATATATCCCCTCTTTAATTCTGGTCCAGAGAAAAATCCCTCAAGCTATAGACCAATTTCCATTCTATCAACTTTGTCAAAACCCCTAGAAAAACACACACAAATAACAACCTTACAACGCATGCAAGAAAATGATTTGATTGTTGACTATCAGTCAGGTTTTAGGCCAAAACATGCTACACAGCTCTCACAGAAATGACAGAATGTTGGTTATGTAATATAAACGATGATAAATTATGTGGTGCTGTCTTTGTTGACTTTAAAAAAGCATTTGACATGAGTGATCATGAAATCCTAGTTAGAAAGCTTGAGACTTATAGATTACACCCTGACTTGACAAAATTTATTACATCTTTTCTTTCCAACAGACAACAGGTAGTTTGCCTCAAAAACTCTATGTCAAGTTCATCTGTGGTTGATAATGGCGTTCCACAGGGATCTATTTATGGTCCTCTCCTTTTCACCATCTACATCAATGATCTCCCATTTTATTTTAAAAAATCATCTTGTGATCTCTTTGCTGATGACTGCACAGTTTACACTAGTGACAATGTCTGTAATAACCTTGAGTCAACTCTTCAAATTGAAATAAACAGTCTAATTAACTGGAGCAATAACAACAGAATGCTCGTAAATATCAGCAAAACAAAATCAACGCTCATTACAACAAGACAGAAATGAACAAATTCACCAACAACAACACTACAGCTCCATGCTGGAACTTCACAGATAGAGAATGTTAGTGAACATAAAACTCTAGGTTTCATGACTGACCACCACCTCAGCTGGAATCATCATGTAGATAATCTAACCAAACACACTGCACAAAAAGTTTACCAGTTTACTCAAATTAAACATTTTCTTGACATAGACATCAGAAGCATATACTACATATCACAGATACAAACACACTTGGACTAGTGTTCCACAGTCTGAGATGGTTGTTCCTTGTCAAACATGAAAAAACTTTACTCACTTCAAAAACGAGCAATAAAGTTTATAGATGACAAACATGCAGCACGTATTACAAATAAGGACAAACAACTTGATATTCTACCCCTCAAGAAGAGATTTCTTTTCAACAAGGCCAAGTTAATTCATAAAATTCTATCGCACAATGCTCCACCCTATCTGTGGTCGTTGTTCAAATCCAACGCAAAACACAGTCACAGCTTAAGCATTTGTATTCTCCCAAAACCAAGGCTTGACATGTTTAAAAAAAGCTTCTCTTACTCAGCTGCCCACCTTTGGAATGCCCTACCAATTCACGTAAAACTTATAAGTAATATTCGTTCTTATAACTTTAAACTTTGTCAACATCTGTTTGATATGGACTATATGCCTCCCTAAGCACAGTTTAAAGTAGTTTAAAGTATGGCTTGAGTGTTGTACTTTTTTTAAAATACTGCTTTTCTATAAATTTGTTAGTTTTGAATGAATGTAAGAATGCAAGTTTATTTCATGTTGTTGCATAGATCAGAATGTAGAGTGTATGGACATGAGATAAGTTTATTATTTATTTATGTAATCATTTAATGTGTCTTCATGATTATTATGCTTATTAACAAATGCTGATTGACTGTGACAGTGAAAGCTGTATGATGAAGGGCAGAATGTTAGACGGGCCTGCGTGCCCAATTCTTAACTCTTTGAAAATAAAGTTCGTTCATTCGTTCGTAGTAGCATCACCAGTAATAATAGTCATTTTACTGATAATAGTAATAGTAATAATTTTAGCAGTATTAGTAATAGTTGCAACTTCAGTAGTAGTAGTAGTAGTAGTAGTAGTAGTACTAGTAGTAGTAGTAGTAGTAGTAGTAGTAGTAGTAGTAGTAGTAGATGTAACCGTAGTAGTAGCAGTTGTAGCACAGTCGTAGTGGTACAAGTAGTAGTATTTGAGATAATTGTTGTGATAATAGAAAACAGAAATAGTAATATAGAGTTAAGATAATTCTAAGGATAGTAGAAGAGATATTAGCAGTAGAAGGAGCAACAGTAGTAGTAATAGTTATAGTAGCAGTAGTAGTAGTAGTGGTGGTAGTAGTAGTAGTAGTGGTAGTAGTAGTGGTAGTAGTAGTAGTTGTAGTGGTGGTAGTAGTAGTAGTAGTGGTGGTAGTAGTAGTGGTAGTAATAATAGTGGTGGTAGTAGTAGTAGTAGTAATAGTAGTAGTGGTAATAGTAGTAGTAGTAGTGGTAATAGTAGTAGTAGTAGTAGTGGTGGTGGTGGTAGTGGTAATAATAGCAGTAGTAGTGGTAGTAGTAGTAGTAGTGGTAGTAGTAGTGGTAATAGTAGTAGTAGTGGTAGTAGTAGTAGTGGTAATAGTAGTGGTGGTAGTAGTATTAGTTGTAGTGGTGGTAGTAGTAGTAGTAGTGGTGTTAGTAGTAGTGGTAGTAATAATAGTGGTGGTAGTAGTAGTAGTAGTAATAGTAGTAGTGGTAATAGTAGTAGTAATAGTGGTAATAGTAGTAGTAGTAGTAGTGGTGGTGGTGGTAGTGGTAATAATAGCAGTAGTAGTGGTAGTAGTAATAGTAGTGATGGTAGTAGTAGTGGTAGTAGTAATAATATTAGTACAAGTAACCCTAGTAGTAGCAGTTGTGGCACTGTTGTAGTAGTATTTGAGATAATTGCTGTGATAGTAGAAAATAGAAATAGTAATAGAGACTTTTGATAATTCTAAGGATAGCAACAGAGATATTAGCAGCAGAAGGAGCAATAGTAGTAGTAATAATAGTAGTAATAGTGGTAACAGTGGTGATAGTGGTAGTAGTAGTAGTAGTAGTAGTAGTAGTAGTAGTAGTAGTAGTAGTAGTAGTAATAGTAGTAGTAGTAGTAGCAGTAGTAGTAATAGTAGTAGTAGTAGTAGGTATTATAATTTTATGTTTCGGTATAGATACCGAGGCTGTTCCATAATCATTCTCGGACTGACTGGTAAAAACAGAGTCAAAAACAGATAAAGATAAACTTACATACAAAACAGCAATTACTTTCACATACAAGATTAGCCGTTAGCCCAATTCAAGCACTTGTCTACCAGATTTTGCAATCTCTCGCCAAAGAACAGCGACACTAGGGTAACCAGCCAGTTGTTTACTCCATCCATGAGCTCCTCGTTGGTTTTGAATTGCTGAGCAGCCAGCCAGAAGTTCTTCCTTTCAGTTGATACCAAAGTCCGGGCTGCAATAGGTGCCAGCCGCAGTGTGAGACCGCGTCGCGTGGTGCAGGAGAATGACCCCCTTGGTGAGCATTCAAAGCTTTTTGTTTCAGAGCTAACTCGGCACTTCACAGTAGACCTCACACGTTATTGTGGTGATTGGTGCCATGAATTCGTCAACAAAATTCCCAACAATTTTTATTTTCCTTTTTTCCGTTGGTAAGTGTTTGTTCAAATTTCCTGCGTTTGTTCGAGTTTACTGTGTTTGTTTGAATTTCCTGTGTTTCTTTGGAGATTGAGATTGAATCCAGTGTGTGGACTGTTCCTCCGCTTCTGCCTTCACAAATTTAACCCATTTCTCATCTCCAGTCATGATCTGAACCCATGTATAATCCCCAGCCATGATCTGAACCCATGTATAATCTCAGTCATGATCTGAACCCATGTATAATCCCCAGTCATGATCTGAACACATGTATAATCCCCAGCCATGATCTGAACATGTATAATCTTAGTCATGATCTGAACACATGTATAATCCCAGTCATGATCTGAACCTATGCATAATCTCAGTCACGATCTTAACCCATGTATAATCTCAGTCATGATTTGAACCAATGTATAATCTCAGTCATGATCTGAACCCATGTATAAATCCCAGTCATGATCTGAACCCATGTATAATCTCAGTCACGATCTTAACCCATGTATAATCTCAGTCATGATCTTAACCCATGTATAATCTCAGTCATGATCTTAACCCATGTATAATCTCAGTCGTTATCTTAACCCATGTATAATGTCAGTCATGATCTTAAGCCATGTATAATCCCAGTCATGATCTTAACCCATGTATAATCTCAGTCATGATCTGAACCCATGTATAATCCCAACCATGATCTGAACCCATGTATAATCCCCAGCCATGATCTGAACCCATATATAATGTCAGTCATGATCTTAACCCATGTATAATCTCAGTCATGATCTGAACCCATGTATAATCCGCAGCCATGATCTGAACCCATGTATAATCCCCAGTCATGATCTGAACCCATATATAATCCCCAGTCATGATCTGAACCCATGTATAATCCCCAGTCATGATCTTAACCCATGTATAATCTCCAGCCATGATCTTAACCCATGTATAATCCCCAGTCATGATCTTAACCCATGTATAATCCCAGCCATGATCTTAACCCATGTATAATCCCCAGCCATAATCTTAACCCATGTATAATCCACAGCCATGATCTTAACCCATGTATAATCCCCAGCCATGATCTTAACCCATGTATAATCCCCAGCCATGATCTTAACCCATGTATAATCCCAGCCATGATCTTAACCCGTGTATAATCTGCAGCCATGATCTTAACCCATGTATAAATCCCCAGCCATGATCTTAACCCATGTATAAATCCCCAGCCATGATCTTAACCCATGTATAAATCCCCAGCCATGATCTTAACCCTTGTATAAATCCCCAGCCATGATCTTAACCCATGTATAAATCCCCAGCCATGATCTTAACCCATATAAATCCCCAGCCATGATCTTAACCCATGTATAAATCCCCAGCCATGATCTTAACCCTTGTATAAATCCCCAGCCATGATCTTAACCCATATAAATCCCCAGCCATGATCTTAACCCATGTATCGCCGCCAGTTTAAAAATCCTTACCCGACATGGAAGAAGGAATAATGAATGAACGAATGAATGAATGAATGAATGAATGAATGAAAAATCTTTATTTTTAAAGGGTAAAGAATTGGGAACGCAGGCCCGTCTTACATTCTGCCCTTCATCACTCCATCTTTCATTCTTCCCACACACTTGATTTAATACAAATATACAAATTAAATTAGGAAAAAAAACATATCAACAGAGAGTAAGATTTAACTATTACATTCAAAGTAAAAGAGAAGAAGTAATTAACCTAATAAAATAGCTCTCATGCACACATACACACGCAGACATACACATAAACAAAAATACATTGTAAATACAGATCTTCTAACATATGTTTTTTTTAACAAACATTAAAATAATTTCTAACAATATCTAACAAGTTACTTTTCGAACTATGTCATTTTAGTACTTGATGGTTGGCGAGTCATGGGTTGAGAGAGTGCTGGTTTATTCTATGGAGGCATATAATTACAAGCAAGTAAATAATGAAACAGGTTTGAGTTATTATCAATAGATTTTAAATGGTGGGGGAGGTGTTCCAGGGCTGTACTGCAGAGTATGCAAGGCTTTTCTTGTACAGATCAATCCTGGGTTTAGGAAGAAGACAGTTTTTTAAACGCTGGCTATGTTTAGTGTTATACGTAAACAGTGACCACAAGTAAGGCGGAGCATTGTGCGACAGAATTCTGTGAACAAACTTAACTTTGTTAAAAATGATTCTATTTTTGAGGGGTAGAATTTTGAGTTATTTGTGTTGATCTACAGTCTGTACTGGGTGTTTGTCACAAATAAGATTTAATGCTCGCTTGTGAAGTGAGTGGAGCCTTTTTGTGTTTGAGACTGATCATCCATCCCAGATTGTGGAACAGTAATCTAAGTGTGTATGTGTGATATGTAGTATATCTTTCTTGTGTCTCTGTCGATAAAGTGTTTAATTTTGGCTAGTTGGTAAACTTTCTGTGCAATCAAGTTTGTTAGGTTATTTACGTGAGAATTCCAAGTTAAATGCTGATCAATGATGAGTCCTAGAGTTTTATGTTCATTAACATTTTCTGTTGCCTTAGTCCCAGCACAAAGCTGTAGTGAAGTTTTTGTTGCATTCTGCAGTTTCTGTCTTGTAGTGATGAGCATGGATTTTGTTTTGTTGGTGTTTATCAACATACCATTTTTATTACTCCATTTAATCAAACTGTTTATATCATTTTGGAGCGTTGTCTGTAGTTTATTGATGTCATAGTCACTATTGCAAACAGTACAGTCATCAGCAAAAAGATCACATGAAGAGTGCTTTAAATGAAGTGGTAAGTCGTTAATATAGGTAGCAAAGAGAAGAGGACCAAGAATGGAGCCTTGAGTAATACCGGTATCAACCACAGACGAGCCAGATATTTTGTTTCTAAAGCAAACTACTTGTTTTCTACCTGAGAGAAAAAAATGTAATAAATTTTGTTAGGTCAGGGTGTAATCTATAGCCTTCCAGCTTTTTTGCAAGAATTTCATGATCAATCATATCGAATGCTTTCTTGAAATCAACAAAGACAGCACCACACAATTTTGTCATCATTTATATTAGACAGCCAGCTTTCTGTCATTTTAGTTAATGCTGTGTGGCAGGAGTAATTTGGTCTAAAACCTGACTGACTGTCTATTAGTAGATTGTTTTCCTGCATGTGGAGCAGTGTTAACTTTTGTATATGCTTTTCAAGAGGTTTAGATAGTGATGACAGAACGGATATGGGTCTATAGTTTGAGAGGTCAGTAGTCTGTCCAGTAAAAAGAGGAAAAACTTTGGCGAGTTTAAAAGCGTCGGGAAAAAACATCAAAACTGAGCCGATTCTTTAAACTCTGTGAACGTCAGACCGTTGTTTTGGTGTGCATAACTTGTGGTAATCCAATCTCTCTCTCTCTCTCTCTCTCTCTCTCTCTGACAATTCAAAACAGACTAGGCTGAACATTTTGAAGAAATTCATCAGAAAGATCTGAAGCAGTGAAGCAAGGTTCTTCATGCATGACTCGTTCACTTATTTAACAGGTTCATCAGTCACAGTTGGGTGTCGTGCACAACTGAACGTCCAGCCCTGAACTTCGTGTACGAATCCCTCACAGAACTGTCACTCATAACGTTATCACTGCACACACGACACAGTCGACGACGAATCTTGGTGGGGCTGTGTCTTTCAGCTTGCGGAAAACGAATCACATCAAGGACCTCACAGATGGCGTGAACAGCGATTTACTCGGTCGCTACTCGTGCGCAAGTGAACAAAATGGACTGTGGACTGGCATCTAGCGATATACTATTTTACAATATTGCTATAGGAAATGCGCCGCGTCGCTGTGGCAACCGATTTATTTTTACCAGCCAATCAGAGGTTGATTTAGGAATTGCCCATGTATTGTTTTCAAATAGAAGTGTAGTTTGAGTTGATGGCTTCAGGACTACAACAAAAACTGTCTGTCTATGAAAACTGCTTTATACAACTTATGTTGTATTTCTTACATCGGTCTTCAAAATGTTGGTTATGAAATAAACAGTGTCAGGGTGGTGTCGTGGTTAATGCAGAAGGTCCTTGGTTCCATTTTGCACGAGGACGGCTTTTTTTTTCAGACCTACCCATACCTAGGTCATTCCAGCCTTAAAAAAATGGGTATTTGGGAAACAGAAGCAGAGAGGACGGGCGCTGCCACCTCTACCTCAAATGTTGTAGTGGCCTAGGACAGGCGCTCGCACCCCTACCTCAAATGTTGTAGTGGCCTAGGACAGGCGCTCGCACCCCTACCTCAAATATTGTAGTGGCCTAGGACAGGGTGCTGACACCCCTACCTCAAATGTTGTAGTGGCCTAGGACAGGGCGCTGACACCCCTACCTCAAATGTTGTAGTGGCCTAGGACAGGCGCTCGCACCCCTACCTCAAATGTTGTAGTGGCCTAGGACAGGCGCTCGCACCCCTACCTCAAATGTTGTAGTGGCCTAGGACAGGCGCTGACACCCCTACCTCAAATGTTGTAGTGGCCTAGCACAGACGCTGACACCCCTACCTCAAATGTTGTAGTGGCCTAGGACAGGCGCTGACACCCTTACCTCAGATGTTGTAGTGGCCTAGGACAGGGTGCTGGCACCCCTACCTCAAATGTTGTAGTGGCCTAGGACAGGGTGCTGACACCCCTACCTCAAATGTTGTAGTGGCCTAGGACAGGCGCTGACACCCCTAACTCAAATGTTGTAGCGGCCTAGCAATGTGAAGGCACTCTTACTTCACATCCCCTACAGCAAGCAAATGCTACAGGACAAAGATATAATATCTTATATCTTATATCCTTCCCGTGCCGTTAAACGTCACATAGGGCTCGCAAGGTAGTTCGCCAATTTTTCCTGTTCTCGGCGAGCCTTTCAACCTCGTCAAGGGATTTTATGCCTATTAATTTTCCCTCTCTTAACAATGAAATGGAGAGATACCACCTAAATATAATAATAATAATAATAATAATACATTTTTAAGTGAAAAAGTGAAGTATTATGCTATTTTGTAACTGAAAGACGCATTCATTCAGTTTCTTATGACTTAGGCAACTAAGCCAAAGACAGAAATGAGTGGAAAACCTTTATCCTAGCTTATACAACGGAGAAGGGGCACTGAAGGGGGGGATGGGTGTGACCGAATATCAGTTTCTTATAGACTTTACGAAAAGTTTCCAGTCCTGGTTACATACAGAAATCGCTGCTGATATTCAGAAAACATTTCGGGGGGGGGGGGGGGGGAGAGTGTGTGTGAGAGAGAGAGAGAGAGAGAGAGAAAATTAATCTGTAATTTTTGTATTTACAAGTTTCTCGAAAACTGACACTAAAATACTGGAGTTTTAAAACGTTAGCTAATGGAAAGTGATCAATAACATCATCAGAAATGTTATTTGGGCCTCTTCCAGTTCGATGCTGATCAAAGCTGAAATGGAAAGGGATATTTCATTACCTCATTGAACTTTTCGATGCAGATTCGATTACTTTTCTTTTCTGTAGTCCGATATGCAGCAAAATGCTTGTATAAGCTTTGTTACGGTGCCTTTAAAAGTTGTAGGTTATAAATTACAATATCAGTTGAAGTAAAAATTGCACGTTGCAATATCTAGAAAGTTGTAAGTTCTGTGTTACAGTACCTGTAAAAGTTGTAAATACTATGTAACGGTATAAATGGAAGGTGTAAGTACTATATTACGCTATCTATAGATATTGTAATTTTTATATTACAATTTACAATTGTTTGTTCGAAGTTGCAATACCAACAAATTTGTTAATTCTAAGTTAAAATACAGAGAGAAGCTGTACGTTCTGCATGGCACTATCTGCACTAGTAGACTTGAAGTACTCCTAAGTTTTTGCAGAGAAAAATGTCAGCCAGTCACCCTGTGTTGTGGCACTTAACGGTTTCCATCATTCTTCTCCATTCTGTGCTGTCCCAGGTATCTCCGCACGGATCACTTGTCCTTCTCTCTGTGCCACTTGGTTTGCGCATTAAGACAGCTTTCTTTCCTTTGTTTGTTTGTTTGTTTGCTTGCTTCTGTTTTCCAACGAGTGTCTGACAACAGGAAGATGGATCTAGGAAGAATGACTGCTCCGTGCAAACTTGCAGTTTTCTGTTCCAAGTACATCAAAAGATTCTTTGATGCGTCTTCCAGATTAACAGCTACGTCTGTTCTATCTGTTAGTTGTTTAATACCATGGATGTTAGTCAGTTCTTCATCAGGATGTATTCAATCCGATGGTCTATGTTTGTTCTGTCAATGTTTATTCTGTTTATGTGTGTTCTATGTTTGTTCTGTCTATTAATTATTTAATGTCGTGAATATTTGCTGATGTATTCAAATCGTTGAGTTTCGTTTTGATTTTTCTCCATATCTCTCTCTCTCTCTCTCTCTATCTCTCTGTCTCTCTTTCTCTGTCTCTGTCTCTCTTCTCTCTTCCCCCCCCCCCCAAAAAAAAAAAATCTGTTTTTGGTTATTCTGAGAATACTTAAATTTTTGAAGTAGCAGTTCAACTTTGTGGACCTTCTTTTCTTTGATGGTCTATTCTCGTCAGACTTCCAGTCAGAACTTTAGCTCTTCTCATATTTCATTTTTTAAAACAATTATTTCTTTCAGACTTAATAAAATAGATGTAATTTCTCTTTGGCATTTGATCCTTCTTTCTGGTCGTCTCCTCTTTCAGCAATTCGCTCACCTGAGTTATACATGAGCTTCATTCACAGCACTCGTCACATTCTCTCTCTGTCTCTTTCTCCCTCTCTCTCTCTCTCTCTCTCTCACACACATACACACACTCTCTTTGTGTTTGTGTGCACGCGCGCACTCTAACAAAGCAGAAATGTAAATACAGCTATTAATTTGTTATTAAAGACAACACCACCTTTAAAGATCCCTTCTCAAGATCAGAACTCAATGGTGTCTTCTTGTATTGGTTTTTCCCCTTTTGTTAATCATGCTAACGGAATCTGACAGCTTCTGCCTGAGAATTTCACATCAAATGTTTCTTCATCGCTTGCCATTGTTTGGATGAAAGCCTTCCTGAGAGTCGCTGTTTTTGATGTCCACAGCCAAATACGAAACCCCGGGCACAGATTTTTGCTGCTTGAAAATATAGTTTTCTAGTTTTCTCTAACAAGTCTCCATCGGTTGTTTTAGAGATATGAAGTTTCTTCTAGGGGAAATAACATATAGGATGACTGATTGATTATCTCCCTGTTACAGCAAACGTTAATAAATCTGATGTCTGTGATGAAGACCTTTCCAAATAAAATTAAGTCTAAATGATAGTGGGTTACGGTGAGTTTAATAGTTTCTGCCACAGGCCTGGAAGACAGAATTTTCAGCGATTGCCTCACTTTAAGAAGCGTGCCCCACATCCATGACCGGGCTGAGATGACAGAAAGGCTTTTTCCAGGAACAGACGTCTCCTATACCTGCCGTTTTAGATCCTGCTGAATATTGATCATAAGATAAATATGTAACACTCGCAACTTCAGATCTGCCCTAAAGCTGTGTACTCAGGGTTGTTGGAGCTCACGAAGAAGCTTATAGGAGGAGCCCTGTCAGGTGATGCGTGACACTTTACAATTACGATTTTTTTTCAGAAACTAATCGGATCTGATGGTGTAAGACGATTATAAATACGTAATCGATTTGTGATTCCCAGTGCCTCGTTTTGACCTGTTTTTTTTTTTTTTTGTCTGTTGAGTTATTACAAGACTTTTAAACTGACATCCTGAAGTGGCTCATCGAGACGGAGTGGTTCTATGGGCTTCCATCATTATTTTCCCATAAACTATGAACCTTCTTTTATTTCCTTTGTTTTTAATTGTGATGCACATCATCCCCCTACTTTGGTCTGTTTTCTATCCATCCTGTTTTATCGATCTGCGTGTTTTTGTATAAATAAAACGAAAGCAGAAATTTTACAGTCGTGTACATGATGGATGAAGCTGTTTAAAATTTTAAACAAAAATGTTTATTTTTGGAAACTGCGACCTTGATTGATTGATTGATTGATCTTTATTTCAAAAGGGTTAAGAATTGGGCACGCAGGCCCGTCTGACATTCTGCCCTTTATCATACATCTTTCACTCTATTCCAGACATTCTACAAATATGCTGTTCATATAACAAACATAACTAACATTGAAGCTGAGAGACATAAAATAAAATATAACATTTACGTTTCGCTCTTAAACATTCACTCAGTACAGAAGTAACTACATACATATATAAATGACTATCTACTGAACAAAAGCGGAGGAAAACACAAGAAGACCTCCAAAGTCAGCGTCCACTACATGCCATCAAAACTGGAGGCTTTTGTGCCAGCAGGAAACTAAACATGAAGAGGGGCAGAGGAAGGCTGAAAAAAGAAGATAAGAGATTCCCTGACAGAGCTGATGGTAAACATTCACGATTAATGTATTTATGGAAGAGTAGTCGCAATGCCTATCGACGATGCGTTTAATTTATTATTAATTGTGTATACACGCACTTAATTTATTATTAATTATTAATATATGTGAATGTAGTTATATTTATGAGTATAATATTATAAGGAAAATGGTGAAAAACAGCGATGAAACATGGGTTTATGAGAGGGAAAGAAATATACTCAGTGGGAATGTGCAGAACTAATACTCAGTGGGAATATATAGAACTAATACTCAGTGGGAATGTGCAGAACTAATACTCAGTGGGAATATATAGAACTAATACTAAGTGGGAATATGCAGAATTAGTACTCAGTGGGAATATGCAGAATTAGTACTCAGTGGGAATATGCAGAACTATGTTCAGTGGGAATATGCAGAATTAGTACTCAGTGGGAATATGCAGAACTAATACTCAGTGGGAATATGCAGAATTAATACTAAGTGGGAATATGCAGAATTAGCACTCAGTTGGAATATGCAGAATTAGTACTCAGTGGGAATATGCAGAATTAGTACTCAGTGGGAATATGCAGAATTAGTACTCAGTTGGAATATGCAGAATTAGTACTCAGTGGGAATATGCAGAATTAGTACTCAGTGGGAATATGCAGAACTAATACTCAGTGGGAATATGCAGAATTAATACTAAGTGGGAATATGCAGAATTAGCACTCAGTTGGAATATGCAGAATTAGTACTCAGTGGGAATATGCAGAATTAGTACTCAGTGGGAATATGCAGAATTAGTACTCAGTTGGAATATGCAGAATTAGTACTCAGTGGGAATATGCAGAATTAGTACTCAGTGGGAATATGCAGAATTAATACTCAGTGGGAATATGCAGAATTAATACTCAGTGGGAATATGCAGAATTAGTACTCAGTGGGAATATGCAGAATTAGTACTCAGTGGGAATATGCAGAATTAATACTCAGTGGGAATATGCAGAATTAATACTCAGTGGGAATATGCAGAATTAGCACTCAGTTGGAATATGCAGAACTAATACTCAGTGGGAATATGCAGAACTAATACTCGGTGGGAATATGAAAAACTATCTAGCAATTTGTTTAGCAATTTTTCATATAACATTTGACACTATTGTTGAAAGATAACAGTTAATTGCGAAGTTAGGTGGACTTCTCTGCAACGTTAAGTTGAATTGAATATACATTTGGTATGTGAAGATAGATTCTAATCCATTAGGTGTTATAAAAAAAACAAAGGACAAAGAACACTACGGCACAGGCGAAGACCACTGGAGGTGACAGCTCTCTCCTTAGATGTACACTGCAATTCCTTCCTTACTTCTTCCCTTCCTCATTTTCTTCCTGACTTCCTTCCTTCCTCCTAAATGTTTTCGTAAAACTGCACCATACACCTCCTCCTTGTACTTATACCAAGTTTCACAGAAGCTGCTGTCACATATATCACTTAGAAGTACAGCACACAGAAGCTGCTGTCACATATATCACTTAGAAGTACAGCGCACAGAAGCTGCTGTCACATATATCACTTAGAAGTACAGCACACAGAAACTGCTGTCACATATATCACTTAGAAGTACAGCACACAGAAGCTGATGTCACATATATCACTTAGAAGTACAGCACACAGAAGCTGCTGTCACATATATCACTTAGAAGTACAGCACACAGAGGCTACTATCACATATATCACTTAGAAGTACAGCACACAGAAGCTGATGTCACATATATCACTTAGAAGTACAGCACACAGAAGCTGCTGTCACATATATCACTTAGAAGTACAGCACACAGAAGCTGCTGTCACATATATCACTTAGAAGTACAGCACACAGAAACTGCTGTCACATATATCACTTATAAGTACAGCACACAGAAGCTGCTGTCACATATATCACTTAGAAGTACAGCACACAGAAGCTGCTGTCACATATATCACTTAGAAGTACAGCACACAGAAGCTGCTGTCACATATATCACTTAGAAGTACAGCACACAGAAGCTGCTGTCACATATATCACTTAGAAGTACAGCACACAGAAGCTGCTGTCACATATATCACTTAGAAGTACAGCACACAGAAGCTGATGTCACATATATCACTTAGAAGTACAGCACACAGAAGCTGCTGTCACATATCACTTAGAAGTACAGCACACAGAAGCTGCTGTCACATATATCACTTAGAAGTACAGCACACAGAAGCTGCTGTCACATATATCACTTAGAAGTACAGCACACAGAAGCTGCTGTCACATATATCACTTAGAAGTACAGCACACAGAAGCTGATGTCACATATATCACTTAGAAGTACAGCACACAGAAGCTGATGTCACATATATCACTTATAAGTACAGCACACAGAGGCTACTATCACATATATCACTTAGAAGTACAGCACACAGAGGCTACTATCACTTAGAAGTACAGCACGACATTATTGCACAGCTGACGTTGTAATGAGTATTTTTTTTTGCCGATAGTACAGGTTTCACTTCAACTACAGATACTGCCATCCTACATGAAACGACAGACCAGGTTTTAAAGTTTGCCATGTCCTAGTTTAGTTTTATTTTGATGCGTCGATTCTTGCTGCTTTCATGTTATCCGCGATTATCTGGTTGAGTACATTCCTGTGTTTGTTTACATCGGTTATTATGTCTGCATTCATTGCTACGTTTGGTCACATTCATTGTTATGTTTGTTTACATTGATTGCTATGTTTGTTTACATTGATTGCTATGTCAGTTCGCATTCATTGCTGTGTCTGACCGCATTCCTATGAAGATTCAGATCATTTAATGTCATGATCGAGTTACAGGATTGCTCAGTAGAATGTGATGACTCTGATATTCTTATTTCGGTGTGCAATATGTTGCAGGAAGAAAACCCCAAAGGAAACTAAGTCTTTTATGCAGATTCGTCGCTGTTGGCGAGATCTTCAGCTGCCGTGCGTGGAGCGGTGCTCTTCCCGGCCAATGAAGAAATTTGCAGATGAGGTTGCCGCGCAGCATCACTGCGGAAAAGGTGGTTGAAAGAATAAAGCGAAGTCAAATCACGGCACCTCTGGTCTGGAGGTCAGCCACGTCCTGAGTGCAGTCATATCGGGTGAAATGCATGAACCAGCTTGTCCCAGAGGTTAAGTCACTGCTGGCTTAACTTTTCAAATGCCGCGCGTGGAGTGAAGCTCCTCCCGGTTAAGGAAGTAAATGCGGAAATAAAGGTTGCTGTGCGGCGCCGATGGGAAAAGGTGGCGGAAAGTGAAGTTTAAACTGGTATGTCCAGTAGTATCGCTACGAGAGCTATACCACGGCACCTCTGCTCTAGAGGCCGCCTACGTCCGAAATACACCTACACTGGTGAAATATGCCTAAACCGGCACACACCAGGGGTCGAACTCGATGGCTAGACATGTCATGCCACCTCCGCTCTAGAGGTCGGTAACGCCTGATAAACACCCATACTGGTGAATTTTGCCTAAACCGGCTCATACCAGGGGTGAATCTTGAAGGCTATGAATGTCACAGTACCTCTGCCCTAGAGGTCGGTCCCGTCCCAAACACGCCCATACTGGGATAATGCCTAAACCGGCTCAACCCAGGGGTAGAAGTCACTAGTGGCGAGGATTCATCCTCCTGGACAAAAGCTCCATCCTGGGCACAACTAGGAAGGGTAGCGGCCACGACTGCAAAATGCTGAAGTCGGAGACACTGGACCAGGGAAGTCTAGATAGGCAACCACCTCTCACCCGGTGGGGATGTCTGCGTATCCTAATCACGCTGAGGTTTTCCGGTGAGAAAGTCCAACCCTGGACTGGATGGGCGACCACCTCTCACCCGGCGGTGATACACGGGTATCTCAAAACACGTCGAGGTTTTCCGGTGAGAAAGTCCAACTCTGACCTGGGTGGGCTGACGCCTCTCACCCAGCGGGGATGCTCTGATATTCCAAACACGTCGAGGTCTTCCGGTGAGAAAGTCCAACCCTAGACCAAACTGGTGCAATGAAAACCACGGTGTCACGCAATCCCGCTTCTGAGACCCACCAAGAATACAGGCTAAAGCACTGTGATACTCTGAACCCCTTGTGGTCCTTTCGTGGAACTCGTGTGGTCTATTTTGGACCACACAGGGGACCACGGGACCTAACGAGGACCACATGCGTGAATTCAGTAGGCTCACAGTGCGGTTTTTGGTGGTAGAAGTGAACGAAGAAGAAGAAGAAGATGCAGATTCGTAATGCCATGTCATCATCTTACCTATTCATTCTCTTGTGTTCGGTGAGTGCTCTGTTGTAGTATCTTCCTCTTGTCTTTTGTGTGTGCTCTGTTGAAGTATCTTTCTCTCGTCTTCTGTGTGTGCTCTGTTGTAGTATCTTTCTCTCGTCTTCTGAGTGTGCTCTGCTGTAGTATCTTTCTCTAGTCTTCTGTGTGTGTTCTGTTGAAGTATCTTCCTCTTGTCTTCTGTGTGTGCTCTGTTGTAGTATCTTCCTCTTATCTTCTGAGTGTGCTCTGTTGTAGTATCTTCCTCAGATCTTCTGAGTGTGCTCTGTTGTAGTATCTTTCTCTTATCTTCTGAGTGTGCTCTGTTGTAGTATCTTCCTCTTATCTTCTGAGTGTGCTCTGTTGTAGTATCTTTCTCTTATCTTCTGAGTGTGCTCTGTTGTAGTATCTTCCTCTTATCTTCTGAGTGTGCTCTGTTGTAGTATCTTTCACTCGTCTTCTGAGTGTGCTCTGTTGTAGTATCTTCCTCTTATCTTCTGAGTATGCTCTGTTGTAGTATCTTTCTCTCGTCTTCTGAGTGTGCTCTGTTGTAGTATCTTTCTCTTATCTTCTGAGTGTGCTCTGTTGTAATATCTTTCTCTCGTCTTCTGAGTGTGCTCTGTTGTAGTATCTCCCTCTTATCTTCTGAGTATGCTCTGTTGTAGTATCTTTCTCTCGTCTTCTGAGTGTGCTCTGTTGTAGTATCTTCCTCTAGTCTTCTGAGTGTGCTCTGCTGAAGTATTTTCCTCTTATCTTCTTAGTGTGCCCTGTTGAAGTATCTCCTTCTTATCTTCTGAGTGTGCTCTGTTGAAGTATCTTCCTCTTATCTTCTGAGTGTGCTCTGTTGAAGTATCTTCCTCTTATCTTCTGAATGTGCTCTGCTGAAGTATCTCCTTCTTATCTTCTGAGTGTGCTCTGTTGTAGTATCTTCCTCTTATCTTCTGAGTGTGCTCTGTTGAAGTATCTTCCTCTTATCTTCTGAATGTGCTCTGCTGAAGTATCTCCTTCTTATCTTCTGAGTGTGCTCTGTTGAAGTATCTTCCTCTTATCTTCTGAATGTGCTCTGCTGAAGTATCTCCTTCTTATCTTCTGAGTGTGCTCTGTTGTAGTATCTTCCTCTTATCTTCTGAGTATGCTCTGTTGAAGTATCTTCCTATTATCTTCTGAGTGTGCTCTGTTGTAGTATCTTCCTATTATCTTCTGAGTGTGCTCTGTTGTAGTATCTTCCTCTTATCTTCTGAGTGTGCTCTGTTGTAGTATCTTCCTATTATCTTCTGAGTGTGCTCTGTTAAAGTATCTCCTTCTTATCTTCTGAGTGTGCCCTGGTGTAGTATCTTCCTCTCTTCATATGAGTGTGCTCTGTTCAAATATCTTCTTCTTATTTTCTGAGTGGTCTCTGTTGTAGTATCTTCCTCTTATATTCTGAGTGTGCTCTGTTGTAATATTTTCCTCTCGTCTTCTGAGTGTGCTCTGCTGAAGTATCTCCTTCTTATCTTCTGAGTGTGCTCTGTTGTAGTATCTTCCTCTCGTCTTTTAAGTGTGCTCTGTTCAAATATCTTCCTCTTATCTTCTGAGTGTGCTCTGTTCTAGTATTTTCCTCTTATCTTCTGAGTGTGCTCTGTTCTAGTATCTTCCTCTTATCTTCTGAGTGTGCTCTGTTGACGTATCTCCCCCTTGTCTTCTGAGTGTGCTCTGTTGAAGTATCTTCCTCTTGTCTTCTGAGTGTGCTCTGCTGTAGTATCTTCCTCTTATCTTCTGAGTGTTCTCTGTTGTAGTATCTTCCTCCTATCTTCTGAATGTGCTTTGTCGTAGTATTTTCCTCTTGTCCTCAGAGTGTGTTCTGTTGAAGTATCTTCCTCTTGTCTTCTTGAAGCACTCTGTTGAATTATCTTCCTCTTGTCTTCTTGGTACACTCTGTTGAAGTATCTTCCTCTTGTCTTCTTGGTACACTCTGTTGAAGTATCTTCCTCTTGTCTTCTTGGTACACTCTGTTGAAGTATCTTCCTCTTGTCTTCTTGGTACACTCTGTTGAATTATCTTCCTCTTGTCTTCTTGGTACACTCTGTTGAATTATCTTCCTCTTGTCTTCTTGGTACACTCTGTTGAATTATCTTCCTCTTGTCTTCTTGGTACACTCTGTTGAAGTATCTTCCTCTTGTCTTCTTGATGCAGTCTGTTGAAGTATCTTCCTCTTGTCTTCTTGGTACACTCTGTTGAAGTATCTTCCTCTTGTCTTCTTGATGCAGTCTGTTGAAGTATCTTCCTCTTGTCTTCTTGGTACACTCTGTTGAAGTATCTTCCTCTTGTCTTTATACTGTTTTCTATTGAAGTATTTTCCTCTTGTCTTCTTGATGCAGTCTGTTGAAGTATCTTCCTCTTGTCTTTAGACTGTTTTCTGTTGAAGTATCTTCCTCTTGTCTTCTTGATGCAGTCTGTTGAAGTATCTTCCTCTTGTCTTCTTGGTACACTCTGTTGAAGTATCTTCCTCTTGTCTTTAGACTGTTTTCTGTTGAAGTATCTTCCTCTTGTCTTCTTGATGCAGTCTGTTGAAGTATCTTCCTCTTGTCTTTAGACTGTTTTCTGTTGAAGTATCTTCCTCTTGTCTTCTTGATGCAGTCTGTTGAAGTATCTTCCTCTTGTCTTC
Organism: Achatina immaculata; assembly: GCA_009760885.1. NCBI lineage: Eukaryota > Metazoa > Mollusca > Gastropoda > Stylommatophora > Achatinidae > Lissachatina > Lissachatina immaculata. The sequence goes on from CM019716.1 coordinate 41,860,719, forward strand.
TTGGTACACTCTGTTGAAGTATCTTCCTCTTGTCTTTATACTGTTTTCTATTGAAGTATTTTCCTCTTGTCTTCAGAGTACAGTCTGTTGAAGTATCTTCCTCTTGTCTTCTTGTTGCACTCTGTTGAATTGTCTTCCTCTCACCTTCAGAGTTATGTCTCTTGAAGTATCCTCCTATTGCTTCTTGAAGCACTCTGTTGAATTATCTTCCTCTTGTCTTCTTGGTACACTCTGTTGAAGTATCTTCCTCTTGTCTTCTTGATGCAGTCTGTTGAAGTATCTTCCTCTTGTCTTCTTGGTACACTCTGTTGAAGTATCTTCCTCTTGTCTTCTTGATGCAGTCTGTTGAAGTATCTTCCTCTTGTCTTCTTGGTACACTCTGTTGAAGTATCTTCCTCTTGTCTTTATACTGTTTTCTATTGAAGTATTTTCCTCTTGTCTTCTTGATGCAGTCTGTTGAAGTATCTTCCTCTTGTCTTTAGACTGTTTTCTGTTGAAGTATCTTCCTCTTGTCTTCTTGATGCAGTCTGTTGAAGTATCTTCCTCTTGTCTTCTTGGTACACTCTGTTGAAGTATCTTCCTCTTGTCTTTAGACTGTTTTCTGTTGAAGTATCTTCCTCTTGTCTTCTTGATGCAGTCTGTTGAAGTATCTTCCTCTTGTCTTTAGACTGTTTTCTGTTGAAGTATCTTCCTCTTGTCTTCTTGATGCAGTCTGTTGAAGTATCTTCCTCTTGTCTTCTTGGTACACTCTGTTGAAGTATCTTCCTCTTGTCTTTATACTGTTTTCTATTGAAGTATTTTCCTCTTGTCTTCAGAGTACAGTCTGTTGAAGTATCTTCCTCTTGTCTTCTTGTTGCACTCTGTTGAATTGTCTTCCTCTCACCTTCAGAGTTATGTCTCTTGAAGTATCCTCCTATTGCTTCTTGAAGCACTCTGTTGAAGTATCTTCCTCTTGTCTTCAGGGTACAGTCTGTTGAAGTATGTTCCTCTTTTCTTCTGGGTGCACTCTGTTGAAGGATCGTCCTCTTGTCTTCTGGGTGGACTCTTTGAACTATCATCTTTCCTTCTCATGATGTTCCCAACAAATATGTACCCTTGTTCCCTATACTTTCCTCTCATCTTTTCACATTACTTATTACTTTTCTTTTTGCGTCTATTAATGTGTTCCAGATATTTCAGTCATGCCCTACACTGTAAACTTTTTCCTTTACCAGTCAGTCACTTATCCTCCTTTTATTAAAATATCAATAAATGAATGGCTTGGCTGAGCCGACGAATACTTCTTTCTTCTTACATCAGATGCATTCAGTACATTTTGGAATGAAACATTTGCTTAATAGAATGAAACTTGAAAACTAAAAGAACTGCCAGAAAACTGAATTGGACCATGACGTCAAAGTTGCCATCAAGATTTTCCCTCTCATTTTGTTGTGTACATTTGATTCTTGCTCTGTTTTGTCCGTATCTTTATTGATTTTTGCAAAAATAATGTTCTAAATTCGACATTCACAATTGAAAGTCAATAACCATCTATCCTTAGTGCGCGAAATAATTCATGGCAGAAATACTTAAAAACCAGCTGGATAAATGAAGGTCTTTTTATACTTTGATAAACGATTGATGTTGTAAGTGGACAGAAATTGGATTTTAGTTTATGTTTTTGAACTGAACTTCTCGTGCAAGGAAACTTTGTCCTGGTGTTCATGTTTTCTGTTCCTGGAATTAATGACACAATATATTTTGCTTCATAACCACAGTGACATGTAAACTTCATGTTTGCAGCGCTGACTTGATTTTTTTTTATCACATTTTTATTTTTTAAGGCTGTTGTTCGATTTTAATCGCAATTAACTGCATATCAATAATCGAAATGTTACGTATTTCTGTCAAGCATATTAATCTTTTTCTTATAAAGCAAAAATGTCGAGACCTGCTTTCACATATAAAACAGTTTACTAACCGCTTGTCTGCTCATATTAGATTACTTCAGTTAGTTTTATAACAGTTTTGTGTAACAAATGAGTAAACAGTCAACAGTTAAAAGTAACTTTTTTTAACCACAGCACAATGCACAAATGATGTCTTTAAAATGATACGAAGATGAAAAAATAACTGATTCTCTGATTATTAACTTATTTATTCCATCCAATGTTTAAGAAGACCGCTTTATTTACACTGGTCAGTTCAATGAATATTATTTCTATTAACAAGATACAGACAACAGACGTTGCATAAGACACCTGCGAACGTCTGTTGTCTGTATCTTGTTAATCGGTTATTTGTCTTGAAATAGATTCAGGTCAGTGTCAGTGTCAGTTTGTTGCTCAACATCTGTTTACATGGTGAAGTAGACAAGTGTCAGTTTGTTGCTCAACATCTGTTTACATGGTGAAGTAGACAAGTGTCAGTTTGTTGCTCAACATCTGTTTACATGGTGAAGTAGACAAGTGTCAGTTTGTTGTTCAACATCTGTTTACATGGTGAAGTAGACACGTGTCAGTTTGTTGCTCAACATCTGTTTACATGGTGAAGTAGACACGTGTCAGTTTGTTGCTCAACATCTGTTTACATGGATAAGTAGACACGTGTCAGTTTGTTGTTCAACATCTGTTTACATGAATAAGTAGACACGTGTCAGTTTGTTGTTCAACATCTGTTTATATGGAGAAGTAGACACGTGTCAGTTTGTTGTTCAACATCTGTTTATATGGAGAAGTAGGCACGTGTCAGTTTGTTGCTCAACATCTGTTTACATGGATAAGTAGGCACGTGTCAGTCTGTTTTGGCGGTATGAGGCTATGTTTTAGGCCTGACTACTCTGTCTTTTTTTGGCGGTGTGGGGCTGTGTTTTAGGCCTGACTGCTCTGTCTTTGTTGGCGATGACAGACACATTAAGACTGTGTGGCCCCAGGCCATGTTCTGAAATGGTAGCATTCTTAAAGCGGTTGTCACACTATGCGCATTGTCCGTGCCAGAGGTCACCACTTTCTCGTAATCTCCTCATGATCTCGCTATTGATGTAAAATGTTTTGCAAACTTTTCAGATCAATGTCCTTCCTCAATACGTGAGCACAGCTGACTGAAAAATCCGGTCTTTGCTAGCGAAACGACAAGTAACACCAAGATAACCGCCATCAGCCACGGACAATCAGCGCATGTTAAAGCAACAAATTCAATACCTGCCATTAGCTGCCTGAACTTTTCTCTCTCTAACCCTCTTTCTTTCTTTCTCTTTCTCTTTCTACCTCTCTTCTCTCTCTACCCCTCTTTTTCTCTCTCTCTACCCCCTCTCTCTCTACCCCCCCCCCTCTCTCTCTCTGTCTTACTAATCGACAATCGATTGCTAATGACCGACCTGGTAGACAAAGTATAAAACTGATTTACACTAGCGACACAAATGAGGCCATGTAGGCCTTCTTCAGTGACAATGTTAATCGGTGAACTATTTTCAGCAACCCATCTTGTGATTACGTTAATCGGTGGACTATTTTCAGCAACCCATCTTGTGATTACGTTAGTGATACTGTTGTGTGGAACTTAACTGGTCTTTCCATCTCTTGAAGTACAGCCATATAGCCTCTATAAACCAATATAGTCTGTCAGCACGACGATTCATTGTTAGCGGACGATGCTGATGTCTCGCTGTGAGCTATCAACAGATGCTTTGATCGCAGGTCATAATTCAGGAGCGAACTGCTAGGATGATATTCAAACTCTCTATTGCAGTATTTACATATTACACTATCACTGCTTACACATTACACAATCACTACTTACACGCCACACTATCACTACTTACACACTATACTATCACTGCTTACACACTACACTATCACAACTTACACACTACACTATCACCAGTTATGAAGATACAACTTTCCATTCAAGACCGTGTTTCTCACTTTTGGTATCATTTTAATTTATCTAAAACAAGACAAACATCAGAACATGTTACAACACAACAAGACAGACATCAGAACTTGTTACAGCACAGCAAGACAGACATCAGAACTTGTTACAACGCACCAAGACAGACATCATACCTTGTTACAACGCACCAAGACAGATATCATACCTTGTTACAGCACAGCAAGACAGACATCAGAAAATGGTACAACATATCCGATGTATCATTTCTAAAAACAAACACCCACATTCAGTCACTCATACAACTTTCACTCACTCCAAACACAGCGATAATGTTTAAACTATTTAAGAAAAAACTAGGGACAGCTTTATTAATTAACGAGCACAGAGTTGGGACAGCTTTATTAATTAACGAGCACACAGTTGGGACAGCTTTATTAATTAACGAGCACACAGTTGGGACAGCTTTATTAATTAACGAGCACACAGTTGAGACGTTTTGGGCTTGCATCTTAATCACACAAAAGCATGCAGGACAAAGAAACATGGGAAAGAAGATAAAATATAAATGAAGCAATTTAGATATGGTAAACCCGATAAGAATCAAGACCAGACGAATACGTTGGTGGCAGTGATAATAATTTATTAACACAAATAATTAGTGTATAAATATATAAAAACTAAGTATATAACTATACACGAAGCCGCTGCGATAAAGTTTGTAAACAATGCTAAGACCTCACTTGATATGTCCTCTCTTACACCAGCGGGATTTTTGGAAGCCACATCTTATGATGTCATGTCTGACCTGAAATCTACAGAAATTAGGTCGTCACAGAGTGTCTCCCAGGGGCCTGTCTCTGATTAACACGAAGGTGTCATATTTCTGACATTCGAAATATTCTAATCAATTTCTCAGTTGCTTGCCATAAGATCCCGGGCCTTCCCATGTATCGTGATTTTAGATAAGAATCTGACAGATACGGGCTTGCACCCAAATAGTTTGTTTACTATTTTTCAAGGCTCATCAACCTCGAGATCTCTAATTAACGAACGTATTTGCTGTGTTAAAACATTTAATAGCAGAAATTTTTAAGTGCCATTTCCACGCGTTAACGGCGATTAATCAGAGGCTGTATTTTTTAAAACTTGTGTTGTCTTCACTCTTGTATCCTTGTGCAGAGAGATGATTGGCTGACTTTAGTCTCTAACAGAATAAGGTATGTCCTACATTTGTTTTGTTATCTAATTATTTCTCAGGACAGCTTTACTGCGGAAGATTTGTGTGCATTTAGTTTTATATACAAAAACTACTGAAATGTTGGATCGGTGCTTGGCTGGTGGGTGGTTATATTGTAGCTGGACTGGTGGGTGGTTGTCTTGTAGCTGGACTGGTGGATGGTTATCTTGTAGCTGGACTGGTGGGTGGTTATCTTGTAGCTGGACTGGTGAGTGGTTGTCTTGTAGCTGGACTGGTGGGTGGTTGTCTTGTAGCTGGACTGGTGGGTGGTTGTCTTGTAGCTGGACTGGTGGGTGGTTGTCTTGTAGCTGGACTGGTGGATGTTTTCTATTAGCTGGACTGGTGGGTGGTTATCTTGTAGCTGGACTGGTGGGTGGTTATTTTGTAGCTGGACTGGTGGGTGGTTGTCTTGTAGCTGGACTGGTGGATGGTTTTTCTATTAGCTGGACTGGTGGATGTTTTTCTTGTAGCTGGACTGGTGGGTGGTTTTTCTTGTAGCTGGACTGGTGGGTGGTTGTCTTGTAGCTGGACTGGTGGGTGGTTTTTCTTGTAGCTGGACTGGTGGATGTTTTCTATTAGCTGGACTGGTGGGTGGTTATTTTGTAGCTGGACTGGTGGATGTTTTTCTTGTAGCTGGACTGGTGGATGGTTTTTCTTGTAGCTGGACTGGTGGATGTTTTCTATTAGCTGGACTGGTGGGTGGTTATCTTGTAGCTGGACTGGTGGGTGGTTATTTTGTAGCTGGACTGGTGGGTGGTTGTCTTGTAGCTGGACTGGTGGATGGTTTTTCTATTAGCTGGACTGGTGGATGTTTTTCTTGTAGCTGGACTGGTGGATGGTTTTCTTGTAGCTGGACTGGTGGATGGTTTTCTTGTAGCTGGACTGGTGGATGGTTTTCTTGTAGCTGGACTGGTGGGTGGTTATTTTGTAGCTGGACTGGTGGGTGGTTGTCTTGTAGCTGGACTGGTGGATGGTTTTCTTGTAGCTGGACTGGTGGATAATTTGTTTTTGTAACTGGAGAAATTAAGAAAGTGTAGCTCAAGCTTTGGTGAATATCTTCTACGCACAGCTATACAGTTAGTGGCAACCACTCAATCAGAGGTAGTTCTGCAGTCAGAGGTAGTTCTACAGTTAAGAGTAGTTCTTCACTGAGATGTAGTTCTGCAGTTAGAGGTAGTTCTACAGTTAGAGGTAGTTCTTCAGTTAAAGGTAATTCTACAATTAAAGGTATACACGTTGTGATAGGCCGACATCAGTCAGAGGTAAAAATGTAGTCAGAAATAACCAATGGAGTCAGATGAAATCAAGAATTCAGAGGTAGTCATTACGTCAGAAAAAGTAATGGAGTCCGAAATAGTCAAGATGACAAAGAAGTAATGGAGTCAGAAATAGTCAAGATGACGAAGAAGTAATGGAGTCAGAAATAGTCAAGATGACAAAGAAGTAATGGAGTCAGAAATAGTCAAGATGACAAAGACGTAATGGAGTCAGAAATGGTCAAGATGACAAAGAAGTAATGGAGTCAGAAATAGTCAAGATGACAAAGAAGTAATGGAGTCAGAAATAGTCAAGATGACAAAGACGTAAATGAGTCAGAAATGGTCAAGATGACAAAGAAGTAATGGAGTCAGAAATAGTCAAGATGACAAAGAAGTGAATGTAATGGAGTCAGAGCAAATAAAGGAGTCATAGAAAGATTGGAATATATACACTTTCCTGCCTTTCTGAAGTGAATATCTCCATAAGTTTAATCTAGCAGGCAATCTTCACGCTCTACTTTGATGATCAGGGTGGAAACGGCAACACTGTGATTCCAGGACCACCAGAGAGGAGGATGGATAGGATCCGAACCAACTTTGGTGTGCTGGCATTGATAACTGAGCCACCCGCCTGGCACAGTCACCTGGCTCCAGAAATCAGGTGACAGTAATATTTAGGTCACACTTTATTTTTGACGCAGGTGAGAAATAGGTCAGTCCTGGTTATAATTATTTCCCTATTCCCCCCCCCCCCCGAAATCTTTTTCGTCTCCTTTCTCCTTGCCCACACCACCCCCTTCTTCATTCCCTTCCCCAAAGAAAATGGGGAGGAGTACCATTGTAGAAAATACAGAATAAATCAAAACAAGTAGAAGATGAACATACAATCATTGAATACAAAAACAAAAAAAAAACATAAAAAACATTTGAACCAAAAATGATAAACCAATGGCCAAAACCGTGTTCCGTACTTACTGAACATTTGTATTCCGTCCTGCTAGTACAAAGGATTGAAGATATTAAAAACATCTCTATAGAAGACACACTGAATGCCTTCTTTCTCGGAGGACCATCTCCGACATAATGGAATAATTGCAAGGAAATGTCTGCCCGCAATGAAAGGGAGCTCTAACCATGATTCTCTTGTTAAACAAGAGAGAACTCTCCGTCAGAACAACCAGATTCTAGTTTGATTTTCATTCCAGAAATGACAGAAAATGGAAATGCTGTTGTTACAGAACTGATGTGTTCAATCACAGACATTCTATGATTGTTCTCTGACAGTGAAATTCTTTCAGTATGACGTCATCAGCAAAAATAGCAGGCGCTGCGTGGTCCATTTGTGTGCTGAAACTTGTGGTCCCAGCAAAACAGTGTATCTTGTAAACAGTTATTGCATAATATAGATTCTTAACTTTTAATGTGGCAGGTAATGAAACAAAATTGTATCTGATGCGTACATCATGTTCCTTTCAGACAATAGCTACAGGTAGCAGGGCATCATTTTCTGAACTACCCTGACAATCAGAGCGTAAACTAGGCTAATAAATGTGATGATAAATTTATTTTCTTATTCACTAGATTAATAACCGTGATAATTTAATTTTCTTATACTGTAGGTTCAGAAAAACATTGATAATATTATTTCTTATCCACACAAACACGGTGCCTTTAAGTAAACAACCATTAGGGCCCTGTTGTAATGATTGAAGAATTGATTGCTTCAATCCAAGTTTTGCGCTTGAGTGTGTTCTGGGCAATTAAGATACATGATTTTCAGAATTTCTGAATAACTTCCTCATATGGAATAATGTTTGACGCCTGCAACCAATGATCGCGGACATAAAAAGGCACTTATTAGAGCTGGGGTGATGTGGGAATGCTTGGGTGATGTGGAAATGCTCGGACAATGTGAGTGTGCTCGGATAATGTGGGTGTGCTCGGATAACGTGGGTGTGCTCGGATAATGTGGGAATGCTGGGGTGACGTGGGAATGCTGGGGTGATGTGGGAATACTGGGTGATGTGGAAATGCTGGGGTGATGTGGGAATGCTGGGGTGATGTGAAAATGCTGGGGTGATGTGGGAATGCTGGGGTGATGTGGAAATGCTGGGGTGATGTGAGAATGCTGGGGTGATGTGGGAATGCTGGGGTGAGGTGAAAATGCCGATGTGATGTGGGAATGCTGGGGTGATGTGGAAATGCTGGGGTGAGGTGAAAATGCCGATGTGATGTGGGAATGCTGGGGTGATGTGAAAATGCCGAGGTGATGTGGGAATGCTGGGGTGATGTGGAAATGCTGGGGTGATGTGGGAATGCTGGGGTGATGTGGGAATGCTGGGGTGATGTGGGAATGCTGGGGTGAGGTGAAAATGCCGATGTGATGTGGGAATGCTGGGGTGATGTGGGAATGCTGGGGTGAGGTGAAAATGCCGATGTGATGTGGGAATGCTGGGGTGATGTGAAAATGCCGAGGTGATGTGGGAATGCTGGGGTGATGTGGAAATGCTGGGGTGATGTGGGAATGCTGGGGTGAGGTGAAAATGCCGATGTGATGTGGGAATGCTGGGGTGATGTGGGAATGCTGGGGTGATATGGGAATGCTGGGATGATGTGGGAATGCTGGGGTGATGTGAGAATGCTATGGTGGTGTGGGAATGCTGGGGTGATGTGGGAATGCTGGGGTGATATGGGAATGCTGGGATGATGTGGGAATGCTGGGGTGATGTGAGAATGCTATGGTGGTGTGGGAATGCCGGGGTGATGTGGAAATGCCGAGGTGATGTAGGAATGCTGGGGTGATGTGGAAATGCTGGGATGATGTGGAAATACTGGGGTGGGAATGCTGAGGTGATGTGGGAATGCTGGGATGATGTTGGAATGCTGGGGTGATGTGGAAATGCTGGGGTGATGTGGGGATACTGGGGTGATGTGGAAATGTTGGGGTGATGTGGGATTGCTGGGGTAATGTGGAAATGCTCGTATAATGTGAGAATGCTGTGATAATGTGTGAATGCTGGGGTGATGTGGAATGCTGGGATGATGTGGGAATGTTGGGGTGATGTGGGTATCCTGGGATGATGTGGGATGCTGGGATGATGTGGGAATGCAAGGATGATGTAGAAATGCTGTGTTGTTGGGGGAATGCTGGTGTGATGTGGGAATGCTTGGGTGATATGGGAATGCTGGGATGATGTGGGAATGCTGGGGTGATGTGAGAATGCTATGGTGGTGTGGGAATGCTGGGGTGATGTGGAAATGCTCGGATAATGTGAGAATCCTGTGATAATATGGGAATGCTGAGGTGATGTGGAAATGCTGGGATAATGTGGGAATGTTGGGGTGATGTAGGAATGCTGGGGTGATGTGGAAATGCTGGGGTGATGTGGGAATGCTGAGGTAATGTGGGAATGTTGGGGTGATGTGGAAATGCTGGGGTGATATGGAAATGCTCGGATAATGTGAGAATGCTATGACGATGTAGGAATGCTGGGGTGATGTGAAAGTGGAGAGAAAATACAGAAAAATATTTTGAGAAACTCTGTTTACAAACCCCTTGCAGATAATCATCAAAGTAGCTGTGAGTGATTTTAAATGCAAGATCTTTCGCGAAAAACATGTATGCGATAACTTAGCTTTGTACTTTAAACTTCATAAAGCAGCGACGGAAAGCACCATCTCTGACAACATAACTGCAGCTTGTTAAAACAGAAAGCACCATCTCTGATAACGTAACTGCAGCTTGTTAAAACAGAAAGCACCGTCTCTGACAACAGCTTGTTAAAACAGAAAGCACCATCTCTGACAACATAACTACAGCTTGTTAAAACAGAAAGCAACATCTCTGACAACAGCTTGTTAAAATAGAAAGCACCATCTCTGACAACATAACTGCAGCTTGTTAAAACAGAAAGCACCATCTCTGATAACTTAACTGCAGCTTGTTAAAACAGAAAGCACCATCTCTGACAACAGCTTGTTAAAACAGAAAGCACCATCTCTGACAACATAACTGCAGCTTGTTAAAACAGAAAGCACCCTCTCTGACAACAGCTTGTTAAAACAGAAAGCACCATCTCTGACAACAGCTTGTTAAAACAGAAAGCACCATCTCTGATAACATAACTACAGCTTGTTAAAACAGAAAGCACCATCTCTGACAACATAACTGCAGCTTGTTAAAACAGAAAGCACCATCTCTGACAACATAACTACAGCTTGTTAAAACAGAAAGCAACATCTCTGACAACAGCTTGTTAAAATAGAAAGCACCATCTCTGACAACATAACTGCAGCTTGTTAAAACAGAAAGCACCATCTCTGATAACTTAACTGCAGCTTGTTAAAACAGAAAGCACCATCTCTGACAACAGCTTGTTAAAACAGAAAGCACCATCTCTGACAACATAACTGCAGCTTGTTAAAACAGAAAGCACCCTCTCTGACAACAGCTTGTTAAAACAGAAAGCACCATCTCTGACAACAGCTTGTTAAAACAGAAAGCACCATCTCTGATAACATAACTACAGCTTGTTAAAACAGAAAGCACCATCTCTGACAACATAACTGCAGCTTGTTAAAACAGAAATCACCATCTCTGACAACATGACTGCAGCTTGTTAAAACAGAAATCACCGTCTCTGACAACAGCTTGTTAAAACAGAAAGCACCATCTCTGACAACATAACTGCAGCTTGTTAAAACAGAAAGCACCATCTCTGACAACATAACCGCAGCTTGTTAAAACAGAAAGCACCATCTCTGACAACAGCTTGTTAAAACAGAAAGCACCATCTCTGACAACAGCTTGTTAAAACAGAAAGCACCATCTCTGACAACAGCTTGTTAAAACAGAAAGCACCATCTCTGACAACATAACTGCAGCTTGTTAAAACAAAAAGCACCATCTCTGACAACATAACTGCAGCTTGTTAAAACAGAAAGCACCATCTCTGACAACATAACTGCAGCTTGTTAAAACAGAAAGCACCATCTCTGACAACATAACTGCAGCTTGTTAAAACAGAAAGCACCATCTCTGACAACAGCTTGTTAAAACAGAAATCAAAACTACAGCGGATCAAAAAATGCACCCACGGTTAACGTGAAGATTAACTTCTACCGGTCATCTCAAGATTAATTCACAACAATAATTAAACTAATTTTCCAAATGACCTACGACTACGACCTAACAATCGTATTACATTCTGAGACCTTCTGACCTAATAATCGTATTACATTTTGAGACCTTCTGACCTAATAATCGTATTACATTTTGAGACCTTCTGACCTAATAATCGTATTACATTTTGAGACCTTCTGACCTAATAATAGTATTACATTTTGAGACCTTCTGACCTAATAATAGTATTACATTTTGAGACCTGACCTAATCGGCGGCGCATTTGCAGGAAATACTCGCTAGGCTGACTTCCGGTCACGTGATTCAGATTCTCCGACATGAAATGCCGTCCCAGGCCCGGCAGGCTTTTATTTCTCTTGCACGTTTAATCTGCGTCAGGTCACCTGCTCCCGTATATCACCTGCTCATTATACCTGGAGTAACACACGTCACATCAAAGGTTTACCTGTGTTTGCCGATAGAATATTTTAAAACTACTAGTCTCCCTCACAAACACGCACACAACAAGCCAGGCCACGTGACTAAAATGGTTGCTATTTTTCCTGTGAAGCAAACATTTGCTCGCGATCACGTCAAATCCTTGACCTAAAACAGAGACCAAAAAAATCGTCAGAAATTGCGAAAATAGCACTCCCAACCCCCCCCCCCCCCACTTTTTTTTTACCCTTCCTCTACCGTTTCACACAAAGCTACTTCAGAACTTTCACTAACATACTTCTTAATGGCATCCACCCCCAAACCATGAAAAAAAACTTTTCCTAATATCTAGGACAGCCTGTGCTGCTGATGTGTGTACCGCCTTTCTTTACTTCCATATATGTAAAAACATTTGGGAGATTACACTTCTTGGAATGAAGGTAGTGGGGTCTGACCCCGCCATCGCTGCTGCTTCCGGTATTCTCGCAGGTGAGTGTTAGTGCACTCTGTTGAGATCCTACTTTTAATGAGTAGCCCGGAGCGTCATGCTGACACCCCAGATGTAAGGAGTAGCTCGGAGCATGTTGAAATTCCACATGTAAGGAGTAGCTCGGAACATGTTGAAATTCCACATGTAAGGAGTAGCTCGGAGCATGTTGAAATTCCACATGTAAGGAGTAGCTCGGAGCATGTTGAAATCCCACATGTAAGGAGTAAGTCAGAGCATCATGTTGAAATCCCACATGTAAGGAGTAAGTCAGAGCATCATGTCGAAATCCCACATGTAAGGAGTAAGTCAGAGCACCATGTTGAAATCCCACATGTAAGGAGTAAGTCAGAGCACCATGTTGAAATTCCACATGTAAGGAGTAGCTCGGAACATGTTGAAATTCCACATGTAAGGAGTAGCTCGGAGCATGTTGAAATTCCACATGTAAGGAGTAGCTCGGAGCATGTTGAAATCCCACATGTAAGGAGTAAGTCAGAGCATCATGTTGAAATCCCACATGTAAGGAGTAAGTCAGAGCATCATGTCGAAATCCCACATGTAAGGAGTAAGTCAGAGCACCATGTTGAAATCCCACATGTAAGGAGTAAGTCAGAGCACCATGTTGAAATTCCACATGTAAGGAGTAGCTCGGAACATGTTGAAATTCCACATGTAAGGAGTAGCTCGGAGCATGTTGAAATTCCACATGTAAGGAGTAGCTCGGAGCATGTTGAAATCCCACATGTAAGGAGTAAGTCAGAGCACCATGTTGAAATCCCACATGTAAGGAGTAAGTCAGAGCACCATGTTGAAATCCCACATGTAAGGAGTAAGTCAGAGCACCATGTTGAAATCCCACATGTAAGGAGTAAGTCAGAGCACCATGTTGAAATCCCACATGTAAGGAGTAAGTCAGAGCACCATGTTGAAATCCCACATGTAAGGAGTAAGTCAGAGCACCATGTTGAAATCCCACATGTAAGGAGTAAGTCAGAGCATCATGTCGAAATCCCACATGTAAGGAGTATGTTAGAGCACCATGTTGAGATACCACATGTAAGGAGTATGTCAGAGCACCATGTTGAGATACCACATGTAAGGACTATGTCAGAGCACCATGTTGAGATACCACATGTAAAGAGTAGGTCAGAGCACCATGTTGAGATATCACATGTAAGGAGTATGTCAGAGCACCATGTTGAGATACCACATGTAAGGAGTTGGTCAGAGCACCATGTTGAGATACCACATGTAAGGAGTATGTCAGAGCACCATGTTGAGATACCACATGTAAGGAGTAGGTCAGAGCACCATGTTGAGATACCACATGTAAGAAGTAGGTCAGAGCATCATGTTGAGATACCACATGTAAGGAGTAGGTCAGAGCACCATGTTGAGATACCACATGTAAGGAGTAGATAGAATCAGCTGAGGATGTACCCGCAGTTCTAACATTTTCAAACTGTTTTTTATCGTTTTATAACAATCATCATTCATTCAGGAGATTCATGATTCAGTACACAGACAATCATCCTTCATTCAGGAGATTCATAATTCAGTACACAGACAATCATCCTTCATTCAGGAGATTCATAATTCAGTACACAGACAATCATCCTTCATTCAGGAGATTCATGATTCAGTACACAGACAATCATCCTTCATTCAGGAGATTCAGTCTATCATTAATAAACCATTGCTGCTGTGGTTGTAGTGGGACCGGCTGATGAAGACAGCGATGATTGTGGAGAATGAAGACAGTTAATAAAGAACTGACAACAGTAACTTATTCTTTACGTCGTTTCAGTTTTCTTCATGTCACAAATTATAACACTCCCCTTTCCTGCCGTCCACAGCCATCTGTGATGTACAATCGATCGACTGTGTCGCACGAAATGCCAATTTATTAAAGTTCTCGAAAATAATTCACTAAAGTTTCACTTCTTCGTGCTTATTTCAGCTTTTGATGTGGTAGCGGAATGTTTCTCAACCTGTGATGCCGCAGGACGCTATCAGGAGAACAGAAATTCGGAGAATGTAACGAAATAGATATTAAGTTATAAACGTAAATGGAAATATCGCTGGAAAGTTTGTCAGACTGTCCAACAACTTGAATCTGTTCATTTATCTTGTGGCCACGGTTCTTGCGAGATATCAGAATTTATCTTGTGGCCACGGTTCTTGCGAGATATCAGAATTTATGTTAAGGACGTCGCTTTACTAAGCAAAATATAAGGGATAAACTTTCTGTACTGTTATAAAATAAGATATCGGTACAGGAACAGAAAAGTGTTGGCCATCAGCTCTTCACTCACGTTGTCTATGTCTTCTCGTCGTATTTTACTCAGATTTTGCGAGCTAAAAGGAATCCACAAATAGGACATGAGTGAAAATGTCAGCAAGAGGAAGGCAAACAAAGTCCGGAAACTAAAGTGATAAAGTAAAGTTTAGAATTTGATTAAGATAAATGATGCGAGCACATGGAGAGGATTTGGTTGAATGGAGCAGGAAGTCAACACTGGGCCATCAAATTGTCGCCCTTTCCTCTATTTTCCAGGAATAAAAAAAAAATACCAAAAAAAAACAGCAAGAATTGTGGAAGTGAAAATGTTTACAGAAAGTTTTTTTTAAAAAAGGATTTTGAAGCATAGAAAAAAAAAATCACATCTCTAATTGCAGAGAGTAAAACACAGAATGAATCGTGTTGTTTTGTATTCCACATTTTTCGGAGTGTATGTATGAGTGTTTGTATCTGTGTATGTATCTGTGTATGTATGAGTATATATATGAGTATATGTGTGAGTTTAAGAAGAGTCTCTTTCAGTATAAAAAATGGATATTGCATTCTTCACCACAACATATGAAGTTCAGATTTTTTAATGAAACCAGCTTGAGATTAAAGCAAAATATATTTGAAAAATTGTTTTCAGATTTTCAGTAAGTAAATAATTGTCTCAAACGATAAAGCCACAATGTGACGATCTGCAAGGGCAGCAGAAAAACGACCTCGCAGATTATGATACTCTTGTGTCCTTTTTAGTGTAGTCATTCTATGACTGGGGTTAGCACTGCAGTAATGGCTTCTAATGGATGAATGTTTGCTAATTTGTAGCAGGGTGTAGGTTTTCATTTGTTTTCTGTGATATTTGTCAGTTTTAGAGTGTTCGATACACTGGCCGTGAATTCCATCGAATGTCATTTCTAGACTCTACTTGTTTGATTTGTACAGAGTTGCCACCATCTTTTTAAAAATCTCTTTTCGTGTTTCTTTGATTGTTTTAGTTCATTAACCTTCAGCCTTATCAGTTTCTTATCAGTTTCTTATCAGTTTCTTATCAGTTTCTTATCAGTTTCTTATCAGTTTCTAAGTTTTGTTTAAGAGTCTGGTCTGAAGGTAGAACTCAGCTACATGTGATAGTTACATCTACAGTTATATCTCAACTACATGTGAGAGTTACATCTACAGTCATATCTCAGCTACATGTGATAGTTACATCTACAGTCATATCTCAGCTACATGTGATAGTTACATCTACAGTCATATCTCAGCTACATGTGAGAGTTACATCTACAGTCATATCTCAGCTACATGTGAGAGTTACATCTACAGTCATATCTCAGCTACATGTGATAGTTACATCTACAGTCATATCTCAGCTACATGTGAGAGTTACATCTACAGTCATATCTCAGCTACATGTGATAGTTACATCTACAGTCATATCTCAGCTACATGTGATAGTTACATCTACAGTTATATCTCAACTACATGTGAGAGTTACATCTACAGTCATATCTCAGCTACATGTGATAGTTACATCTACAGTCATATCTCAGCTACATGTGATAGTTACATCTACAGTCATATCTCAGCTACATGTGAGAGTTACATCTACAGTCATATCTCAGCTACATGTGAGAGTTACATCTACAGTCATATCTCAGCTACATGTGATAGTTACATCTACAGTCATATCTCAGCTACATGTGAGAGTTACATCTACAGTCATATCTCAGCTACATGTGATAGTTACATCTACAGTCATATCTCAGCTACATGTGATAGTTACATCTACAGTCATATCTCAGCTACATGTGAGAGTTACATCTACAGTCATATCTCAGCTACATGTGAGAGTTACATCTACAGTCATATCTCAGCTACATGTGATAGTTACATCTACAGTCATATCTCAGCTACATGTGAGAGTTACATCTACAGTCATATCTCAGCTACATGTGATAGTTACATCTACAGTCATATCTCAGCTACATGTGAGAGTTACATCTACAGTCATATCTCAGCTACATGTGAGAGTTACATCTACAGTCATATCTCAGCTACATGTGATAGTTACATCTACAGTCATATCTCAGCTACATGTGAGAGTTACATCTACAGTCATATCTCAGCTACATGTGATAGTTACATCTACAGTCATATCTCAACTACATGTGAGAGTTACATTTACAGTCATATCTCAGCTACATGTGATAGTTACATCTACAGTTATATCTCAACTACATGTGAAAGTTACATTTATAGTCATATTTCAGCTACATGTGATAGTTACATCTACAGTCATAGTTATATCTCAGCTACATGAGAGTTACATCCATAGCCATATCTCAATTACATGTGAAAGTTACATTTATAGTCATGTCTCAACTACATGTGAGAGTTACATTTATAATATTTCAGCTACATGTGATAGTTACATCTACAGTCATATCTCAACTATATGTGAGAGTTATAGTCATATCTCAACTACATGTGAGAGTTACATTTATAGTCATATCTCAGCTACATGTGAGAGTTACATTTATAGTCATATCTCAGCTACATGAGAGTTACATCTATAGTCATATCTCAACTACATGTGAAAGTTACATTTATAGTCATGTCTCAACTACATGTGAGAGTTACATTTATAGTCATATCTCAGCTACACGCGAGTATCACATCTATAATCAAATATCAGCTATCTACATGTAAAGCTCACATCTACAATCAAATATCACCCATCTACATGTAAAGCTCACATTTACAATCAAATATCACCCATCTACATGTAAAAGTCACATCTATAATCAAATATCAGCCATCTACATGTAAAAGTCACATCTACAATCAGTTTTCTGATACATTTTTGAGATAATGGATTTGTTCAACATTTTTGTTTTCATCTCCAATATTTAGTTTGCCTCCAAAGTTTAGATCAGGGGTTGGCAAATCGCGCATGGAAAGCCACAAGTAACTTATTAACGTATAATGTGCAGTTCTCTGTCTGAGCTGATTATCTAACATAAAATTTAAAAAAAATTAAATTAGAACCTTTCAATCTCGTTCATTTACTTATTATTACTTATTTCTTTACTGAACATTTCAATTATTTCTTTATTGAACTGGTATAACTTGAGAGTCCACTGGATTAAGCAGAAGTATGCCTGTTGTGGCATGTGGAGGCACTCGTGGTGTTAGTGCCCATATTTTCCTTGACCTGCCAGTCCGGGCCATCTGTCTTTTCCCTGCTCTAGAAGAAGCTAGGTACCCATTTCTACAGCTGTCGGATTCGAGCCATCTACAAATTGCTGACAATAAATAAATATTATTACGAAACCTTCTTCCTTTATAAGCATGTAACTTAATTTTGTAACAAAATGTGTGCGTAACAATAGAAACTTGAGTAACATTTTTGTTCATGCGGTTCTCAAACGACAACTGAAGAATGTGACTCATACCATACCTAAGTTTGGCCACCCCTGCTTTAGATCGTTTCCAAAGCCTAGATCACCCACCTAAGTTTGGCCACCCCTGCTTTAGATCGTTTCCAAAGCCTAGATCACCCACCTAAGTTTGGCCACCCCTGCTTTAGATCGTTTCCAAAACCTAGATCACCCACCTAAGTTTGGCCACCCCTGCTTTAGATCGTTTCCAAAACCTAGATCACCCACCTAAGTTTGGCCACCCCTGCTTTAGATCGTTTCCAAAACCTAGATCACCCACCTTTGTTTGGCCACCTAGATCACCCACCTTCGTTTGACCACCCCTGTTTTAGATCATTTCCAAAGCCTAGATCAGCCACCTAAGTTTGGCCACCCCTGTTTTAGATCATTTCCAAAGCTTAGATCAGCCTTAAAGTTTTTTAATATTCTCAGGAGTTCAATGCGGAAAATTAGAAAAACTAAAAGTTTTTGCTTTGGGCTAATACACGTGAGATGTTGTTCCTTATTACTGCCATATATGTCAACAAACCGAGCAAATTTTTTTTTATTCAGAATAAGCCAGCGACAGAAACAAACAAATTACTGTGATGATGTGTGGCTTTTATTTATTCTTATTTAGTGCAGTAAACTCGGACAGAAAATGGATAATTGGCTCTGTGAATTATTTTCCTTTCAGAGTTCTGAGTTTTGCTTCATTTTTCTTTCTAATTTTTATCTTTTCATTCTCTTTTTTCGATCTTTTTTTTTCTACTTGATTCTATTTCAACGCGATTTTTTTTCTTCCTTCCTTCTGACTTGCTGGAAGTTTTCACTAGATTATATTTGCTAGGATATTTCGTCTAACTGCTGACTGCTTGAAAGATTTCATTAGATTATATTTGCTATGATATTTCGTCTTACTTCTGACTGTCAGGAAGGTTTCACTAGATTATATTTGCTATGATATTTCGTCTTACTTCTGACTGTCAGGAAGGTTTCACTAGATTATATTTGCTATGATATTTCGTCTTACTTCTGACTGTCAGGAAGGTTTCACTAGATTATATTTGCTATGATATTTCGTCTTACTTCTGACTGTCAGGAAGGTTTCACTAGATTATATTTGCTATGATATTTCGTCTTACTTCTGACTGTCAGGAAGGTTTCACTAGATTATACTTGCTATGATATTTCGTCTTACTTCTGACTGTCAGGAAGGTTTCACTAGATTATATTTGCTAGGATATTTCGTCTTACTTCTGACTGTCAGGAAGGTTTCACTAGATTATATTTGCTATGATATTTCGTCTTACTTCTGACTGTCAGGAAGGTTTCACTAGATTATATTTGCTAGGATATTTCGTCTTACTTCTGACTGTCAGGAAGGTTTCACTAGATTATATTTGCTAGGATATTTCGTCTTACTTCTGACTGTCAGGAAGGTTTCACTAAATTATATTTGCTAGGATATTTCTTTTGGATTCTGGTTGATTTTGTTCCCGTTACATTCAGTTTCATAAGTTCTCTCTAGACATTTGTCTAACCATCTCCATGCTTTATTTCTCCCAGTCTAAATGTTTCTCTATCAATCTCCATGCTTTGTTTCTCCTGGTCTAGATGTTTCTTAACCATCCCCATGCTTTGTTTCTCCGTGTTTAGATTTCAGTAAGATTTTTCTCTGCTTACTACAGCTTCTCTCATTCCTCATTATTCTCTCAGCCTCTCTACCTCTCTCTCTCTCTCTGTCTCTCTCTTTCTATCTTCTTTGTCTTGATATAATATTTAGAGAGAAACAGCGTAGGAGAAAGCAATGTAATACGATAAGATAAAGCAACAACAGATGCAGTGGGGACGTCATCAGGCACGTGGTTGACTGGAAAGAAGGAGGAGGAAGAGTAGAAGAAGGAGGAGGAGGGAATAGTAGAGGAAGAAGAAGAAGTGTCTCTGTATAGCTTTTCTTTCACCGGGACAGCGCCCGAAATCTGACAGATAACCATCACTTTCTTTTGTTTAAGTCTTTAATTTGACTGAAATGTGTCAGTCTTAATATGTAGAACTTGTCAGTAGTAATATGTAAAACTTGTCAGTGGTAATATGTAAAACTTGTCAGTGGTAATATGTAAAACTTGACAGTGGTAATATATAAAACTTGTCAGTGGTAATATGTAAAACTTGTCAGTGGTAATATGTAAAACTTGTCCCATCTGAATTGTAGTAAAACTGGTAGAACAAAAGCACATAGAAATATTTGTAACACATTTTTTATCACTTCTGAGTGGCATAGGATTATAACCTTCCTTGAAAAGCTTTGATTTTACCTTTAATTTTAGTTTTTTTTATAAATAAATTAACCTTGTCTCTGCTGTTACCATTTCCTACCTGAAAACGTGATACCAGTACCTGTCACGTCTGAAAGTTTGAGAACCCCTCTCTCACATGATTACACTCGACCAGAGGAAGCCAGTACCTGTCACGTCTGAAAGTTTGAGAACCCCTCTCTCACATGATTACACTCGAACAGAGGAAGCCAGTACCTGTCACGTCTGAAAGTTTGAGAAACCCTCTCTCACATGATTACACTCGAACAGAGGAAGCCAAGCGACCCTGAGAAGTAATTAGTGACAGGTTTTTCCCATCGGCAAACTCCCGTGAGATGTGGCTCTCGGTGAAGCAACAAGACACCCGGGATGTTGTTCGTGCCTGATCAATGACTTAAGCCTTCATGGCTGCCTACCTTCTAGGCCCAGTGGTCGGGAGCTGACACAACTGTGTTTGACAGTCCGTTTCATTACTTAAGCGACCTGTAAACAGAATTTACCCCTAAATATTTTAACAATAACCCACATTTCAAACAATGTGGCATTCTGAAACAAAGACTGTCTGTATCTGTAATGTATTAATTCTTTATTGTCAAGTTTCACATTTGTGTGTGTGAATCTATCACTGTTAATTAATGCAAAATTCTGATCATTTGATAGTGAGTATTAACAGAAGCAATGATCATAGCAATGTCAACAACAATAACAGCAACAACAAAAATAACAGCAACAATAACAATAATAACAGCAAAATAACAACAGCAACAGCAATAACAACAACAACAATAAAAGCAAAAGCAACAACAGCAATAACAAAAACACCAACAATAATAACAACAGCACCAATAGTACCAAAAACACTAACAATAATAACAACAACAGCAATAACAACTGTAACAACAACAATTCCACAATAACAATAACAGTAATATAAACAGCAACAATTACAACAACATCAACAATAACAACATCAACAATAACAAAAAATATCACCAATAACAACAACAGCAACAACAAAAGCAACAATAACAACAGCAACAACAACAATAACAATAGCAACAACATCATCAATAACAACAACAGCAACATCAACAATAACAACAACAGCAACATCAACAATTACAATAAGATAAAAATAACAACATCAACGGCAACAAAAACAACATCAACAATACTAACAACGTCAACAATAACAAAAACAACACCAACAATATCAACAAGAACATCAATAATAATAACAACACCAATAACAACATCAACAATGACAACAACAGCAACAAAAACAGCAATAATAACAATAGCAACAACAACAACAGCAATAATAACAAGAGCAGCAAGAACATCAACAATAACAACAATAACAACAATAACATAAACAATAACAACAACAGCAACATTAATAAGAGTAACAAGAACATGAACAATAATAACAACACCAACAACAACAGCAACAGTAATAACAACATAAGCAACGTCAACAATGAAAACAATAACAAGAGCAACAAGAACATGAACAATAACAACAACAGCAACAGCAAAAGCAACAACAACAGCAACAAGAACATTAACAATAATAGCAACACCAACAACAACAGCAATAATAATAACAACAGCAACAACGTCAACAACAGTAACAATAACAAGAGCAACAAGAACATCAACAATAATACCACCAACAACAACAGCAGCAAGTCAATAATAACAATAACAGCAATAATAACAACATCAACAATAACACCAACAGAAACAACAATAACAACGGCAACAACAATAACAGCAACAATAACAACTGTGACAACAACAATAACAGCAACAACAACAAATTTGTCGGATACAGGATGGGAAGAGAGAAACGTAGAGCTAAACCCAGAAGTGATAAAGATGTATTTTTATGACAAATATGTTTCAGATTTGTTGGGTGGTCAGAAAGAAACATACATTTGGCAGGGAAATTGTATAATGTCCAAACTAGAATATTTTGCGCACGGCTCGTATGATTAACCTCAGAGCACGACATGTATGATAACCTCAGAGCACGGCATGTATGATTAACTTCAGACCACGGCATGCATGATTAACCTCAGAGCACGACATGTATGATTAACTTCAGAGCACGACATGTATGATTAACCTCAGAGCACGGCATGTATGATTAACCTCAGAGCACGACATGTATGATTAACCTCAGAGCACGACATGTATGATTAACCTCAGAGCACTGTATGTATGATTTACTTCAGATCACGGCATGCATGATTCACCTCAGAGCACGGCATGTATGATTAACTTCAGACCAAGGTATGCATGATTAACCTCAGAGCACGGCATGTATGATTAACTTCAGAGGACGGCATGCATGATTAACCTCAGAGCACTGCATGTATGATTAACTTCAGAGCACGGCATTCATGATTAACCTCAGAGCACTGCATGTATGATTAACTTAAGATCACGGCATGCATAATTAACCTCAGAGCACGGCATGTATGATTAACTTCAGACCACGGCATGCATGATTAACCTCAGAGCACTGTATGTATGATTAACTTCAAACCACGGCATGCATGATTAACCTCAGAGCACGGCATGTATGATTAACTTCAAACCACGGCATGCATGATTAACCTCAGAGCACGCCATGTATGATTAACTTCAAACCACGGCATGCATGATTAACCTCAGAGCACGCCATGTATGATTAACCAAGGAGCACGGCACGTATGGTTAACTTTTCGTGGCTAGGTTGTTACTTGTTAAGATTCACTGGCACCATGTTATTGTCTTTATTTTCTCTCATTTAAAGCGCTTTTCCCTACTGTACGATTTTATCACTGGTTTCATTTCTACTATTTATATTTGTTTGTACGGGTGTTTTTACAGTGATGGGTGATGATGCCCTCATAATGCCTTATGAATGTATCTTAAGACACCGTGATTTGTTCTTAGCTTGATCCTGTTTGCATTCATTCATCCCAGAAACAATTAAGAAAGACACAAATACATTCTTTTAATCAAGATCATCCAGTACTAGGAACAAGATTAACTTCTGTTTGCTTTCAACATTTTTTTTATTCTTTCATAACACAGACACGTAAATGGAAATGTTGAACACAGTCAGAACCTCGTGCTTATTTATTGTGGGGTTAATAATATAAGAGTAATAAAAAGAAATCATCCCAGTATTAGTCTGATAAAAAGAAATCATCCCAGTATTAGTCTGATAAAAATAAATCATCCCAGTAATAGTCTGATAAACGGAAATCATTCCAGTATTAGTCTGATAAAAAGAAATCATCCCAGTATTAGAGTGATAAAAAGAAATCATCATAGTATTAGTCTGATAAAAAGAAATCATCCCAGTATTAGTCTGATAAAAAGAAATCATCCCAGTATTAGTCTGATAAAAAGAAATCATCCCAGTATTAGTCTGATAAAAAGAAATCATCCCAGTGTTAGTTTGATAAAAAAAAATCATCCCAATATTAGAGTGATAAAAAGAAATCATCCCATTATTAGTTTGATAAAAAAATCATCCCAATATTAGAGTGATAAAAAGAAATCATCCCATTATTAGTTTGATAAAAAAATCATCCCAATATTAGAGTGATAAAAAGAAATCATCCCAGTATTATTCTATAAAAAGAAGTCATCCCAGTATTAGAGAGATGTGCCGCTTTCACTCGTAGTCATCTTAGCAGGGCGATACAAGGGAACTAACTGGTCCGCGCCTGTAACACTAGGGGCCTTTCCTTCTCACGAAGTTTTCTACCTTCATATATCCTCATCTAGCGCCTTCACTCTGTTATCATCATCAGCTCAAAGAAATTCTTACAAACAAATTAAAATTTTACATAGAACATACGAGCACATATAAACTATGACTGCCCACATATGATACATATATAAACTATGACTGCCCACATATGATACATATATAAACTATGACTGCCCCCATATGATACATATATAAACTATGACTGCCCACATATGATACATATATAAACTATGACTATCCACATATAATACATATATAAACTATGACTGCCCACATATGATACATATATAAACTATGACTGCCCACATATGATACATATATAAACTATGACTGCCCACATATGATACATATATAAACTATGACTGCCCACATATAATACATATATAAACTATATCTGCCCACATATGATACATATATAAACTATGACTGCCCACATATGATACATATATAAACTATGACTGCCCACAAAAGATACATATATAAACTATGACTGCCCACATATGATACATATATAAACTATGACTGCCCACATATGATACATATATAAACTATGACTGCCCACATATGATACATATATAAACTATGACTGCCCACATATGATACATATATAAACTATGACTGCCCACATATGATACATATATAAACTATGACTGCCCACATATGATACATATATCCGCTATTCTTGCTCCATTGTAAACTATTCTCCGGGTACATCCTGGGAGAAAATAATCACCTTCTCCCACAATATTCTCTTCTATCTTAATCTGGTGCTCTATACAGAAAAATACTCGGGATGGGTCTGGGGAGAGGGGGGGAGGTGGAATACTCACAGATTGTTCGCCTCCACATTACAGAATACAATAACATAATCAAAGCAATAATATACACATATCCGTTGACGAAATAAACACGTTCATTCGCGCACCAAAAACATAACTCCTCTCCGACCAATTGGCACGTCCTACAAACTCATTGTCCTACATACTCAATGTCCTACATACTCAATTTCCTATATACTCAACCTCCTACATACTCAATGTCCTACATACTCAGTCTCCTACATACTCAGTGTCCTACATACTCAGTCTCCTACATACTCAATCTTCTATATACTCAGTGTCCTACATACTCAATGTCCTATATACTCAATCTTCTATATACTCAGTGTCCTACATACTCAATGTCCTATATACTCAATCTGCTATATACTCAAACTCCTACATACTCAATGTCTTACATACTCAATATCCTAAATACTAATTGTACTCCATACTCAATCTCCTACATACTCAGTGTCCTACATACTCAGTTACTCAGTGTCCTACAATCTCCTACATACTCAGTGTCCTACAATCTCCTACATACTCAGTGTCCTACAATCTCCTACATACTCAGTGTCCTACAATCTCCTACATACTCAGTGTCCTACATACTCAATCTTCTACATACTCGATGGCCTACATACTCATTGTCCTACATACTAAATGTCCTACATACTCAATGTCCTACATACTCAATGCCCTATATACTCAAAGTCCTACATACTCAGTGTCCTACATACTCAATGTCCTACCTACTCAGTGTACCACATACTCAAAGTCCTACATACTCAAAGTCCTACATACTCAATATTCTATATGCTCAGTGTACCACATACTCAAAGTCCTACATACTCAAAGTTCTACATACTCTATATCCTACATGTTCAATATCCTACATACTCAAAGTCCCACATGTTCAATATTCTACACACTCAGAGTCATTCATGCCCAATATCCTACATACTCAAAATCCTACATGTTCAATATCCTACATACTCAATATCCTGTATGCTCAGTGTCCTGCATACTCAAAGTCCTACATGATCAATATCCTGTATGCTCAGTGTCCTGCATACTCAAAGTCCTACATACTCAATCTCCATATACTCAATCTCCTATATACTTAGTGTCCTACATGCTCAATGTCCTACATACTCAAAGTCTTACATAATCAGTGTCCTAAATACTCAATGTCCTACATTCTCTGTGTCCTACATACTCAAAGTCCTACATACTCAATGGCCCACATTCTCTGTGTCCTACATACTCAAGGTCCTACATACTCTATATCCTACATGTTCAATATCCTACATACTCAGTGTCCTACATGCTCAGCGTCCTACATGCTCAGCGTCCTACATGCTCAATATCCTATATGCTCAATATTCTACATGCTCAATATCCTATATGTTTAATATTATATATGCTCAATATCCTATATGTTTAATATCATATATGCTCAATATCCTATATGTTTAATATCATATATGCTCAATATTCTATATGTTTAATATCCTATATGCTCAATATCCTATATGTTCAATATCCTATATGCTCAATATCCTATATGCTCAATATCCTATATGCTCAATATTCTACATGTTCAATATCCTATATGCTCAGTATCCTATATGCTCAGTATCCTATATGCTCAATATCCTATATGCTCAATATCCTATATGTTCAATATTCTATATGTTCAATATCCTATATGTTCAATATCCTATATGCTCATTATACCGTTCTGTACGTTACAGACACTAACACCGGAGTGTGGTTGGTGAAACAATTTCTCTTTAATCTTTCTCTCCATGAACATCGTTCTGTACGTTACGCCATTAGAAACCTATGGACAACTCAGAGAACAATTTCAGTTTGTGGTTTCCATTGTCATGTTAATTCTTGTTATAACTACTTTCTTTCCATTATTATCTCACTGCCTGCTCACTCTCACACTCTCTCACATATTCTCTCTCTTCCTTTTCTCTATCTCACACACTCTTTCTCTCACACTCTCTCACATATTCTCCCTAGTACTGTTTCTCTCATACTTACTCTCTTTATCTGTAATTCTCTCTCATATTGTCCTCCCACTTCTTCTCATACGCTCTCTCTCTCTCTCTCTCTCTCTCTCTCTCTCTCTCTCTCTCATGATATTTCTTCCTCATACTTTGTACTATTCTCTCCACATTTTGTTCGTTCACTACACTTACTACTAAACTATATCACACTTATCACTACACTTACTACTAAACTATATCGCACTTATCACTAATGTGGGTGATCCTAAGGCAAATGATGGAAAAGAGGGGGGGGGGGGGGATTGCAATGTATTACTTGTCCTGGCAAGAAAGGAAAGTAATTAAACACAATCGCATGTAAACAAGACCTTAAGCTGAATATGGTTCGTTATCCCTGTACGCTGTAGACTGTTATGTGAATGAAATATTAATAATGTGAACCAAATATTATTAAAACCAGAAAGTACATCGCATTTTATTATTTTTTTCCACACGCAGATGGACTGAAAGATAGACAGCAGAGTTCAGCAAACAGACTTGGAGAACGCTCTTGTTAAACAAGTTGCCGGGGATTATATCACAAGAACATGTCAGGAAACTCTGCACGCATCGAGGCCGACAATATCAAGATTCTGTTGCAGGTTGCCTTTTTTGAGAACCACTGCTCCCTGGACTTGTCATGACAGACACTTCCAGCTCGGAGAAACTTGACAGTGACAAAATATCGATGATGATACATCCAAAACAACCTCAAACTTGTAAGATGATCCAGTCTGTGACTTTTACAAAACACATTCAGACTAAACTTAGCACAGGACATCAACAACCAAGCTGGATAAAAATCTCGGAAACATTCAATATATCTGCTCTCACATACTCAACACCCAACAGGGCAGACCGAATATAAAATTTGGAAACAGTATGAAAAACTCGACTCTAAATTTTCCGACATATCACAATAATAATCATGCATTTGTATTCGGAAGGCAGTCAAGAGGTGTCGAGTACTTCACTGTGGTAGTATCGATTCTGACCATAGCTGTCGGTGTTGTCGCCAACATAATGATGTGTCTGACTATTGCAGTGTCAGCTTCTCTGCGGACGGCCATGAATACCTACGTACTGAGTATCGGACTGGTGGATCTACTGACATCAGCCTTGTTACTACCACTCCGGGTTGTTCTCGACAGAAAACTCTTCTACAGCGAAGGTAAGAATATGTCCCACGTGTTCTGTTGCTACTTCCGTTCACTTAATTTCTGTGGGGTTTTTCCCCACCTTGCAGAAATACTTGTCTACATTGTTGAAATACTTGTTTACATTGTTGAAATACTTGTTTACATTGTTGAAAAAAATACTTGTCTACATTGTTGAAATACTTGTTTACATTGTTGAAATACTTGTTTACATTGTTGAAAAAAATACTTGTTTACATTGTTGAAATACTTGTTTACATTGTTGAAAAAATACTTGTTTACATTGTTGAAATACTTGTCTACATTGTTGAAATACTTGTTTACATTGTTGAATTACTTTTTCACGTTTTGAAAAGGTTATTCATGTATAAAAATATATTTTAAAATAATTTTTCAAATAGACACAATGAGAGTTACACTGGCCTGCCATACAACCTGAACGACAGCCTGTAACATGAAAATATTCAGACAGAAAGACAGTCAAACAGCCAGACAGACAAACATACAATATCCAGATATAAAGATGATCAGACAGACAAACATGCAATACCCAGACAGGAAGATGATCAGACAGCCAGACAGACAAATATACAATATCTAGACATGAATATGGTTATGCAGACAGGCAGACAAACATGTAATATCTAGACAGGAATATGATCAGACAGTGATGCAGACGAATATATAATATTCAGACAGAAAGATTGTCATATAGACAGACTGACAGATGAACATATAATATTCAGACAAAAAGATAGTCATATAGACAGACTGACAGACGAATATAGAGTTCCAGATATGAACAAACGGATCAGATAACACAAACATTAAGACAGTTTCGCACCGTGAGGACAGGCAGACATCCAGATTTATTGAATGGATGCTTGAATAGATTAAATATCTACTTATTTATCTACAGAAGTAGAACCTATGCTGTTCGCTACAGAGCTCTTTGTCCGGACATTCTCAGACATTACAAGACTGCTGTTGATGACGTCACTGAGCATGGAGCGATATCAGTCCATTGCGAGACCGTTCATGGCCACCAAAGGTCAGGCCAGGAGACGGGCCGTGATTGTCAGCGTTGTTATCTGGAGTATTGCTGCAGTTCTGAGCATAATTTCGGTCAGGTAAAGATTCGCATTTTAAGCATCTAAAGCGACGAGATAGCATTCTCAAAATTGTCTCTAGTCAAATTTCAGTTTTTGGAAGGCATTTCTGAGGATAGTATTCATTTTTCCGGAAACATTTCTTACCTTTAAAAGAAAAAGTTTTTCTGAGATAAAAATTCAGCTTAATAAAAAAACAATAAATAAATAAATAAATAAAGAACTTCTAAAGAGAATTTCACGGTCAGGAAAATATTCAGTGACACAACAAAATCAGGAAATTTTTGGATAACGATCTCTCCAACAGTGAAGAAACCCACACAAAGCAATCTTCAGATCAGAGACAAAACATAATGACCAGTGTAATAATCTGCTTTATCCCTGCTACTTTCCTCATCCTCCTCTGTATGTGTGTGTGTGTGCATTAATGGCTGTTTGTCCTTTAACTACGCGTTTTGACGTCTTGTTTACTAAAGCGAAACTAAGTCCCAGCATTACATTAATCCTATAGCGTGCACTGAACTTTCCGTTTTAGAGAGATGAACGCTTGTATCCACGCACGACAGCAGAACTAATAAAGCTGAACTTTTAGCTCAGTTTTCCCTGTAAAAACGCAGCCTGTTAGAGTTTGTGTGTTAGGACGGGGCTGCGGCGAGAGCATAAATTCATCAAATATTGACTTTTTACATTTATTATTCTCATCAGAGCCGGTAATCGGGAACAAGGGAAACAACCACAATAATATTTTTTTCGTGATTACTTCCACATATAGGAGGGTCATACCGAAAGTCGTAAACAAAATTTTTTTTTATCAGAATTTATAGATAGAGAAAATATAAATGTATCACCTTTATCTGCATCCTTCTCTTCACTTTTCAACATAATCTCCATTTCTCTGCACACATTTTCCCCATACCTCTGTAGGTTTGAAAATACCCTCCCGGTAGAATTCAGGTACAGACGCACTGCTTTTTCGACATGACCTCTACGTGAAGCGCAAAGGATGCAGAACAAGATGGTACATTTATCTTTTCCCTATCTATAAATTCTGATTTAAAAAATTTTTTTTTGCTCATGACTTTCGGTATGACCCTCGTGCATGTAGACGAACCCACAGTGGCCTGACTATTCAGTTGAGACAACAACAACAACAACAACAACAACAAGTATATTACACGAAATTCAGACTCATTAATTGGGAATGTGGGCTCAGCGTAGAGTTCGGATGGCGATTTGGAATGTTGCATTTGCAATAAAGTTCTCATAGATGGCTTATGTTTGACGTCCAACCAGCAAAGAACGATTTTTGTGAAATGTTTTCAGTTTCAAAAGGCTGGCTGTGAAGTCATTTATAATATGTGCTACTCGTAAGAGATGGTGATATACTTCTCTATTCTTAGCGGTTTTCTGTATTCCTAATCAAACTGGGTGGCTTTTTTCTGTGCCACTGTGGCAGCCTAGTGTGGGCGAGGATGCATGGCGCAGAATAGTGCAAACGAGTGGGCGTGGCGTCTCGCCCACGCAAAACGTGAGTGCTATATAATTGGGAAGGTTGCTGGCACACGAGGAGAGAGTTTAGAATCTATAGCGGCTGAGTCGGGTCGTCTGCCAATATATCGTGATATACTCAGCCCATCCGATTCACACTGTTTGATTAATATTGTGTTATGGAAATCATATGTATTGTAAATTATGTCTTTCTCGTGGCATGAGGAGATTCGATCAGATTCATGTTTTATCGATACAATTGGTATGGCACATATCTAATCCATCAAGGCCTTCGTTCGCATGACTGGTAGATATGTCTATGTCGAGACGGTCTTCTGGAGATACGTAATCTGGCTGCAGCATCTGCACTCAATGAAACGATTAGCACATGGACATTGTGAAGTGGAGAGATGGAGTGATTTATTTTAATGCATTTAGCATACCAGAGGATTATGTGTAGTATTTTTCCAGTGCATTAGCACAAGATGGTGATGGGGCGTATTATTAAGGGTGGATTCGTAGCAGCAGTGACTGCATATGTTAAAGAGTGCATAGCCACATATTTGTTTTATGAGAGTGTAGGCGTAGCTTATGAAGGCCAGGAGACCCCAGGCCAGCGTCAGGCACATACACATATTAGTTATGTTTAGAAGGTTTATGTGTTACATTGATGATGCGTGTCATTCTCGAATGTGTTACCTTGATGATACATTATATTTATGTCATGTTTGTTGCCATGATGATACGGGTGGATGTCCTGTGTATGTCATGTCTGTGTGACGTCACGTGATATATGTAGAGAGCTTAATAAATGGTTGTAACTTGGTTTAATGGCTTGGAAATATGTATTTCATGTTCCTGTGAAGTAGGATGTACGTGTATGTGATTTGATGCATGACTGGCATACAGTATCCTGGGAGGGGAATCCTGGGTTGTAGATTCGGTTTTAGGAATGGCCACCACAGTACGG
This sequence comes from Achatina immaculata, assembly GCA_009760885.1. Taxonomy (NCBI): domain Eukaryota; kingdom Metazoa; phylum Mollusca; class Gastropoda; order Stylommatophora; family Achatinidae; genus Lissachatina; species Lissachatina immaculata. The sequence goes on from CM019716.1 coordinate 41,892,539, forward strand.
TAGTACATTGGCCATGGATCTGTGGGTTTCGTATAAGCTTTGGTCATGCCCCCCCCCCTCACACTTAATTGTCCCCAATATGTGGACTTAGCAACCAGCTCAGTTTACACTGGCGAGACTCTTTCTGCTCGAACTTCTTCATTTTTTTCCTTGTGTGTTCCAGTTTTTTGTTTAGTTATATGGTTCTGTCTATTCTTGACATACCAAATTCTCTAACTTGTCCCTTCCCATAATCTGTTCTCTAGATTTGTCTTCTAATGACATATCAAGTTCTCTAGGTCTGTCTTCCCTTGACATGTCAAGTTCTATGTTTCTGTCTTCTCCTGACCTGCCAAGTTCTCTATTTCTGTCTTCTCATAATGTATCAAGTTCTCTAACATGTCTCTTTCCATAATTTGTTCTCTAGCTTTGTCTTCTAATGAAGTATCAAGTTATCTAGTTCTATCTTCTGATAACGTGTTAAGTTCTTTAATTCTGTCTTCTCATAACACATCGAGTTCTCTAGTCTGTCTTCTCATGACGTGTTAAGTTCTATGTTTCTGTCTTCTCATGACGTGTTAAGTTCTCTAGTCTGTTTTCTCATATTTATCAAGTTCTCTAGTCTGTCTTCTCATAATATATCAAGTTCTTTAATTCTGTCTTCTCATAACACATCGAGTTCTCTAGTCTGTCTTCTCATGACGTGTTAAGTTCTCTAGTCTGTCTTCTCATGACGTGTTAAGTTCTCTAGTCTGTTTTCTCATAATTATCAAGTTCTCTAGTCTGTCTTCTCATAATATATCAAGTTCTTTAATTCTGTCTTTTCATAACGCATCAGGTCCTCTGGTCTGTCTTCTCATGACGTGTCACGTTCTGTATTTCTATCTTCTCCTGACGTATTAAGCTCTCTAGTCTGTCTTCTCACAGTGTATCAAGTTCTTGAGTCAGTCTTATAGTTTCACCACTTACTAATTGTGTCAGTATCCGCAGAGTAATCTATTTGATTCCTGGTTTTACCATCAGGTGATGTCCATGTGTAAAGTCTTCTTGGATGTTGTTTAAAAAGTGTGTTAGCGATCATTAGCTCATTTTCCATGCAAAACGCCATTAGATTTCCAACACATTTGATACAATTAACATCACTGCTGTATCTAGACCAACAAGCAGCAGTAAGAATAAATGGTGAAACAACTTGGTTTGACATAAAACAAGGGGTCTGTCAGGTGTGCATATTGTCGCCTTACTTATTTAACTTGTATACTGAAAATATAATGAGGAATGTTAGAGAAGATGTAGACAAAGAATATTACGATGCCATAACAATTGGAGGTTATGAAATACCAGAGATTAGATATGCTGATGACACAGTGTTACTGTCTACAACACAAAAAGGAATGGAAAAACTAATTATGTCAGTCCGTAAGAACAACGAAGAGCAGACCCTCTATCTAAACGCAAAGAAAACTAAATTGATGACAACTGACAAAACAAACAAGGCAGCTGAAATATATATCAATGAGGAAAACTTGGAAGAAGTGGAGAATTTTGAATATCTTGGATCACTACTAACTAATAATGGAGATACAATGAGGGAAATTAAAAGGAGGACATCTATTGCTCTTCAGAAAGTAAAACAAATAAAGAATCTGTGGAAAGGAGCAGACAGAACTACAAAAATAAGATTTTTAAGGGCATGCATCTTTCCCATCGCAACATATGCCTGTGAGACCTGGACACTTAACAAAACAGCTGAGAAACACATAAATGCCTTTGAATGTAAATGCTACAGAAGAGTTCTTCAAATATCGTGGACACAAAAAAGAACGAATATATCTATACTACAAGAACTTAATATTGAAGAAGGCTGGCTAGTGAAGAGGATTAAAGAGGGAAAACTTAAATATTTTTGACACATTAAACGTCATGATAATTTAGAGAACACCATATTGGAAGGATACATAATAGGAAAAAGAAAAAGAGGAAGACCAAAACGAAGATGGCTGCAGGACATCGTTGACGATCTGCAAATGGACGCAGCAGCAGCAGGCCATCTTGCTCACAACCGAGAGGCCTACAGAAGAGCTGTTAGGGAGGCAAAGTTCCGCAAGGGACATGCAAATGAGTGAATGAATGATCCGCAGAGTACCCTTACATAATGCAATGAAGATTTGTACGATAAGAAAGAAATGAAAAAAAAACCTGAATGATTTAGCACATATAGTAGTGCTAGTTCCACTAGCGTTTCTTCTTACCTTATAATTTGTCATAGAATAAATCTCTCTCGTTACCTTACCATTTAAATTCTGGATGAGAGAGTTGTGTCTATCAAAATGTATTATTCTACTACACCAGGAGTCGACAAACTATGACCTGCGGACCACATGCGACAGTCGACTTCATTTATCCCCCACCTCCTTCTCCAAATTTATAAGCTTTATAAATTAAACCATGTTTTTACATCTCTAATTAAACCGGTGAATATCGTTTATCTGACTATATTTGACATTTGGCAGATGAAGTAGATGAATTTAAAGGACATATGGTGATGTACAAGTGCATACTGAGGGCATAACAAGAAGACCGGAGAAGATATTGATTTGTCCAGACCGCAGTAATGATTACCTTAACTAACTGTCTGATGAACTTCTGCAATTAAATTCGTGCACATAATTCTATGTAATCTTTTAAATAGCCTTTATTTTCATTCGTTCTTTTGCCCGTTCAAAACTTTGGTTTTATATGTATCCCCTTCTTACCTCTAACAACTTTTGAAAAAAAAACACACCCTTCTGCTTTAAGTGAATGATGACATTTACAAAAACAAGTTTAGATAACTATTAAGAACAGTGTTTGAGTTCGATCCTTGTTTGGTTTGGTTATCCCAGCTCTCTGGACGAACTGTGGGATATTGGATAAACTCCACACACCGGTTACATTTCATTACTTTGATTAGCAGTTTTTATATTCAGAGACATGATGAGCACATGATAAGAATGTTTTTTAAACGTAAGAAAATCGTTCATGGACGTCATCCGTAATTGATCTCAGTGGCCTTAGAATGTTTATTGACACAGCATGACCCTGGCATTATTGTTATGTTGTTTGTGTTCTGTTTTTAATTATGTTTATACATATGTTTGTCTTTTTTTGCCTGACTTATCTGTTTATCTGTCTGTCTGCCTGCCTGCCTGCCTATCTGTCTGTCTGTCTGTCTGTCTGTCTGTCTGTCTGTTGAAGACTTTTAAACAAAAAGCGTTAAAATCTTAATTATTTTATATGTGTTTCAGCTGTGTGAACAGTTTAATGATTGGATAGAAGGACGTATAGAAACAGCATCTTGTTTTAGTATAGTAACAGCATCTTGTTTTAGTATAGTAACAGCATCTTGTTTTAGTATAGTAACAGCATTTTGTTTTAGTATAGTAACAGCATTTTGTTTTAGTATAGTAACAGCATTTTGTTTTAGTATAGTAACAGCATTTTGTTTTAGTATAGTAACAGCATCTTGTTTTAGTATAGTAACAGCATCTTGTTTTAGTATAGTAACAGCATTTTATTGTACGTATAGTAACAGCATTTTGTTTTACGTATAGCAACAACACTTTGTTTTAGTATAGTAACAGCATTTTGTTCTTCTTCAGGTACTTTTGTGATAGTGTCCTACATCATCCATGCCTGGACCACTCAACAAACAGCCTGACAAACTGGGGCGACCTGGAAGCCTTCGTCGAGATGCCACTCAGTTTCGTCTCCATCCTAGCCATCGCCGTCAGTTACGGCCTGATATTCATGGTCCTCCGGCAACAACGGAAAAAAATGGACAGTCACTCTAAGCCAAAGTTTAATCAGATCGCGCCTTCAGAAACCGACAAGAAGCCGAAACCTTTAGACAATAAGGTGGTGGTGGTGATGGACGCTGGAGACGCGAAGAAAGACCCGTCTTTTACTATAGTTCATGATGTCCAAGCTGTGAATAAACAGGGCATAACAGGCATCCTACCAGCTCAGGATGTAGCTGAAACAAATGTTCTTGTACAAGAAAGAAGTTGTCTGAACATCGCTGATAACCAGATTAAGATTGAAGAAGAGGTTGATTGTGGGAATACCAACAAAACTCTCCATGAAGATGATGATATGGGGATGAATTACTGTGGGAGAACCAGCAGTCAAGTTTCTGACAGACCCAGCGATGATAGAACCAGAAGCCAAATTTCTGACAGACCCAGCGAGTCTTTTATCAATAATTTGAAAATGTTTGTAAGAAACAATGACACAGACATCAAACATGAAAATGCCTGTGACGAAAGTGCTCATGAGAAGGTGACAGACAGCGTAAATATGAACTATGATGTTGTGACATCACCGAAAACAGAAAGCTGTGCTAACAAATCACATCTTGCGCAGACAGCAAAATCGTCAGAATCGATAAAAGAGAGCACCTGGTTAGCGTCAGATAATTCCAGTAATAATCTTTATCAGCAACTTTCAAATGTTACAAATATGGCTCTGAATTCTCCTACCAGAAACAATGTTCCACTTCAAGATCGTCCAACGACAAGAACACAAGACGTTTCAAGCCATGACACACAGACAAATTTATCCACAAATTCCAGTTTTCAAATAAATGGAAATGATTTCACATCAACTCTGGCACAAGATTGTAATGACGCTTCATTGCAAAGACTAACAACGTCGCAGCCTCATGTGAACATTAATACAGCGGAATCAACAAGAACCAGTTTAGCTCCGTCTAACGATCTAGCCAACCCTTTCAGTGACCCGTGTGATACAAAGAACATGGAAGACGATACTAGAGAATTATCAATGCAGTTAAAAGGAAGCGCTCAGTCCAGCAACTATGAGAAGATTTCTGCCTCTTTCAGAAACCAGAATGCCAGAAGATCACGTGACGTGATCTCTAACTTGCAAGGTAGTAGTTCGAAATATGCCAACCTGAACAGTACTGCCCAGTTCGTGGCTAATAAAATAACATACTATCCAGATGATGCAAACTCACATCGAACAGGCAGTGTTAAAAACAGAGTAATATCAAATAAAACCCATACTGCAGAGAATACATTTGACAGCTCAAAGACGTTCTCAGCGAAATCCAAAGGCAGCTCCAAAGAAAGTCCAGAATTGGACTCTCGCCGAAGAAGATCGTTCGGGAATAAACTTTTGTCCGAAGAAATTGCTCAAAATAATTGTAAAACAAATAATCGTACGCGTCTTTCACTTGACACGGACTTTGATTACGAGAACAGAGATGATATCCTTCAAAATTCTAATAAAAGCAACGAATCTGTGACAACGTCGACCGAGAAAACCTTGTATTTGCAATCGCCCTCCAAGATCTTGCCTGAACAAGATAATCCGTCCACACTATCAGCACACACTGGCGTCTCGGTATCACGACCTCAGCTGTCAGACAAAGAATCTATTTCTACGCCTAAACGACACGTCAAAAACTGTAGTACAGAGCCACCATTGCCATCGGTGCTGTACATTTCTGTACATGACACTACCGCCCATGAATATTCGCAGAAAAGTTCGAATTGTCGCGAGATTAACAGTCAGATACGCACAGATAGCACGGATAACATTACCGTAACAGATAACATCAAAATACCTGATGATATCATCACTGGAACTGAAAGTACTAATGCAACAGATACTTCAAACGCAAATTATAGTATCAAAGAAACTGATGATCGCAAAACTCTTGATACTAAATTAACTGATAACACATTTGAAACAAAAGCAAAAGAAAACGATAATGTGACAGTTGTTAAAGAGATAAATGATAATTTAAAGTGTGGCGATACTTACCTCGCCGTACCAGCCGATGGAAAGAAGGTAGAAGTTGTGGAGATGGACGGCACGGTCCACGTACAGATAGTCAATCCCACAGATAGCGCAGCAGCTATAGAGGGCGCCATTTGTCTCATGAACCCACGTAACAAAGAGCAAGGCAAAAGACGAGTAGAACTAAAGGCAGCCATTAAAGTCGGCCTTATAGTCTGTTGTATTGTTTGTTTATGGTTGCCACTGCCGATCTCTGTGTGTATATTCAGAGGAACTTCCGGCTGGAGTGAATCCGTCAAGATGAATGTTCTAGCAGTGTTTACTGTGTTAGCTACCAGCACGGCAGCTGTGGACCCCATACTCTACGGTCTGCTCAACCGACAGATCCGCAGTGCACTTCATGCCGGCTTGCTCAGGATTAGACGAAAGATATTTAATTACTGCACAAATTGAAATATTTGTATTTACTGCACAAAGTGAAATATTTGTATTTACTGCACAAAGTGAAAGGTGTGTACTTACTGCACAACGTGAATTATTACTTTACGCTATGTCAAATACAATAGCTCGCAATATTTGTGTACGACTGTTGTAGGCATGCAAGGAATCTACAACAGAGATCCAGGCAACCACGGCGTGGCTTCCTAGATCATCAGAAGAATTAAACAATTCTCTCTCCCCCCCCCCCCCACACACCCCCATCTTTTCCACCCCCTTGCACAGAATTTCAAACCATTTAACTCTTAGAGGTTATGAAATACAAACATCGTGTGGGACTGGGGGTGGAGGAAAACGGCATGGGTGAAGGTCAGGAGCTGACCCAGAAAGCGAGTGTCTTGACAGACTCCACTACTCCACTACCGTGGTGACTACTGTAAGCATTACCTTGTTGTCCAATTTGATCCCTGCTACCAGGAGAGCCATGATAGCTGGTACTGAGACGTCATTAAAGGTCTGAGAGCCATGATAGCTGGTACTGAGACGTCATTAAAGGTCTCTGAAAGCCATTATAGCTGGTACTGAGACGTCATTAAAGGTCTCTGAGAGCCATGATAGCTGGTACTGAGACGTCATTAAAGGTCTCTGAGAGCCATGATAGCTGGTACTGAGACGTCATTAAAGGTCTCTGAGAGCCATGATAGCTGGTACTGAGACGTCATTAAAGTTCTCTGAGAGCCATGATAGCTGGTACTAAGACGTCATTAAAGTTCTCTGAGAGCAATGATAGCTGGTACTAAGACGTCATTAAAGTTCTCTGAGAGCCACGATAGCTGGTACTAAGACGTCATTAAAGTTCTCTGAGAGCCACGATAGCTGGTACTAAGACGTCATTAAAGTTCTCTGAGAGCCATGATAGCTGGTACTGAGACGTCATTAACGGTCTCTGAGAGCCGGTGTTGTACTATTCCCCTCCTCTCCCCCTATTAGTCATTCTGGTTTATCCACTCTCCCCCCTCCCTTGTAAGGAGGGAACTTCTCTAGGCCCGGTAACAATGCATCGACTGGTTCCCTCTCTCACTAGGCCTGGCACCATCATACTATCTTTGTTCCCTGTTACTGATTCTCAGGGCTGATATATTTGACAGATCCTTACCTTCTTCTGCTCCCTGTTACAGACTTTCGTAACAGCCTGGAAAACAATGAATGGGAAAATGGGAAAGATATAAGGGGCAGCGCTCTCACCTAGATGGAGCTAACAGCGAAGCCTAACAAGGCAGTTCGTTGAGAGAATCACGTGATATTCTTGTACACGCTGACACAAGAAAAACCGTGATCGCCGAGTACATTCGCCGTCCATCTTTGCTATCTCCATCGGTGGGCACAGCTGCAAACCACAACATTCGAAACAGCTACAGAAATAAGTATACGGCAACAACAACAAGTCGGAGTAATATGAGGCGAAGAGTAAAATTGTTATGAAGCCTGCCTCATTAATATTTTAGAATCAGTCTGGAATAACTGGACGTTTATTTGTTTACTTGGAGATCCGGGGCTGGAAGTGTGATCTTTGGCCAGGAGATGCAAACAACTGGAAAATGCTTTGAGAAAAGTTTATGTATAAACTAAGACAAAAGTAGGAACAGCTTTATTACTTAACGACTACAAAGTTGTGACGTTTCGGCATGAGCCGATTAAGGACATCCTCGTCCACAGCCACTTGAAGCGGAGCTTTACGTATGTTGGCACCAGAAAATGTAACCGCCCTCACTGTGTTACCTGCCCTGTAGTCCGGTAAACGAAAACGATCATCTTTCCCAAAACTGTCCTCACTCTTCATGAGGGATTCACATGCGAGTCCCGTAATGTGATATATGTCATCGTATGCAAAAGATGCAGGATAACGTATATTGGTGAGACTAGCCTCAGATTAGGAAGCGGCGTACAGAAACATCTGTACGATATCGCCCAGTATGCTTCTAAACCAGTCCCGAATCATTTAAATGGCCCTAACCACAGAGACAAATCTGATTTTCTGGTAACAGCCATCAATGTCACGCAGATGTCACAAGCAGCCTAGCCCTTGAGAACCGCTACATTCAGGATTATGAGACGCTGGAGCCACATGGTTTGAACTCGTTATTCAGCTACACCTAACATTCTCCTCTTCAACAATCATAATCCCTCTCCACCAAGCTCCACTCCCTTCTCACTTGTTACACATAATTCAGAACCTCCTCATAGCATCACATTACAACCCCCTGCCCCAACTATAATCATCTATTCCACCTTCTCCTGGCTAGATTAGCATTGTATCACTCTCTCTCCTCTCCACGGTTTCCCCACCCACCACCCTCAGTTACGACCCACCTATCACACATCACAAGTCTCCATTTAAACATCCTCTACGCTCTACCATGGCCATTTCTGAACAAGCGTCGGACAAGCCACATCTTCTTACAAGTTACAGCTGGGTGCTCTATTCATTTTATTTCCTTTTTCTTAAACATAGCATTCATTTGAATCTATACTTTATCTCCTCTCTCTTTTTCTTCGCCCTGTGTGTTTTTGTATACTCACCTCGAAACGTCACAACTTTGTAATTGTTAAATTTTAAAGCTGTTCCTACGTTTTTTCCTAGTTTATATATTTTGGTATCATAGCTTTACTGCAGTGCTTCGTGTATAGACCTATACTAATACACTAATTAGTGTGAGAAAAATTTTATGTGTGGGATTAGGGTGAATGGTGATCAATACCGAATTAAACTTTACCCGGGTCCCTAGGCTAAACTTAGTAAGGGTCCAGTACCCGGGTCCCTAGGCTAAACTTAGTAAGGGTCCAGTACCCGGGTCCCTAGGCTAAACTTAGTAAGGGTCCAATACACGGGTCCCTAGGCTAAACTTAGTAAAGGCCTAGCACCCAGGCCCCTAGGCTAAACTTAGTATGGGTCCAGTACCCTGGTCCCTAGGCTAAACTTAGTAAGGGTCCGGTACCCGGGTCCCTAGGCTAAACTTAGTAAGGGTCCAGTACCCGGGTCCCTAGGCTAAACTTAGTATGGGCCCAGTACCCGGGTCCCTAGGCTAAACGTAGTAAGGGCCCAGTACCCGGGTCCCTAGTCTAAACTTAGTAAGGGCCCAGTACCAGGGTCAGTAAGCTAAACTTAGTAAGGGTCCAGTACCCGGGTCCCTAGGCTAAACTTAGTAAGGGCCCAGTACCAGGGTCAGTAAGCTAAACTTAGTAAGGGTCCAGTACCCGGGTCCCTAGGCTAAACTTAGTAAGGGCCCAGCACCCGGGCCCTAGGTTAAACTTAGTAAGGACCCGGCATCCTGCAACCTAAACTATTCATCTCAGGAAATAAAATTCGTAGAACAATAATTAGTATTCGCAACTTTCCCTTGATTCGGGGCCCCCTATCCTACTGGGCCCCTTAGTTTAAATCTTTCAGTCTAACAAGTAATTCGTCCATGGTGGGGGTTTATGCTAGTCGCTGAGTCAGTACTGTCTGTCTGTCTGTCTAGAGAGAGAGAGAAAGAGAGAAACAAAGAAAGAGAGAAGGTCCGGGAGGTAAAATATACCCTTCAGATCAGCACAAAATAAAAAGAAGATGGACGATAATGAACGATAATGAATGTTTAATATATTCTAGGGTATTCTTCACAAACAGAAAGCGATGTTATACACGGAAACATGCACATTCTTGTGTGAAGATATTGATGTATATAAAGTCTTGTGCTGTTGTTGGATGTTTATAACGTCTTGTGTTATTGTTGGATGTTTATAAAGACTTGTGCTACTGTTGGATTTTTATAACGTCTTGTGCTATTGTTGGATATTTACAGAGACTTATGCTATTGTTGGATGTTTATAAAGTCTTGTGCTATTGTTTGATTTGTATAGAGGAAAAAAGCATAATATAAACATGTCACATGTTAGATACGTGATGTAGAGTAGTTCGAGCAGTATTTTCTTATTTCTAGAAGCAGCATCTTCTTATTTCTAGAAGCACCATCTTCTTATTTCTAGAAATAGTATCTTCTTATTTGTAGAAGCAGTATCTTCTTATTTCTAGAAGCACCATCTTCTTATTTCTAGAAATAGTATCTTCTTATTTCTAGAAGCAGTATCTTCTTATTTCTAGAAGCAGTATCTTCTTATTTGTAGAAGCAGTATCTTCTTATTTCTAGAAGCAGTATCTTCTTATTTCTAGAAATAGTATCTTCTTATTTCTAGAAATAGTATCTTCTTATTTCTAGAAGCAGTATCTTCTTATTTCTAGAAGCACCATCTTCTTATTTCTAGAAACAGTATCTTCTTATTTCTAAAAGCAGTATATTCTTATTTCTAGAAGCAGTATCTTCTTATTTGTAGAAGCAGTATCTTCATATTTCTAGAAGCAGTATCTTCTTATTTCTAGAAGCAGTATCTTCTTATTTGTAGAAGCAGTATCTTCTTATTTGTAGAAGCAGTATCTTCATATTTCTAGAAGCAGTATCTTCTTATTTCTAGAAGCAGTATCTTCTTATTTCTAGAAGCCCGGAGCTTGTTGGAAGGTCGCTGTGCTCTTTTCATCATGGACCAGGTTAAGAGTCTGGAGCATACTTGATTGTTTCATCAATAAACTGAACCTGGCCTTTTTCTTGACATCCACTGTCATTTTAATTTTTTTATCATTAGTGAGAGTGATGTGAGACCCACATCAGGATAGAATGAATGAATGAATGAATAATCTTTATTTTTAAAGGGTAAAGAATTGGGCACGCAGGCCCGTCTTACATTCTGCCCTTCATCACTCCATCTTTCATTCTTCCCACACACTTGATTTGGTACAAAAATACAAATTAAATTAGGAAAAACATATCAAAAAAGAGTGTAAGATTTAACTACTACATTCAAAGTAAAAGAGAAGAAGTAATTAACCTAATAAAATAGCACTCACGCACACATACACACGCAGACATATACATAAATAAAAATAAATTGTAAATACAGATCTTCTAACATATGTTTTTTTTAACAAACATTAAAACAATTTCTAACAATATATAACAAGTTGCTTTTCTAACTATGTCATTGAAATACTTGATGGTTTACGAGCCATATGTTGAAAGAGTGCTAGTTATTTTATGGAGGCATATAATTACAAGCAAGTAAATAATGAAACAGGTTTGAGTTAAAGGATGAAGTATTACCAATGGATTTTAAATTGTAAGGGAGGGTGTTCCAGAGCTGTACTGCAGAGTATGCAAGGCTTTTCTTGTACAGATCAATCCTGGGTTTAGGAAGAAGACAGTTTTTTAAACGCTGGCTATGTTTAGTGTTATACGTAAACAGTGACCACAAGTAAGGCGGAGCATTGTGCGACAGAATTCTGTGAACAAACTTAACTTTGTTAAAAATGATTCTATTTTTGAGGGGTAGAATTTTGAGTTGTTTGTGTTGATCAACAGTCTGTCCTGGGTGTTTGTCACAAATAAGATTTAATGCTCGCTTGTGAAGTGAGTGGAGCCTTTTTGTGTTTGAGACTGAGCATCCATCCCAGACTGTGGAACAGTAATCTAAGTGTGTTTGTATGTGTGATATGTAGTATATTTTTCTTGTGTCTTTGTCGATAAAGTGTTAAATTTTGGCTAATTGGTAAACTTTCTGTGCAATCAAATTTGTTAGGTTATGTACGTGCGAATTCCAAGTTAAATGCTGATCAATGATGAGTTCTAGGGTTTTATGTTCATGAACATTTTCTATTGCCTTAGTCCCAGCACAAAGCTGTAGTGAAGTTTTTGTTGCATTCTGCAGTTTCTGTCTTGTAGTGATGAGCATGGATTTTGTTTTGTTGGTGTTTATCAACATACCATAGAGAGAAAGAAAGAGAGAGAGAGAGAGAGAGAGAGAGAGAGAGAGAGAGATGAAAGAAGTTTTATGAAGAAATGGGCAGGCATGATGTTCAGACATTCTATCATGAATGTCTAAACTTTGACCCAACAAACTCGAATAAAAATTGAACACTTAATCAACCAAACAACGTTTTTGTTTTTGTTTAGAAATCACTGCCAGAGTGTCTACAGGGAAATGACGTGTGCCTATTTTTAGCATTTGCAGAAGTTTAAAATTGTGAAATACAGACTACAGAACAAACCATACGGCTGTAGGTATTTTATTTTTCATCAGAAGGGTCGCGTAAACAGCCCATGATAGGAGTTAAACACACGAAACTTTTGCATTTAACTTCATATCTACGTATTCTGCAAAACACATTTTATTTTCACCAAAATATTTTAGACAAGTCTAAAGCTATGAGAAAATGTCAGTCTAGAGTACTTAACAACCAGGGTTCTTAGTCTGATAACTATGATGTTCTAGAAAAGTTCTGGTAAAGCCCAACTTTTACCCATGAGGTGAAATTATGAAGACAGAATATGCTGCATTTCGTGGTAGTTCATTATGCGAGGATCAGTCAAAAAGCAACCATAATTTTGTATTTGAATAAAATGTACAAATATGACTAAAAAATCCTTATAAATTTTCAATATAGTTTCCCCCCCCCCCCCCCCCAAAACCATGTTCTATGCACGCCTGTCACGGCTTCATTAATGTCTGAATTACTCGAGGAAAAAAAACTTCTGATCCTGAAGCACAGTAACTTTAATCTCTTCCTCTGTAATTATCCTCTCCCCCATCTAACGCCTCCTTGTGGAGTCCAGTCACATGGCAATCACATGGTGCGAGGTCGAGTGAATATCAAGGATGTGGAAGACATTCCAAGAGCATATTTGTTGTATACGCAGCGTGAGGCCGCGCGTTAACATGTTGTAATATACTATAACTGCTCAGTCTGTGACGCTTTGATCTCACTGCAGGTTTCCAGTGGTTCTCAAGAAGATCATGATATGCTTGTCTGTTGACTCAAGAAGACCATGATATGCTTCGCTGTTGACTCAAGAAGATCATGATATGCTTGTCTGTTGACTCAAGAAGATCATGATATGCTTCGCTGTTGACTCAAGAAGATCATGATATGCTTCTCTGTTGACTCAAGAAGATCATGATATGCTTCGCTGTTGACTCAAGAAGATCATGATATGCTTGTTTGTTGACTCAAGAAGATCATGATATGCTTCTCTGTTGACTCAAGAAGATCATGATATGCTTCTCTGTTGACTCAAGAAGATCATGATATGCTTCTCTGTTGACTCAAGAAGATCATGATATGCTTCTCTGTTGACTCAAGAAGATCATGATATGCTTCTCTGTTGACTCAAGAAGATCATGATATGCTTCTCTGTTGACTCAAGAAGATCATGATATGCTTCTCTGTTGACTCAAGAAGATCATGATATGCTTCTCTGTTGACTCAAGAAGATCATGATATGCTTCTCTGTTGACTCAAGAAGATCATGATATGCTTCTCTGTTGATAGTGGCTCCCGTGAGCATGTAATGTCCCAGGACTAAGCCTTACAGTTCCAGAAGAGTACAATCATCAAGTTTCTGACCATCGCAGATGCACAGAGCTTCTCTGGCTCCGACGAGAAAGAATGTGGCCACACCTTGCTAGCTTACTTTGTCTCTGGCTCCGACGAGAAAGAATGTGGCCACACCTTGCTAGCTTACTTTGTCTCTGGCTCCGACGAGAAAGAATGTGGCCACACCTTGCTAGCTTACTTTGTCTCTGGCTCCGACGAGAAAGAATGTGGCCACACCTTGCTAGCTTACTTTGTCTCTGGCTCCGACGAGAAAGAATGTGGCCACACCTTGCTAGCTTACTTTGTCTCTGGCTCCGACGAGAAAGAATGTGGCCACACCTTGCTAGCTTACTTTGTCTCTGGCTAAAGTCATGTTCCCAGCATTCCTCTGCAACGACTATACGTTATAGAAAGCCATCTCCTTAAAGTAGTTTTCGCTGCACTACTAAAACGGAGTCACCGTAACACTAATACAAGATTCTTCCTTCGTGTACTGTGTACTGTTACATTTACATTTACATGAGCATTAGGCTCAGAGACTCCACAGACGTTACATTGATATACCCTGTGTAACAAGACAACCCAGATAACAATCAGACACAATTCCAAATTGTTTAATGCTGAAAATCCATTTGTTAGATGTGTGTTGTACTGATGTGAAGTGTAAACTTGATGGAAACATTTACAATGAGAATAGAAAAATGGACTGGGCGATTAACATCGCCATGGAACCCGCAGACTAACATGCAACATCAAACATACTAACCTCATATATACCGAAAAACTCCATACTCAACCTTCCAACCAAGAATCACATTTTGTCCTAAAAAGGACAATCAAACTTACAACACTACATAATAAACGTAACCTTTTCGTCCTAACAAGGACAATCAACTACAAAACAAACATCCTAACCCTAACAAACCCTACCAAACATCCTTTCCAGAGAAAAACTCACACACGACCTGTCTCTACAACATTCAGACGACAAACTCCCTCTCAACTCGTTCACACATCCCGCTTAACCTAAATCACGTGACTCAGTTGTGCCACGGAAACACGTGATACTAACATCGTGCTTCACATAAACAGAATGAGTTGTGGTCTATTTGACCACAACAACAGGGTTTCTCACAACAATCTGTACAGAATAACATTCTGTTACAACCTTCATCATCACAACGTTAAGCATCCTGGAAACGAATGATCGGGGAGTATTCTTCTGTCGTTCTTGATTATAACGGAGAAACCATCTTTGATCTAGTCTGCTGTCCTCATTTTTCCAAAATAGCCGACATGCCTTCCCACACATACACCTAGAGAGTGATAGCATAACATTTCTGTAGTAAAACTGTCTTCTACTCAAGTTAGACTTTTAGAGCAAAATTAAGGCTACTAACTGACTCGTGTGACACAGAGGTTAGTACTAGTAATTGTGATGACGGACAAAATCCTGACAGTGTTACCAAGGAAAACTCCTGCATCAAACTAAAAAGAAAAATAAGAGAAGGAATATGGAATGTAAGAAGTATGTATGAGGGAAATATCAAATAATAAGTGACGAGATGAAAAGAACGGGGATACACATTTAGGGAATCTGCGAACATCGAATAAAGGATCAGTACACTTTAAGAGCGAGAATGATAATATCTTTATATACTCTGGTGGAGAAGTAGGAGGAAAGAATGGAGTGGAATTTTATTTGGACAAATCAACATCAAAAGCATTACTAGGCTACAATCCAGTAAATGATAGAATCCTAACAATCAGACTTAAGGGCATTCCTAGAAATGTAACAATCATCCAGATATATGCACCTACATCAGCAGCAGAAGAAGAGGAAGTAGAAAACTTTTATAACACACTGCAAACGACAATAGACCAGGTACGGAAAAATGATATTGTATTAACAATGAGTGATTTTAATGCACAGACTGGTACAGAAAGAGCAGAAGATGAAGGACATGTTGTAGGGAAATTTAGCATAGGACATAGAAATGAGGCAGGTGACAACCTAATGGCTTTTTGCATGGAAAATGAGCTAATGATCGCTAACACACTTTTTAAACATCCAAGAAGACTTTACACATGGACATCACCTGATGAGAAAACCAGGAATCAAATAGATTACATTTTAGTGCAAAGAAGGTGGAGGTCAAGTATAACATCAGCAAAAACTTTATCAGGTGCTGATTGTGACACGAACCGTGAGTTATTAATAGCAGACATGAAGATAAAGATAAAAAAGACAGTTACGGGATCAAGACCACTCCGCTTTGATCTTACAAATATACCAGAACAATACGGTATAGAAGTGAAGAACCGTTTCGAAATCCTGATGGCTGTACAGTAGGTACCTGAAATTATGCACAAACTACAGAACTGTTGCCCTGATTAGTCATGCCAGTAAAATTCTGTTAAAAATCATAATGGGTAGACTTCGAAAGAAAATAGAAGAAGAAGTCAATATGGTCCAAGATGGTTTCAGGCAAGGAAGAGGATCAAGAGATCATATATTCAATATAAGATTAATAATAGAGAAATGCAGAGAGTTTAATGTGAATCTATATTTATCCTTTATAGACTACTCAAAGGAATTTGATTGTGTACAACACAAGAAACTTTGGGAAATAATGGAAAAAATGGGATTTCCATCACATTTGATACAATTAACATCACTGCTGTATCTAGACCAACAAGCAGCAGTAAGAATAAATAGTGAAAGAACTTGGTTTGACATAAAACAAGGGGTCCGTCAGGGGTGCATATTGTCACCCTACTTATTTAACTTGTATACTGAAAATATAGTGAGGAATGTTGGAGAAGATGTAGACAAAGAATATTACGATGCCATAACAATTGGAGGTTATGAAATACCAGAGATTAGATATGCTGGTGGCACTATTAACTAATAATGGAGATACAATGAGGGAAATTAAAAGGGGGACATCTATTGCTCTTCAGAAAGTAAAAAAAAAATAAAGAATATGTGGAGAGGAACAGACAGAACTACACAAATAAGATTTTTAAGGGCATGCATCTTTTCCATAGCAACATATGCCTGTGAGACCTGGACACTTAACAAAACAGCTGAGAAACACATAAATGCCTTTGAATGTAAATGCTACAGAAGAGTTCTTCAAATATCGTGGACACAAAAAAGAACAAATATATCTATACTACAAGAGCTTAATATTGAAGAAGGCTGGCTAGTGAAGAGGATTAAAGAGAGAAAACTCAAATATTTTGGACACGTTAAACGTCATGAGAATCTAGAGAAGACCGTATTGGAAGGATACATAATGGGAAAAAGAAAAAGAGGAAGACCAAAACGAAGATGGCTCCAAGACATCATTGATGATCTGCAAATGGATGCAGCAGCGGCAGGCCATCTTTCTCACAACCGAGAGGCCTACATGAGTGCCGTTAGGGAGGCAAAGTTCCGCAAGGGGCATGCAAATGAATGAATGAATGAACTGACTCGTCCTCAGTACTTTGTGTTATCTTAGGAATGGCATACACCATCAACAGAGGTAGACGGGGACGTCACGATCACTCAGGTTAACATACAATACCGTCTACACGGTTCATGCTAGCACGTGATCATCTCAATCACATGATAGGTGCGCCGACATCTTGATGCGTGCGTGTGTCAGTGTGGATCACGTGTGTTGTATATATCTGTGACCTTTGACACTGAGATGTAAATCTGAGACAGGTTTTTTTTCAGAGTGTAGATTATACAGTGATATCAGTTAGTGTGTAGATTATACAGTGATATCAGTTAGTGTGTAGATTATACACCGAGATCAGTTAGAATGTAGATTAAACAGCGAGATCAGAAAGTGGCAGTAGGTGACATAAAGTCATTACTTTTGAAGCAACAGTAGTTATGACAATGATTGACAGTGATGTAATGACAGTGACTGACAGTGAAGAGACTTAGAAGTAAGGGCCTAAAAGGTATCATAGAACAAAGAAACTGTAAATATAGTTTGTTGTTATGCATTTTATATTAGGAAATGAACTCTATAGGTCGGAGAGGGGGGGGGGGCGACTAGGGCTCTTACTAAATTTAGCCTAGTAGCCCAGATGATAGTTAATCCGCCGCTGATGATGTACATTCCTTTCAAACAATGTGCTCCACATTCATATCAAATAGTGTACGGAATCCAAAGGTAGGGGAAACCCTGCTCATATGACGAGCAGAGATCACATGATAACATTCATAGCATGACACTTCTAGGACCAATATCCCGATATGTTGTTAGAAAATAACACCCCCACCCCCTCCCACCCCCCATCCCCCACACAGACATTTAATTAGCAATTATGAAATCGTGTGAACAGAGTGATGCCCTCGTGGCAGAGAACGTAATGCCCTTCATATCTTTGTTCCAGCCATGACACAATTCTGAAACAGAAAAACTGTACATGACCCCTCAGGCCCTCCACAATTTATTTCTTTACATTTAACCATATGTTCTTGTCTTACTACATAATTTTCTACGTCTGTAGCGCATTACGCCCACGGCACAGAGCTATTTTTAATACGCACCAGCGTCACACGTGTCTGATTTTTTTTTTCGGATAATGGGGAAATTGTGCTCGTATTCTCGGTGACCAGAAGGACAACTGCAGCGTTAAAGGTCATTTCAGTTTCGTCTCAGAATTCAGACAGTCTGCACGAGACAGCAAATACCCGTTACTGACAATGTTTCAAGGCTGACGATTGGCATATCTCGAATAATATGTCACATTCTGGAGTAAATTATAAATGAGCAGAGTCCTCATGGTGGTACATGTATCATTATTGAGAATATTTTCTTTGGGTGATCACGTTTGTTCTAAGGGAACCAGCGATCAACATCGCTAACTTTGTCTGAAAGGTGATCTCTGTGGCTTCGCGTCACATGCATTTCTCTTTCCTCTACCGTCACTTCTGACACGCTACACTTTTTTTTTTCAATTGTTCAGCTTTAATACTTACAATGAACATATCTTTCTGTTCTTCCTATTATTATATAATCTTTTCTTGCTTTTGTTCAATATTCTGTTCCAACTTAGACTGCTTTTTTTTCCCCTGCATCTACAGATAATCTCGCAATGGCTGTAACAGAAGTTTTGTGCTGGCTCAAGGCATAAGACCACATGCAAGCTCGCATCTTGAGCGATTCTATGAACATGCTGAAGGAAGTTCAGGCTGGCTCTCAAAGGCAACAGTGGCTTGAATCCTTGCAGACGTCGCAGATCAACTGACTGACCTTCGTTTTTCTACCAGGCCAAGAAGGTATCAGGAGAGACGAAAGAGCAGATCAACTGGCCGACACAGCTCACATGGAGGAAGGGCAGGTAATGTGTTGAGCAGTCATCATAAGTGTTGAGCAGATATTATAAGTGTTGAGCAGATATCATAAGTGTTGAGCAGATATCATAAGTGTTGAGCAGATATTATAAGTGTTGAGCAGATATCATAAGTGTTGAGCAGATATCATAAGTGTTGAGCAGATATTATAAGTGTTGAGCAGATATCATAAGTGTTGAGCAGATATCATAAGTGTTGAGCAGATATTATAAGTGTTGAGCAGATATCATAAGTGTTGAGCAGATATCATAAGTGTTGAGCAGATATCATAAGTGTTGAGCAGATATCATAAGTGTTGAGCAGATATCATAAGTGTTGAGCAGATATTATAAGTGTTGAGCAGATATCATAAGTGTTGAGCAGATATTATAAGTGTTGAGCAGATATCATAAGTGTTGAGCAGATATCATAAGTGTTGAGCAGATATCATAAGCGTTGAGCAGATATCATAAGCGTTGAGCAGATATCATAAGTGTTACA
Source organism: Achatina immaculata (assembly GCA_009760885.1). NCBI lineage: Eukaryota > Metazoa > Mollusca > Gastropoda > Stylommatophora > Achatinidae > Lissachatina > Lissachatina immaculata. The sequence goes on from CM019716.1 coordinate 41,912,068, forward strand.
AGAGAAACTGGTCGAGCGAAGTACTTCATTGACAACTGTCAATCAGCTTTGTCGTCAATAATGAAATTGGGGGGGGGGGGGGGAACTTGGGGTGGCAAAAAAAATGAACAACTCATCAAGAGCTACAGACAGACAACTCATCAAGAGCTACAGACAGATAACTCATCAAGAGGTACAGACAGACAACTCATCAAGAGCTACAGACATACAACTCCTCAAGAGCTACAGACAGACAACTCGTCAAGAGCTACAGACAGACAACTCATCAAGAGCTACAGACAGATAACTAATCAAGAGCTACAGACAGACAACTCATCAAGAGCTACAGACAGACAATTCATCAAGAGCTACAGACAGACAATTCATCAAGAGCTACAGACAGACAACACATCAAGAGCTACAGACAGACAACTCATCAAGAGCTACAGACAGACAATTCATCAAGAGCTACAGACAGACAACTCATCAAGAGCTACAGACAGACAACTCATCAAGAGTTACAGACAGACAACTCATCAAGAGCTACAGACAGACAATTCATCAAGAGCTACAGACAGACAACTCATCAAGAGCTACAGACGGATTGTCAACCAACAAAGAACGGGTGTAATCAGTTGCTGTGCGTTGAAAAAGATTTTGATTAGAAAATCGGAACACCTATGGCTGGTCCTTCATAACTAATAACACTATTATTTTTACATGTATATAACTTAAATTATACTGTCCAAAAAAAAATAATAATAAAATAAACACATAACTACTGATGACCCACTTTTAGCCATAACTTTGATATTCTATAGCTTTTTAAATTGAGTGAATACAATTTTCAAAATGCACACAATAATACCTAAGGGTTTAAAAACTCCCTTGATAGTTTCTTGCATCTGTGTGACGAGAATTTGTTAGTCCCAGAGGTTCTCAAGTTAGTATGGTGTGTGGCCTCCGCTTACATCGATCAGCGACTGGCATCTCCTGGGCATAGATGCGATCAGATGTCTGATGTGCGCCTCTGGGATGGCTGCCCACTCTTCCTGGAGTGCCTACCACAGATCACGATGATTGGCTGGAGAAACGTTTCGGTGGCAGACACGTCTTTGCAGCTCATCCCATAGGTGCTCGATCGGATTCATGTCTGGAGACAGGAATGGCCAGGGAAAGGTGAGAATGTTGTTGGCAGTCAGGAACTGTGTGGTGAACCATGCAGAATGGGGTCTGGCGTTGTCCTGGTGAAACACAGACCTTTGTGCAGCCAAAAATAGAAGGACATGGAGTCGAAGAATTTCATTGACGTATCGTTGCACATTCAAGCCTCCTTCAGTCTGCACCAATGGACTCCTTCCGTTGAAACTGATCATTCCCCATATCATTACACCTCCACTACCGTGCAACGGAACTTCATCAACGCAATTTTTGGGCTAAACGTTCATTTGACCGATGGTAGATCCTTCTCCGCATATCATGGCGGTGCAGCAAAAAAGGAAGATTCGTCACTAAACCAGACACGTCTCCAATGATTGTCATTTGTCCAGGGCCGATGCTGGTTGACCCTAACAAGCCGATTTTGGCGATGGCGTCTCGTTAAGACAGGACCTCGGTGAGGTCGTCGTGCCACCAGTCCAGCTTCATTCAGTCTATTCCGGACAGTTTGATCAGACACACGACGTCCTGCAAGCAATAACTGGGCACTTGAGGAAGCTGTTGTAAACCTGTTGTTCTGAGGTGATGAACCAGAATACAGCGATCATCAGCTGCTGTTGTCACTCTGGTTCGTCCACTGCGATGCCGGTCTTCAGCTGAGCCAATGACTTGAAAACTGTGCCATAGTCGACTGATGGTACTCTGCTGCACGTTTAAATGCCTGGCAGCCTGACTTTGACTTTCTCCTGCTTGCAGGCCACCAATAGCAATGTTTCGTAAATTTAGCGATAGACGCGCCATCTGAATTTATTTGTGTAACCTCATCCTTTTATAGGGTTTCATTTGCGTGGGAAGTGAGTTGTGCTCACCACAAAAATCATGACTTTTCCATAAACGCAACGTGAGTTATGGTAAAAAAAAAAATGTGTGATTAGCAAGGGCAGCTACTGCGTTCTGACTATACACGAGAATAGCAAAATTCGCGCTAAATCATGGACCTGATATCTTGGTGAGAATTTTGGTTTGAGATACCCGGGAAAAAATTTTTTGTCATAACGTATAAAAAAACAACGCTTATATAAGCTATGCGTTTCTTTTTTTAACAGTATATTTAGCCCTATGCTACAGTTAACAGTGCCAGGTCACTGTAATCAGTAATTAAATTGTCAACGACCCAGCAATCACCACTTATCTCTAACGCCCCTATTTATTTTCTCACATCTGCAGTTTTTAATTCTTTCACGTTGTTAGGCCTGGGCTGACATACCTGTTTTACAGTGTAGCGAACAAGTGAATTCACGTCGTAATTTTTCACAGCAGAACAGTTTTAATATTAAAACACAGGTTTGTAATGTTTGATACATTTATTTTTTTTTTAGTTTTTGTCTACAGCATTATTTTATGAGCAAGATCGATTGATTTCGAGAGCCTTTTTTTCTGAACTCACTTTCTGCATATTATGAAATAAAAAAAATAATAAAATAAATGAATGAAAAATACAAAATAAAACTTTAAAATTAAACGGCACTTAGCGTAATATGCAGAAATGTATGCAGGAAACGCTCTACTGTAGAGAGCGGAACAACAACACAACTACTTCAGGTCATCAAAGGAAGTACACCCCCCCCCCTCTCCCCGACAAGTGTTTCGGCCCTATTAAACTCCTGACACTCTCGGTCATGCTATGAATGTTATCATGTGATCTCTGCTTTACTGCAGTGCTTTGTGTATAGTTGTATACTTATTCACTGTTTATCGTGTGTTAACTTAGTTTAATGTAATCCTATACTTTGTCTCTTCTATCTTACTCTTCGTCCTGTTAGTTTATACATTTCTGCATGTTAGTGCGTGCAAGATTGATTTTGAATATCTGTCGTCTGCTTGGGTTCGCCTTGTCCAGTGACATAAATGTCGGTTTAATATGTCATATGTTGACATTTAGTAGCTTCGTCCAGTTATAGTTGTATGTAAGCAAATATTTGATACACTTGTCAAGTCTTGTAAGTATAAACAGTCGTGAACAGTGCGTACAGTTATGAGAGAATGTTCTGTGGTTGTGTAAGTCTATGGCAGCAGTGGACGCGTTCTTGAGTGTCAAGATTCCCACGACCTAACACTCACTTGACCACAACTTGCTCCCTGGGTCCTGTCAGGACGGTCTGATTCTTTTACTTTAAGAAGAGAGAAATCTAAAAAAAAGATATCGTCCTCAAAATTCCAAACTACAATTAAATTGGTGTAATTTTGTTAGGGACGTGATTTTCTTGTATTGAGTTTTGTATTAACAAAAATATATTTACAAATTCAGTTTATTTAGATGTCAATTAATTAAATGAGTTTAAACTGCAAAATGCTGGGTAAACTAACAAAATGTCAGTGATTTCTCATAAAACATTGAAAACAAACTGTTCAGACTATCCAAAAACAAATAAAACTTTAAAACACCCAGTGTTATCTTTACCTGTATAAGATGTTTGTGTTTTTTAATCAGAGGTCAGATATTTCTAGAAGAGTACCACCATTAGCAGACCATTCCAGTGGGAAGGAAATAAAAGAAAAAAACTATGTCATATTTGTTGCCATTTTGACAGCTTTCCTCGCTGGAAGATATCCTTTTTTTTTTCCTTGTTACCATATTCACTCTTGACCACTGGCCAGTTCCATCTACTGTTGCGTTTAGTTCTTGAGGAGAATAAACTATTGCATACCTTGTCTGAGAGGACACAGAAGTTGTTGAAAATATTCTTACATCCTTCCTGTGCCATTAAACGTCACATAGGGCTCGCATAGTTGTTTGCCAAGTTTTCCTGTTCTTGGCGAGCTTTTCAACTTCATCAAGAGATGTTATGTCCACTAAACTGTCTTCTCTTAACAATGTCCTCTTTAGAGTTTCACGTGGTCGACCTCTTTTTCTTCTGTCTTTTGTGTTCCACTTGATGCCTTGTTTTGGGATTCTCTGATTGTTTCTTCTCATCACATGGCCTACATATGTCCATCTTCTTTTTCTGATCACCCAAGAGACAGGTTGTTGTTTGCGTTGTTCTTGAATTCATTCCACTTTATGCCGAGTATTTTCCTGAGGTATTTGTTTTCAAAAGAGTCTAATTTCTTGCCTGTTTCTTTAGTTGTTTTCCAGCTTTCACATGCATAAATGAGGGTGGATATTACATTTGAATTGAATAGTCTTAACTTGGTTTTTGTGCTTATAACTTTTGAATGCCATATATTCTCAAGATTCTTGAAGGTCAATGCTGCTTTTGCAATTCTAATTCCAACTTCCTTCCTGGTGTCACCATCCAGGTCTATGTAGCTACCAAGGTATGTAAATTGGTTTACTTCACTAACAACACTTCCTTCTACATATATTTTTCCTTCTTGATTAATGAGAAGTTTCATTATTTTTGTTTTGACTTTGTTAATTTCAAGACCTATTTTGCTATCCAAGGAAGACAGGAAATCTGTTTTTTTTCCTGCATCAACTTCACATTGCCACTGATAAGAGTTATGTAATCTGCAAAATCAAGATCTTCTATTTGCGTCCCATTACCCAGTCAATGTCCATTTTACCTGTACGGCATTTTTCATTATAAAGTCTGTGGCAGTTTCAAAAAGTAATGGAGATAATATACATCCTTGTTTCATGCTTGTTTCAATCTGAAACCATTCACTCATTCTTTCTTCTGTCTTGACTGCACAAACGTATCCATTGTAGAGATCTCTAATGATGTTGACAATTTTAGATGGTATTCCATATAGTCTTAAAATTCTCCAAAGTGAATCTCTGTGTATGCTATCAACTGCCTTTTTAAAATCTATGAAATTCAGGATTAATAGTTTCTGCTTTTCAATATGTTCTTCAAGTATTATTCTTAGAGTAAAGATCTGGTTAAGACAGCTTCTCCCTTTTCAGAATCCTACTTGTTCTTCTCTCATTGCAGGTATCCACTGCATCCTTAATTCTATTCAGAATCACTTTACAAAACACTTTTGACACAACAAATAGTAAGGTTACACTCTTCCAGTTAGTGCAGTCACTGAGGTTGCCTTCTTTGGGTATTTTAACAATGATTCCCTTTTTCCATTTAGAGGGGACTTTTTCTTCTTTCCGAACTTTATTAAACATTCTTTGTAATTGGCTCATGCTGTCACTGTTAATAGTTTTAACATTTCGGCTGTTATTTCATCTTCACCTGCAGCTTTGTTGTTAGCCATTAGATTCACTGCTGTTTCAGTTTCATTAAGTGTAACTTCATCTAAGTTGACATTTAGTTGTGGGACTGGTAAATCGGTTTCAAGGTTTATTAATTCATTTGGGTGTGGTCAGTTAAGTATTTCTTGGAAGTGTTTGGCCCATCTTTTGTTTTTGGTCTTTACTTGATGTTAATAGGTTGCCTGTTTTGCTAAAGACAGTCTTTCTCTGGAGGTAATAGCACCTGTTAGCTTCTTCTGTATATTATACAGAGTTTTGCCATCTCCTGTTTTTGCTGTATTTTCTGCTTCTTTTGCCATATTGTCCATGTATTCTCTTTTGTCTCTTCTAGCTGAACTTTTTACTTTATTGTCTAGTTTTTTGTTTGTTGCTTTTGCCAAAACTTTTTCAAGATCTGTCTTTACATTCACCGTGGCTAATTTGGCTGCTCGTCTTTCATGTATGTATTTCCATGTGTTATCTGATATCCATGCTTTTCTACTTGTTGATTTCAGTCCAGTACTTGCTTTTGCTGCTGGGATTATGGCTGTGCTGTATGAATTCCATAATTCATCTATGTCTGTCTCATCTACCTCTTTGAGTGCTGCGAAATGTTTGGTAATTTCCAGATTAAAATTACTCTTAGTATTTTCATCCTGTAGACTATGACTTTATCTTTCTGAGTATTGCTTTCTTGTGTTGGCTTTTCAGTTTTAGTCTTGTTCCTCCAATGACCATGCCCTCTGTTAGACATATTTCAATTAATCTTTCTCCATTCTGATTTATTGTATCAATACCTTCTTTCCCCATTACTTTTTCGACGTCGGTGTTATCTTTTCCTGCCTTGGTGTTGAAGTCTCCCATGACAATTAAGATGTCGTGTTTAAGTACTTTGTTGATAAGTTGCTGTAGTTGGTAATGGAAATTGTCTTTTATTTCATTATCTGTATCGTTCCTGGGTGCGTAGCATTGTATGATTGTCATTCTTCCGTGCCTTATTTTGATCATGCTCTTATCATACGACTGTTCACTGGTTTGTTGAAAATACTGCTATCATATAAATGTTTTCATACAAAAACAAAGTATAAGTTTCCTGATATTCTGAATTGAGCAGAAGTTCATTGGAAGTATAAATTGTGGACATTAAACAGATCATTAAACAGATCACAATAGCCAGCTGAGATGTGATTTCTTAGAAGACTGATAAGATTACCATGCCCCACTATCATAACAAAGAACATCTGGCAAATATCAGTAGAGGAAGAAAAAAAAAGTAATGTATCATTCATTTATTTGCATGTCCCTGCGGAACTTTGCCTCCCTAACAGCTCTCCTGTAGGCCTCTAAGTTGTAAGCAAGATGGCCTGCTGCTGATGCATCCATTTGCAGATCATCAACGACGTCTTGCAGCCATCTTCGCCTTGGTCTTCCTCACTTTCTTTTTCCCATTATGTACCCTTCCAAGACGGTTTTCTTTAGATTATCATGACGTTTAATGTGTCCAAAATATTTAAGTTTTCTCTGTTTAATCCTCTTTACTAGCCAGCCTTCTTCAATATTAAGTTCTTGTAGTATAGATATATTTGTTCTTTTTTGTGTCCATGATATTTGAAGAACTCTTCTGTAGCATTTACATTCAAAGGGATTTATGTGTCTCTCAGCTGTTTTGTTAAGTGTCCAGGTCTCACAGGCATATGTTGTGATGGGAAAGATGCATGCTGTTAAAAATCTTATTTGTGTAGTTCTGTCTGTTCCTCTCCACAGATTCTTTAGTTGTTTTACTTTCTGAAGAGCGATAGATATCCTCCTTTTAATTCCCTCATTGTATGTCCATTATTAGTTAGCTATGATCCAAGATATTCAAAACTCTCCACTTCTTCCAGTTTTTCCTCATTGATACATATATCAGCATTGTATCAATGTATAGATAAAGATAATTGTCATACAATGAACATTTGTTAAGAACTGGAGGACTTGAAACATCATAACATAACAGCAGGAAAGATAAATGGGAATATAAGCATTATGAGAATGACATACAATGGGAATATAAGCATTATGAGAATGACATACAATGGGAATATAAGCATTATGAGAATGACATACAATGGGAATATAAGCATTATGAGAATGACATGCAATGGGAATATAAGCATTATGAGAATGACATACAATGGGAATATAAGCATTATCCCTACCAGAAACAGATTTAAGTTGACGTCCCAGGGCAAAAGGAGCATGGGACAGCCCAGAGAGACATAGAGAGTTACAGCAGAGAAAATACTGGTAAACAAAGGACTGACATGGGAAACAGCTAAGAAGATAGCAGAAGATTGACAAAAATGGAAATTTCTTGTTACACGCAATTCAGCATAGGGCAGTGCTCTGAAGAGACAAGGGAGAGAGAGAGAGAGGAAGGCTAAGAGATAAGACGTACAATCCAACATGATGGCATGAAAGAACATCAGCTGAGCTGATGGAAAACATCAAAGCTCTAGATAAGTGAATCATAGTTGTCCGTACCTGATGTTGCACGCCCAAAAGACAACTTAATCCACAGCTTAAGGAGACTTCCCTTTGCCAGAACAGGAAGCCAAGAAGCTGCAACTTCAAATGAGAGCAGTTGAAAAAAAAAAAGTTACTTCATATACAAACCAAAAGAAAACAGAGATGGTCTTTTGAAACTGACAGCCTGCTCTTTAGAAACAAATTTTAAACTTTAAATTATTGTGAGTCTTTCTGCCCTTGAATATGAACTTAAGACTTTAATTAGTCAAAATGTTGTAGTCTGGTGTAAGTATAAACTTGAGATTCTGGGTGGATGATTGTATGCTCAACATTTTCTAACGCAAGCATATTTTTCTTTATTTGATCTTATGAGAACCATCATTTTTTAAAAATTTCCTCCTAGTAATCCTCTGTTAATTTTATCATCCTTTTTTTTTTTTTGGCTTTTATGGACAGTGCAGTTATTTTTTAAAATCCTATTTCAGAAGTGTACAGCCCAGGTGGCACAATGGCTGCAACCAGTCAGAGACCAGATCCAGCTGTGAACATCATAGAGTCTGAAGAGTTTCTGCGACATATAAACCCTGACCTTCTTAAGCTGGATTATAATGATAGGAGAGTAAGAACTGTCATCATTGGAGGGTCATTTCTCTTCTTTGCCCTGATTTTTGTAGTTATTGTTTTAGTGTGCAACTTATTCCCAGTATTCCACAAACTTGGCATGAAGTTTCAAATATTTCTGAGTCTTTCTGTTGTCCGTGCTGTTTATGGCTTCTTTGCTATTGTTCTTGGAACATATGCACTATTTACAACAACAAACTTGGATCGAGATGTTGTATATGGGACAAATGCCACATCTTTTGTAGCTATGCTTTTGACTGTGGGATTTTTCATATTTGAGCTGTCTGCTGTGGTGTTGTCGGACATAGCATTTAAGACCTTCTCAAAGATGCTCATCACCCATCATGGACTTGCTCTCGTTGCTTACTCAATTGCTGTGAACCTAAATGCCAATTTCTGCTTCGGATGTAAGGGACTGATTCTAGAGATGAGCACACCTTTCTCCTGCATGTGCTATGTTCTTCTTAAAGCTGGCATGGAGCGCACCACCTTGTGGAAAGTCAACCAGATACTCCTCATTCACGCCTTCCATCTCCGCAGTGTGGTGGAGTGCCACATGTGGTATATAGCCTACAACAACTGGCAGCATATCTACAACTTCATGCCAACCAGCCTCTTCATCCTTTTGTTCACTAACCTAATCCTCATCACCTTCATTATGACACCCTACTGGGGTTACAAGAAGACACAGCAGTTGTTCAACCCCGTCGACTGGAACTTTCAAGAATCCAGAAACACAGATCATTTATCAAATGGAAGTGTTAAACCTCTTGATAGCGACACCAAGAAAATTGATTAGATTTTTTATACTTGACTTGAGGGAGGTTTTCAAAATTTTAAATATTTCTTGCTTGTTTCACACAGTACATTTTAATTTATTTTGTACATAGTTCTTGTATCTTAAGTTTAGAATGATCATATATGTATATGTGCCTTATACTGCTGGATGACTGTGGCCATATCTTGATACTTTCTAAGCCAATAAATTCTTGAAATTTTCTTGTCACTGACTTTAGTCAGAATTCTTCTGAAAATCTGTGAGGTAGGCAAAATTAGAGGACAGCACCAGCATTATAAGGCACATATACATATACATATATGATCATTCTAAACTTTGAAGATGTTGAAACAAAAATTTATATCAGTTTTTATTGGAAGTTGCTCTCAGTTCCAGTCATCCATGGTTCTACTGACGTTGGGCTGATACAGGGCAGATGTGACCTAGAAGGCTGTAAACTAAGAGGGTAGTGTATAAAGAAGTTAAACATGGCAGCAAGTGAGGCCGATATCAGAATGTGAATTGGGAGAGAGTTTATTCTTGTCTTTGTCACCATCTTGATGCAGCTAACATTCAGATCTGAATCAAGACCAGGAAACATTACAAACTACTTCAGTGATTAGCAAACAAAAGAAATAAGAGACGTTGTAACCTGTTTTAACAGTAAAAAGGTTTTATATCATTACAGAATGATATTATAGTTGTACTTTCACAATTACAAAATTCTCTACTGCTTCAACATTAAGCAGTATTCATTCACTCATTCATTTGCATGTCCCTTGCAGAACTTTGCCTCCCTAACAGCACTCCTGTAGGCATCTCGGTTGTGAGCAAGATGGTCTGTTGCTGATGTATCCATTTGCAGATCGTCAACGATGTCTTGCAGCCATCTTCATTTTGGTCTTCCTCTTTTTCCCATTATGTATCCTTCCAATATGGTCTTCTCTAAATTATCATGACGTTTAATGTGTCAGAAATATTTAAGTTTTCTCTCTTTAATCCTCTTTACTAGCCAGCCTTCTTTAATATTAAGCTCTTGTAGTATAGATATACTTGTTCTTTTTTGTGTCCATGATATACTGCTGATTTATCCAGCTTATATTTCCGATGTACAATCTATCATTTGTCCTGCTCTTACAATCCTGAATCATCCTTTAAACTACTGACTAACTTTCTCTATCATCTACAACCCCTAATGTTCCAAATCATTGATTCATAATGAATTATATGGAGAACTGGCGTTCTAAATCATTGACTCATCATGTCTTGTATGGAGAACTCCTGATGTTCTAAATCATTGACTCATCATGTCTTGTATGGAGAACTCCTGATGTTCTAAATCATTGACTCATCATGTCTTGTATGGAGAACTCCTAATGTTCTAAATCATTGACTCGTCATGTCTTGTATGGAGAACTCCTGATGTTCTAAATTGTTGACTTGTCATGTCTTGTATAGAGAACTCCTGATGTTCTAAATCATTGACTCATCATATCTTGTATGGAGAACTCCTGATGTTCTAAATCGTTGACTCGTCATGTCTTGTATGGAGGACTCCTGATGCACTATAACAAAATATAGTCCCTGTTTAACTTCCAAGCTGGAATCATGTTAAGTAGTTTGTTCTGAGGTTTGTTAGGATGAATTTGACATCCTTCACACTTATGATGATTTAAGTAGTAATTAAGTTCAGGCATGCACTTTCTTGTAGGTTAACTATAATTTTTTTCTGTTTGGGACAAGAACTGAACCAGTCTACTTAATGACTCATGTCTTATATATGATTTAAAGGGAAAAAAAGTTATAATATTCTTTATTTGTCATATTTAGCAAATGTTTGTTGTTGAATATGTATCAGAAATATATTGATGGTGCACAAAGGATGCATATTTTAAAAAAATTATGAAGTGAAAGTGGGACACACTGGACATACTCATATTTTTTGTGTTGTAACTTGGCAACTAAAGCCCAGATTTAATTCTGAATGTATGATCTTCTGTTTTTTCTGTAAGAATTTATCCATCATAAAGAACTCAGGTTTTTAAAAATTTTTTATCTACAAAATAATCATTCATAAGTTAATATCCTTCATCTTTTATCATGTTTGACTTCACCATTGAAATTAAAGTTTGTTTATCCATTGCTCTCCAGGAAGTATAAGTGATGTAACAGTCTTTATGTTGTCAGTTGTTTTTACAGATTTCTCCAAACTAAATCTTTTCTTTTCCTTTTTTTTTATAAATACCTTTTGATGCTTTATAAAGGAAGTAAAATTGGATGTTATTTTTTAAACTGTAGTAACGCCACCAAGTGGAAACTAAATAAATAAATAAGCACAAATAAAAGCCAGAAAAACTATGCAGGAATTGTAAACATTGGATCAGATGCTAAGTTCATCGGTGTATAATGCAGCGATCAAACTTGCAGTCAACATTTAAGAATGGCTGGCACAAAGAGCGAGTTGACACTCAAACATGACATATCCCAACTTGCAGTATGAGGATGGAAGTCAAAACTGTTCAGTGCTGCAGTTCCTTAAACTGTGATGGTCTGAACAATAAACACATAGCTGGTACACATAGCTGGTAGAGTAACAGTGAATGATATCATAACTGATAGGTTTTAGTAGCTCTAGCACTTGATGAGGCTGAAAACTTCAACGAAAGTAGAAAAATGTGCTGGACTACAGGAAGGATGTAAGAGTGTAACCATGTCATTGTATATTCCTGTCTAGAAATGTTATAGAATGTAACCATGTCATTTTATATTCCTGTCTAGAAATATTATAGAATGAAACCATGTCATTTATATTCCTGTCTAGAAATGTTATAGAATGTAACCATGTCATTTTATATTTGTCTAGAAATGTTATAGAATGTAACCATGTCATTTTTTATTCCTGTCTAGAAATGTTATAGAATGTAACCATGCCATTTTATATTCCTGTCTAGAAATGTTATAGAATGTAACCATGTCATTTTCAGAGTTCAGGTTTAAAATACATCCACTATTTTCTTGTCCTACAATCACTTTTTTATACTCTTTGCTATTATTGATGTATTATGTGTATATATTTTTTCATATTTCTTGTATTTGTATTAACTTTTATGTTTTGATTTGCAATATCTTTTTTATGAGGTGCAATTTCTGTACACTTTTGGTTGTTGAATCAGGCCTGAGGTGGCCCCAGTCACACAGGTGTAGAAGTGATGAGCAGGGTCCTTCAGGAGTTGAGGAAGAGCAGGCAGCTGGTCATCACATCAGCTTGTCCTGTGCCAACAGGCTAAAGATAATACAGGCACTAACAACATATCACTTTGTGTCGCTGCGACAGGATTTTCTGGCTGTACATACAACAATCAGTGATTTCATAGACATTGCCTGGCAGAGTTCAGCATCATCTGTTTTCACTTGTAAACACACATTGCTGTTTTCATAATTTCTTATCTTTAAGATCACACAAATTTGTATTTTTATTTTTGTTATCATTTGCTGGGGTGATCAGTTTATTTTTAGAGTAAAAAAAAAACACTGAGAAGATTTTTGTTTGTGCTTTGTTTGTCCATCCTATGTTTACTCATACTGTGTTTACCCATTCTGTGTTTACCCATTCTGTGTTTACCCATTCTGTGTTTACCTATCCTGTGTTTACCCATTCTGTGTTTACCCATTCTGTGTTTACCTATCCTGTGTTTACCCATTCTGTGTTTACCCATTCTGTGTTTACCTATCCTGTGTTTACCCATTCTGTGTTTACCTATCCTGTGTTTACCCATTCTGTGTTTACCCATTCTGTGTTTACCCATTCTGATTAATCTACCTTTATTGCTGAGGTGTCTGTGATTTGACTGATTTATATTGTACTCATATAACAAGTTGTTTGTTGCTGTTATCATAATAAATGAATGCTTGTTGGTTGAGGAGTTATAATTTTTATGTAAGTTTGTGCTTGGAGAATTTATGTATAAATGAAGCCTTTATTCTTGTTTATAGAGGACTAATATAGAGAAAATGAGGATGATTATCACATATAAAGCATGTGGAAGATAAAATGTTCAATGGTAGTTCATGTCCCTGTAGCTGTGAGCAAGAACTTTTGTAGATGATGCCATGGCAGAGTTTTTTGGGCTTTTTTGTTTTTGCAATAAAGGTATCATATCAGTAGACAGCTGTAGTGTCTTCACAGGGTCTACTACAGTGTCAGTCTTACCAGCAGGCTCCACTAGTTATAAGGAACATATTGCCTTTTTGGTCAGGCTGTGTAGTGTAGAGAACTGAAAGTTTCTGGTCTCGAGAACAGTTGTATATCTGCAGTTTACAGGTTTTATCTGCTGTCTTCTTGCTGCAGGAACTCGTGTAGAGAAAATCACAAGTGCCACTTTGATCAGAACAGAAAGTTGCATGTCTTTATTTCTTTCTGTATGACTATCCTCCACCCACTTGAAAGTAATCCTGTATTTTCTAATGTTCTGCACATTATCACATTTTCTTCTGTCAGTAACCATGTGTACAGTGTGTGATCCAGAATGTCTTGGCATACATACCCAAAATCTTTACTCTTACTAGATATGTGAAAATCTTGGCATACATACCCAAAATCTTTACTCTTACTAGATATGTGAAAATCATGGCATACATATCAAGACTATTACTCTTACTAGATATGTGAAAATCTTGGCATACATATCAAGATTATTACTCTTACTAGATATGTGAAACTCTTGGCATACATATCAAGATTATTACTCTTACTAGATATGTGAAAATCTTGGCATACATATCAAGATTATTACTCTTACTAGATATGTGAAAATCTTGGCATACATACCCAAGATCTTTACTCTTACTAGATATGTGAAAATCTTAGCATACATATCAAGATTATTACTCTTACTAGATATGTGAAAATCTTGGCATACATACCCAATATCTTTACTCTTACTAGATATGTGAAAATCTTGACATACATACGCAAGATCTTTACTCTTACTAGATATGTGAAACTCTTGGCATACATATCAAGATTATTACTCTTACTAGATATGTGAAACTCTTGGCATACATATCAAGATTATTACTCTTACTAGATATGTGAAATTATTGTTTTGTAAAACTGAAGCACACACCTTAGTCTACCTTTATTACTGTGACCAGTTTTACTGCAGTTATTTTTTGTTAGTGCACTCACAGGAAAAGGGAACTCCACACATTCTGCCTTGGGTAGCCATCTTAGAAACCATACGTTAAATCATAGATATTTACTGGCTGGTTTAAGTGAATGTTAATGCAAAGATGGAGTGTCCAACTTAGGATGACATGAGTTTTCCTGGGCTGGATGGTGAAACTAGTGGCTGTTTCAAAGCTACAGATGGAAATAACATTTTTATTTTATGTCACAAATTTGTTCAAGACACATTTACAGCATTTTTGTTGAAAATAGTCACTTTCACACAAAATAACTGCAGCATATGATTGAAAAGAAGTGAAGGAATCATGCCGTCAAGATAAACGTCAATACTATGACAACTTAGCAGAAACAGCAGAGAAAGCAGCATATACAAATGACATGAAAACTATATATAAAATCACAAAGCAGATGACAGGTAACTTCAACACAAGATGTGAAAGTGCAGTAAGGACACAAAATGGACAGCTGGTCAGTGGAGAAAGAGAAAAAATTGAAAGATGGAGGGAACACTTTAACACCCTACTAAACAGAACACAAGCAGCACAAACAATAGACATACCTGAAGCAAAAATGGAACTAAACATCAATACAGGACCAATAACAATAAGTGAAGTAAAGGAGGCAATAAAGAAGCTAAAATCAGACAGGGCACCAGGTGAAGATGAAGTGACTGTTGAGATGTTGAAAGCAGAAGAAACAGAAACACTAAAACAACTTTGCCGGATATTACAACAAATTTGGGATCTAGAAAAAGCCCCAGAGGAGTGGAAAACTGGGCTTATAGTAAAACTACCAAAGAAGGGTGACCTCAGAGATTGCGAGAACTGGAGAGGCATTACCCTACTGCCACTTACCAGTAAAGTATTTTGCAGAATAATCATCAACAGAATTGTACCAACACTTGAGGAAAAACTTCGGAAAGAACAGCCAGGATTTAGGAAAGGAAGATCATGCATAGACCACAAATTTGTTCAAGACACATTTACAGCATTTTTGTTGAAAATAGTCACTTTCACACAAAATAACTGCAGCATATGATTGAAAAGAAGTGAAGGAATCATGCCGTCAAGATAAACGTCAATACTATGACAACTTAGCAGAAACAGCAGAGAAAGCAGCATATACAAATGACATGAAAACTATATATAAAATCACAAAGCAGATGACAGGTAACTTCAACACAAGATGTGAAAGTGCAGTAAGGACACAAAATGGACAGCTGGTCAGTGGAGAAAGAGAAAAAATTGAAAGATGGAGGGAACACTTTAACACCCTACTAAACAGAACACAAGCAGCACAAACAATAGACATACCTGAAGCAAAAATGGAACTAAACATCAATACAGGACCAATAACAATAAGTGAAGTAAAGGAGGCAATAAAGAAGCTAAAATCAGACAGGGCACCAGGTGAAGATGAAGTGACTGTTGAGATGTTGAAAGCAGAAGAAACAGAAACACTAAAACAACTTTGCCGGATATTACAACAAATTTGGGATCTAGAAAAAGCCCCAGAGGAGTGGAAAACTGGGCTTATAGTAAAACTACCAAAGAAGGGTGACCTCAGAGATTGCGAGAACTGGAGAGGCATTACCCTACTGCCACTTACCAGTAAAGTATTTTGCAGAATAATCATCAACAGAATTGTACCAACACTTGAGGAAAAACTTCGGAAAGAACAGCCAGGATTTAGGAAAGGAAGATCATGCATAGACCACATATTTGTACTTAGACAAATATTAGAACAGGCAAATGAGTGGCATAGCACAACATATGCATTATTCATAGATTCTGAGAAAGCCTTTGACAGTGTCACCAGAGATGCACTGTGAAAAATCCTAAGATGGCATGGCCTCCCCCATAAAATAGTTAATGTAATCAAAGCCCTATACGAGGGTTTTCAGTGCAAAGTTATCTGTGGAGAACATACCTCCAGCAGCTTTAGGGTACAAACAGGAGTGAAGCAGGGATGTGTACTATCACCAACATTATTTATCTTGGCAGTAGACTGGTTAATGAAGGAGGCAATATCAGACAAACGCAGAGGATTACAATGGACCCTTGACACAGTGCTGGAGGACCTTGACTTTGCGGACGACATTTGTCTATTATCAAGCAGTCACAAAGATATGCAAGATAAAATAAACAAGCTAACTCAGAATGCAAACAACATAGGACTAAAGATCAACGTAGGAAAGACAAAGTTAATGAAGCAAAATGTGAACAACAGAAATGTACTCAGAGTAGATAGCAAGTTAGTGGAGGAGGTCAACGAATTTGTATACCTTGGCAGCAGAGTAGTAGAAAATGGAGACAGCACAGAGGACATCAACAGCAGACTTACTAGAGCAAACCAGGCTTTTGCAGTGCTGCAGAATATATGGAAATAAAAAAAACTAAGCATAAATATGAAAATCAGGATATTTAAGAGTAATGTTCTAAGTGTACTACTCTATGGAAGTGAATGCTGGAAAATCACCAAAACCATAGAAAACAAGTTGAATTCTTTCCAGACTAAATGTTTACAAAGAATTAGAAAAATATTTTGGCCAAACACCATAAGAAATAACATCTTATTGGCAGAAATGCAGATGAAGCCACTGACAACAATTATTGAGGAAAGACGCTGGCGATGGTTGGGACATGTGCTCCGAATGACTGACAACTCACTACCAAAAATAGCACTAAGATGGACACCACAGGGGAACAGAAGTAAGGGTAGACCAAAAGAGACATGGAGAAGAACAACAGAAAGGATGTTGAGCAATAGAGGGCTCACCTGGGCAAGAGCAGAAAAAAAGGCAAAGGACTGGCATTTGTGGAAAACCCTTGCGGAAGCCCCATGTGCCCTGGGCATTTAAGGTTCAGAGAGAGAGAGATGATTGAAAAAACAATATAAAAGCATTAAAAACAACAGTTAGCCCATTTTTAGTACCTCAGCCTAAAGTCAACCCATCCAGCACCTTAACAGTGACTCCTTCCATAAAAATCAGCCGTCTAGTTCTGATCATCTGTGCACAGGCAAATGTTATCTGTGTTAGGTATGTACAGATAAAAAGTAAAATCCCATTTCCATGCCATTAAGGTATATTGAGGAATAGTTAGGCCCATATTTTCCATGAAAGTGTGATGTTAGGTATGTACAGTGTTTAAAAATTGTTTTCCATCTTTAGTTTTGTTTTCTGTGTAATTTCTTTTCCCTTTTGTTGTTCTGTGAAAGATGATGGGTCAGACTACCATTTATATCTTACTCATAATCCTCTACTGTGTGCTAAGAAGTTTGTGTATATATGCAAGGAGTTCATGTATTTTTTTTTTAATTTGTGTACACCATCATCATTGAAAATATAACTCTCAGTCTAAAATTGCTCAGTTTCTAAACAGTTTTTTTTTTCTTTCAGAATTATTGTTTGTCACTTTATTAATATATCACTAATGATTCATCTCTCTTGATAGTATGTATTTTGACCTCTGATGTGATGCACAAATTCTCCCAAGGACTCCAGTATAGCTGATGTCAACATGAACATGCAAAACTGTGTATGTAAGTCAAAGCAGCAAGCAGTGCTTCTGATGTTACAGACTGACACTGGCAGTTTCTCTCAGTGGCTGACAGATTTAGCTTGCAATGTTTTATCTTACAATCTGCTAATCTGACTATCATCAGCCGTATCATGCCTTTAAAAGGCTGATAAAGCTCATCATTTCATATCATTCAGGCTTGATAACATCTGGAAGTAGCCCTGTCTAGCATGAAATTCTATAGGGTCCTGAAATCTTCCCTTCAGTAAGATATTTCCTTAAATATCCATTGATGTAATGCTGACATATCAAACATATGACAAAGAATGCCACTATCTGACTTCACACTGTGATACTGTACTCAGATAAAGATATCAAAGGTCTTTCATGATGCAGCTAATATTATCCAAGCTCTTCATGGCTGATGTTTTACTTTATTGCAGGCTTTCATATTATCACTTGACTCATTCTCTCCTAGCACTGCCTGAAATATTTTCATATTACCGCTTGACTCATTCATTCTTAGCACTGCTTGCATGTTTTCATATTACCACTTGTCTCATTCTATCCTAGGACTGCCTGAAATGTTTTCATATTATTGTTTGTCTCATTCTCTCTTAGCACTGCTTGCATGTTTTCATATTACCATTTGACTTATTCATTTCTTAGCACTGCTTGCATGTTTTCATATTACCATTTGACACATTCTCTCCTAACACTGCCTGCATGTTTTCATATTATTGTTTGTCTCATTCTCTCCTACCACTGCCTGCGTGTTTTTATATTATTGTTTGTCTCATTCTCTCCTAGCACTGCCTGCATGTTTTTATATTATTGTTTGTCTCATTCTCTCCTAGCACTGCCTGCATGTTTTTATATTATTGTTTGTCTCATTCTCTCCTAGCACTGCCTGCATGTTTTTATATTATTGTTTGTCTCATTCTCTCCTAGCACTGCCTGCATGTTTTTATATTATTGTTTGTCTCATTCTCTCCTAGCACTGTCTGCATGTTTTTATATTATTGTTTGACTCATTCTATCCTAGCATTCAATGGAAGTAAAATGACTGTTAGAGTGACAATATGGCTATCATGGCCAGCAAATCAGATCTGACCAAGATCCTATACTTCCTCTTTGTGATGCTCCTAGTAGGAGGCTGATTTTCTCATACTGACCTTCTACACTTAGATTCTTCTACACTTAGATTCTTCTAACACTTAGATTCTTCTACACTTAGATTCTTCTAACACTTAGATTCTTCTAACACTTAGATTCTTCTAACACTTAAATTCTTCTAACACTTAGATTCTTCTACACTTAGATTCTTCTAACACTTAGATTCTTCTAACACTTAAATTCTTCTAACACTTAAATTCTTCTAACACTTAGATTCTTCTAACACTTAAATTCTTCAAACACTTAAATTCTTCTAACACTTAAATTCTTCTACACTTAGATTCTTCTAACACTTAAATTCTTCTAACACTTAGATTCTTCTACACTTAGATTCTTCTACACTTAGATTCTTCTAACACTTAGATTCTTCTACACTTAGATTCTTCTAACACTTAGATTCTTCTAACACTTAGATTCTTCTACACTTAGATTCTTCTAACACTTAGATTCTTCTAACACTTAGATTCTTCTAACACTTAGATTCTTCTAACACTTAGATTTTTCTAACACTTAGATTCTTCTAACACTTAGATTTTTCTAACACTTAGATTCTTCTACACTTAGATTCTTCTAACACTTAGATTCTTCTACACTTAGATTCTTCTAACACTTAAATTCTTCTACACTTAGATTCTTCTAACATTTAGATTCTTCTAACATTTAGATTCTTCTAACACTTAAATTCTTCTACACTTAGATTCTTCTACACTTAAATTCTTCTACACTTAGATTCTTCTAACACTTAAATTCTTCTACACTTAGATTCTTCTAACATTTAGATTCTTCTAACATTTAGATTCTTCTAACACTTAAATTCTTCTACACTTAGATTCTTCTAACACTTAAATTCTTCTACACTTAGATTCTTCTACACTTAAATTCTTCTACACTTAGATTCTTCTAACACTTAAATTCTTCTACACTTAGATTCTTCTAACATTTAGATTCTTCTAACATTTAGATTCTTCTAACACTTAAATTCTTCTACACTTAGATTCTTCTACACTTAGATTCTTCTAACACTTAGATTCTTCTACACTTAGATTCTTCTAACACTTAAATTCTTCTACACTTAGATTCTTCTAACATTTAGATTCTTCTAACATTTAGATTCTTCTAACACTTAAATTCTTCTACACTTAGATTCTTCTACACTTAAATTCTTCTACACTTAGATTCTTCTAACACTTAAATTCTTCTACACTTAGATTCTTCTAACATTTAGATTCTTCTAACATTTAGATTCTTCTAACACTTAAATTCTTCTACACTTAGATTCTTCTAACACTTAAATTCTTCTACACTTAGATTCTTCTACACTTAAATTCTTCTACACTTAGATTCTTCTAACACTTAAATTCTTCTACACTTAGATTCTTCTAACATTTAGATTCTTCTAACATTTAGATTCTTCTAACACTTAAATTCTTCTACACTTAGATTCTTCTACACTTAGATTCTTCTAACACTTAGATTCTTCTACACTTAGATTCTTCTAACACTTAAATTCTTCTACACTTAGATTCTTCTAACATTTAGATTCTTCTACATTTAGATTCTTCTAACACTTAAATTCTTCTAACACTTAAATTCTTCTACACTTAGATTCTTCTACACTTAGATTCTTCTAACACTTAGATTCTTCTACACTTAGATTTTTCTAACACTTAGATTCTTCTAACACTTAAATTCTTCTACACTTAGATTCTTCTAACACTTAGATTCTTCTAACACTTAGATTCTTCTAACACTTAAATTCTTCTACACTTAGATTCTTCTAACACTTAGATTCTTCTAACACTTAAATTCTTCTAACACTTAGATTCTTCTAACACTTAGATTTTTCTAACACTTAGATTCTTCTAACACTTAGATTCTTCTAACACTTAAATTCTTCTACACTTAGATTCTTCTAACACTTAGATTCTTCTACACTTAGATTCTTCTACACTTAGATTCTTCTAACACTTAGATTCTTCTAACACTTAGATTCTTCTAACACTTAGATTCTTCTACACTTAGATTCTTCTAACACTTAGATTCTTCTAACACTTAGATTTTTCTAACACTTAGATTTTTCTAACACTTAGATTCTTCTACACTTAGATTCTTCTAACACTTAGATTCTTCTACACTTAGATTCTTCTAACACTTAAATTCTTCTACACTTAGATTCTTCTAACATTTAGATTCTTCTACACTTAGATTCTTCTAACACTTAGATTCTTCTACACTTAGATTCTTCTAACACTTAAATTCTTCTACACTTATATTCTTCTAACACTTAAATTCTTCTACACTTAGATTCTTCTAACACTTAAATTCTTCTACACTTATATTCTTCTAACACTTAAATTCTTCTAACACTTAAATTCTTCTACACTTAGATTCTTCTAACATTTAGATTCTTCTACACTTATATTCTTCTAACACTTATATTCTTCTAACACTTAGATTCTTCTAACACTTAAATTCTTCTACACTTATATTCTTCTAACACTTAAATTCTTCTACACTTAGATTCTTCTAACATTTAGATTCTTCTAACATTTAGATTCTTCTAACACTTAGATTTTTCTAACACTTAGATTCTTCTAACATTTAGATTCTTCTACATTTAGATTCTTCTAACACTTAAATTCTTCTAACACTTAAATTCTTCTACACTTAGATTCTTCTACACTTAGATTCTTCTAACACTTAGATTCTTCTACACTTAGATTCTTCTAACACTTAGATTCTTCTACACTTAGATTCTTCTAACACTTAGATTCTTCTAACACTTAGATTCTTCTAACATTTAGATTCTTCTAACATTTAGATTCTTCTAACATTTAGATTCTTCTAACACTTAGATTCTTCTAAAACTTAGATTCTTCTAACATTTAGATTCTTCTAACACTTAAATTCTTCTACACTTAGATTCTTCTACACTTAGATTTTTCTAACACTTAGATTCTTCTACACTTAGATTCTTCTAACACTTAGATTCTTCTACACTTAGATTCTTCTAACACTTAGATTCTTCCAACACTTAGATTCTTCTAACACTTAGATTCTTCTAACACTTAGATTCTTCTAACACTTAGATTCTTCTAACACTTAAATTCTTCTACACTTAGATTCTTCTAACACTTAGATTCTTCTAACACTTAAATTCTTCTACACTTAGATTCTTCTAACACTTAAATTCTTCTACACTTAGATTCTTCTAACACTTAAATTCTTCTAACACTTAAATTCTTCTACACTTAGATTCTTCTAACACTTAAATTCTTCTACACTTAGATTCTTCTACACTTAGATTCTTCTACACTTAGATTCTTCTACACTTAGATTCTTCTAACATTTAGATTTTTCTAACATTTAGATTTTTCTAACATTTAGATTCTTCTAACATTTAGATTTTTCTAACACTTAGATTCTTCTAACATTTAGATTCTTCTAACATTTAGATTCTTCTACACTTAGATTCTTCTAACATTTAGATTCTTCTAACATTTAGATTCTTCTACACTTAGATTCTTCTAACATTTAGATTCTTCTACACTTAGATTCTTCTAACATTTAGATTCTTCTACATTTAGATTTTTCTAACACTTAGATTCTTCTAACATTTAGATTCTTCTACACTTAGATTCTTCTACACTTAGATTCTTCTACACTTAGATTCTTCTAACACTTAGATTCTTCTAACACTTAAATTCTTCTAACACTTAAATTCTTCTAACACTTGTCCACATTATTCTGTTGACCTACCATTTCTGAACTTTTCCTGTTTTGTTTCACTGAATAATGCAGGTGTTCTTGTTTTGTTAAGAGAAATAATGACCTTTCCAACACAGCAACTACACAAATGTAAGAGAACATTTAAATGAGTAAACCTTGTTAGGAGGAACCTACCAGTGGAGGAGAGAGGAGGAGAGTGTATCATAAGAAAGTTAGCCTTGAATATTTAATGAAAGGCCTAGACTAGTGCAGGTAATGCTACCTTACAGGATGTCCCATGTGACCAAAAGCTTGCAAAAATGGCTAAGCCAAGGGCCGTCATACAGTTATTTTATTATGATACAAAGAAGGATTATAACAATAATGATGATTATGATTTCATAAATAAGAAACAAGAAAAACAGCAAAGAAGAAAGGAAACCAGAGATAACAGAACAAATTTACTTTAGTCCACATCATCATCATCATACAGGTCTCCAAAAACAAGAAAATCAGAAATATCATCTTTGTGGGTCATATAAAAATCTGTTTTAAACAGACTTTTCTGTAGGCCGCAGCAGTCAGCATTGTCTGTGCTTGAAGCTGAGCAAAATGATTCAGTTTGTTCTTGTATGTTAGCCTG
Source organism: Achatina immaculata (assembly GCA_009760885.1). Classification (NCBI taxonomy): domain Eukaryota; kingdom Metazoa; phylum Mollusca; class Gastropoda; order Stylommatophora; family Achatinidae; genus Lissachatina; species Lissachatina immaculata. Next base: position 41,935,537 of record CM019716.1, read on the forward strand.
CTGTGTTGTACCAGCTCCCTGTAGCCAGACCAGATTACAAGGGGAAACAGCTCCGTCTTGACTGTGGTCATCTAATGTTTGTATTAGTTCCTTCCCTTGCGTGCGTATCGGATGTTTCTTCTGTAAAGATAGAAAATGTACAGCTATGAGAATGGTAACTTCTGCTGGTGAAGGTTATCATGGATAGGACTATATACCACTGTCAGAGTAAAGGCAAGGTTATCATGGATATGACTATATAGATCAGCAAAACTATATCCTAACACAACATGATGCTCCTAGAAAATTCAGATTGGTCATGGTCTCAATGATAGTGGAGTTTGGAAAGAGATCAGCTTCCTCTTGAGTCAACCCCTGTTGTTTATCCACTCCCTTGCCAAGAAATCAGCTTCTTCTTGAGTCCACCTCTGTTGTTTATCCACTCCCTTGCCAAGAAATCAGTTTCTTCTTGAGTCCACCTCTGTTGTTTATCCACTCCCTTGCCAAGAAATCAGTTTCTTCTTGAGTCCACCTCTGTTGTTTATCCACTCCCTTGCCAAGAAATCAGTTTCTTCTTGAGTCCACCTCTGTTGTTTACCCACCCCCTTCTGACTACAACATGGACATCTAGATCATCAGTTGCCGAGTCTGATCTTTAGGGAGACCAACAGAAATGAAAGAAAGATACTGCCACTGATCATGAAAACAATAACAATCATAACAAAAGATATTTTCTCTTACTTTTATTCTGCTATTTGCATTCAGCCTCACCTTCCTACCAAACATCCAACTCCCACCTTCCTACCAAACATCCAACTCCCACTTTCCTACCAAACATCAACTCCCACTTTCCTACCAAACATCAAATCCCACTTTCCTACCAAACACCCAACTCCCACTTTCCTACCAAACACCCAACTCCCACTTTCCTACCAAACATCAAATCCCACTTTCCTACCAAACACCCAACTCCCACTTTCCTACCAAACACCCAACTCCCACTTTCCTACCAAACATCAACTCCCACCTTCCTACCAAACATCCAACTCCCACTTTCCTACCAAACATCAACTCCCACTTTCCTACCAAACATCCAACTCCCACTTTCCTACCAATCATTCTTCTTCTTCTGCATTCGAGATTGTTGGTCATATCAGATCCTGATCCCTATCAACATGGCAAAGCCCACAGTTCTCTCCAGATCATGATAGGAGCCCCAAAGCTTTTGCCCCAAGCTCGTGTCCTCTGGCCATGTCTCACGCCTCAGGTCCGCATGGTTTGGGCACTCTTGAAGGATATGTTCTGGAGTCTGGACTCCAGTGCCACATGGACACTCATCTGTGTGAGACATTTTAAGTTGATGTAGGTGGCTTAACAGTCACAGTGGCCTGTCCTTAGGCAGATGAGACCAAACATTCAATTCTCACCATTTTACCCAATGTTCAATTCCCATCTCTCCATCCAACTACCACCTCCATACTCAACAATCAACTCCCACCTCTCTACTCAACATTCAATTCCCAATGCCCCTCCAATACGGCTCCCAACTCTCTACTCAACATTCAGCTTCAACCTCCCCATCCACTATTCAACTCCCACCTTTCCATACAACCCTCCACCTCCCTATCCAACATACAATTCTCTACCCAACATAAAACTCTCAACTCTACACCCAATATTCAACTTCTCACCCAACATTTAATTCCCACATATCCAGTCAACATTTAACAATTACCTCTCCACACAACATTCAACATCTTCACACTCAGCATTCAACATCTTCCTACTCAACATTCAACACTCACTTTCCTACTCAACATGCAATACTCACTTTCCTACTCAACATTCACTACTTTCATGATCTACATTGTCATACATTTATATTCTCCATTAAACCTTGTTCACTGCATCTATCATCCATCATCTATCATCCATCATCTATCATCTACAACATCACTGATCCAGAAAAACATTGTCCCTCTATAAAAGAGGACATTTTCCTGCTATCTGTGATGGCACTGTCCCTTTATTCTGAGGGACTATCTCATTTTGTTATCATCACAGTGTAAAAGAACAAGAACAGTCTCATAACATCAAAAGCATGAAGAACATACTGGTGCTGACTGTGATTATGTTCTTGTAAATGATCTGTTCTATTACAGCTGTTAATGTTCTGCTACTGAAATTTTTGGATATTTTAATGATTACAAAGATAATGTTGTGATAATTATGATACCATCATTAGTATGAAATATAAACATGTTGATGATGTATAGAATAAAATGGCAGTGATGGCAATAAGAAAGAAATGACTGAATATTTTACACAGAAACAAGAACAAGGTAAAACTCTGCAAATAATATGTAATAATGAGCAACATATGAATAAAATGTCAAAGATTATGCATGCATCTCTCAACATCTCTGTTTGCAACTCTCAACATCTTCTCTGTCTGCAGCTCACAACACTTTCTCTGCTTGCAGCTCACAACATTTTCTCTGCCTGCAGCTCACAACACTTTCTCTGTCTGCAGCTCACACTTTCTCTGCCTGCAACTCACACTTTCTCTGCCTGCAACTCACAACATTTTCTCTGCCTGCAGCTCTCAACACTTTCTCTCTCTGCAGCTCACACTTTCTCTGCTTTTTAGTAGATAGTCATTTATAATGTATGTAGTTACTTCTATACTGATTGAATGTTTAAGAGTGAAATGTAAATGTTATATTTTATTTTATGTCTCTCAGCTTCAATGTTAGTTATGTTTGTTATATGAACAGCATATTTGTAGAATGTCTGGAATAGAGTGAAAGATGTATGATAAAGGACAGAATGTCAGACGGGCCTGCGTGCCCAATTCTTAACCCTTTTGAAATAAAGATCAATCAATCAATCTGCCTGCAACTCACAACATTTTCTCTGCTTGCAGCTCACAACACTTTCTCTGCCTGCAGCTCACAACACTTTCTCTGCCTGCAGCTCACAACACTTTCTCTGCCTGCAGCTCACAACACTTTCTCTGCCCAGTTTTTAGTCCTGCTAAATCTGGAGCCCTGATACCATGATGAAGTTTGCAGTTTTTGCTGAATCTTAGCGAAAGTTTGAATGTGTCTACCTCTGACACAATCCATTCAGACAGATCTTGAAGCATAAATCTACATGGAATTGAAACTCCTTTATATGTTGGAGTTCACATCCAACTCAAGAAATAAATTCATCTGATAGTTTGAGCTGCTGACTTACGTGAGTGCAAAGACTAGTCTTTACACAAAGCAGAACTGCTGTCACTTGTCCATGTGTATGTCATGTTGACTAGTCTTTACACAAAGCAGAACAGCTGTCACTTGTCCATGTGTATGTCATGTTGACTAGTCTTTACACAAAGCAGAACTGCTGTCACTTGTCCATGTGTATGTCGTGCTGCTAATCTTCAAATCAAACGCTGTCCATTTTAGAAATCAGCGGTCCATGACTGACATACTGGCTTAGGGTTGGTGATCCACAGCTGATCAAGACCCTGGTACCTCCAGTAACGGCCTAGCCTGCCTGATGGGACAGGGTTGCCATAGTTTCCATGGTGGTGGAGTCTGCTGAAGAAGTATTGCACACCCTCTGCTTTTTTAGCTGCATTCAGGGACTAAAAGAAAAGCTGTCACAATCTATTCCTAAGTTGACACGATTATGTGGCTCAACATCTTCACTGCATCAGCTGCAAAGAACACCAGCTTGGGTTCTGAGGGAGAATGAAGACAAGACAACACAAAGGAAAGAAACATACCTGAGAAATTACAACAGAAAGATTTACTCAGCTTATTTGATGGAACTCGTATTTCACTGTTTACTAAATATTTGGCAGACATACCCTATGCAGCTTTAGGGAATAAGCTAGGAATTCTATAGGGTCCTGAGGTCTTGCCTTTAGTAACAGGACAATGCTCTGTGACAGACACAAGGTCAGTTCTTGCAGGTATTCTGAGTCTGGACAAAAATAGATACATTATTATGAGCTGCAAGTGTTGATACCAAAACACTTGGCTAGAAAACTTTATATAGAATGTGAATATGCAAAGATATTTGTCAGCAGATAATGCCTAAAATGAAAACATTTGAATTCAGGATATCACACTGGACAAGAAATACATCCAGCAACACAAGTATTCTGGCATAAAATAATATTATACAAGTATTCTTGGATAAAATAATATCACACAAGTATTCTGGGATAAAATAATATCATACAAGTATTCTGGGATAAAATAATATCATACAAGTATTCTGGAATAAAATAATATCATACAAGTATTCTAGGATAAAATAATATCAAACAATTATTCTGGGATAAAATAATATCACGCAAGTATTCTGGGATAAAATAATGTCACATGAAGTATTTAATCTTACAAGTAACTTAGACAAATTATAGTAAAGTAACTACATGTGTGTTTGTTTGTTTGTTTGTTCCAAAATGAGATGTAGACTTGTAGTTTTTTATATGTAAAGGTAGTTTAACATAGATTATTTGCTAGAAGCTGTGAAGACTGTGCAAAGAGCTGATATTCTCATCAACTGTACAGACACTGATTTTCTGCTACAGGTCTCAACAAAAAGCGGTTATGAAACAACCGAGAAAATACAGACAAAAATTTTAGGAAGGTTAAGTATGGCGACATACACATTAGCAGGTGAATAGTGATAGAATAACATCATTGCCACCTTCTCGATACTGTACAAAGGCACTTGTGTTCCGAGTCAATAAAGGGCTTTAAAAAATCTGACATGAATACTGACATTTTTTTTCAAACTTTAATACATCACTTGGGTGTGGCATACTTAACCTTCCATCATCAAAATAACTGGACTCAAACCTCTTTCTGTTAATGTCATTAGGCTTTGAAGACGCGCATACAAGTTCTGTCTGCTACAGCAAGACTATATTTCTGTGTAGCAGATCAAAAATAATTTGTATTATCATTCTGCAGAAACAAAGTTAGAATTTGTGCGAGATATGGCACATGTATGGTAAACATAGCCTACGTGTGCATAGAAAACATATACGGAACATCCGCCGCAGTTTACATTAGTAACCATCACAAAGAAAGGGAGTATGCGTTTAAATGTATACATATTGATTCTAAAAGAGTTTTAATGTCGTTCAAGGGACAATTTATTGATTGTTCAGTATTTAATAATGAGAACCGTGAAGTAGTGAAATAATAATGAACAGAAATGCTACGTGTAGGATATTGCCCGATGAATATAAGGATATAGTCCCTGGTGGTATTGCTTACTTAGAAATATAGTATTGGAGATCGTTGAGGGAGCATAGTCCACGTTGTGCACGCGTCCCCGGGTCACGAGAGAAACATGAACGAGTCTCTGAACTCGGAAGCTCTCAGAATAAAAACATCTGATTTAGTTTTACTGCTTCACCTTCCCGTTGAAGGTGGGGTGGGGATGGGGGAGGCCACGTGGATAAAGCATTTCCATCAAATACGGCTGGGATGAACTGACTAAAGGCATGGGGAACACTTCATCTGTGGTAGTGCTTCATCTGAAGATCAGACGAAGTCAGATCTGAAAACAGAAGACACAAATTGAAGATACACAGGGTCTTACTACTCAGAGGGTTTTTAAAAAAATTGTAGCCAGTTATGATCCGTGAAAGTATGATCTTGTGAAACTTGGACAGTCAACAAAAACTAGAAAGAAGTTACTGGAAGCAACACATGTGTGGTTTTGGCGAAAGATGCAACAAATACCTGGACAGCCAAAAAAAAAAAAAAAACGGAAAGGTCCTTCAACTCTTCCCGTGCCACAGGAAGAAACGCGGACGTTCAGTTGGGTGCCAGAGTAAAAGCGCGGGTCTTGATATGTTAGGGGATATAGTTGTAAAATGGAACGGAAAACAGTATTTACATGTACTTCCGTGTACTTATTATGTTTCAAAGTATAACTAAATGCATGAAAATTTCATAAATGCAGAGTATTCTGGGATAAAATAATGTCACATGAAGTATTTAATCTTACAAGTAACTTAGACAAATTATAGTAAAGTAACTACATGTGTGTTTGTTTGTTTGTTTGTTCCAAAATGAGATGTAGACTTGTAGTTTTTTATATGTAAAGGTAGTTTAACATAGATTATTTGCTAGAAGCTGTGAAGACTGTGCAAAGAGCTGATATTCTCATCAACTGTACAGACACTGATTTTCTGCTACAGGTCTCAACAAAAAGCGGTTATGAAACAACCGAGAAAATACAGACAAAAATTTTAGGAAGGTTAAGTATGGCGACATACACATTAGCAGGTGAATAGTGATAGAATAACATCATTGCCACCTTCTCGATACTGTACAAAGGCACTTGTGTTCCGAGTCAATAAAGGGCTTTAAAAAATCTGACATGAATACTGACATTTTTTTTCAAACTTTAATACATCACTTGGGTGTGGCATACTTAACCTTCCATCATCAAAATAACTGGACTCAAACCTCTTTCTGTTAATGTCATTAGGCTTTGAAGACGCGCATACAAGTTCTGTCTGCTACAGCAAGACTATATTTCTGTGTAGCAGATCAAAAATAATTTGTATTATCATTCTGCAGAAACAAAGTTAGAATTTGTGCGAGATATGGCACATGTATGGTAACATAGCCTACGTGTGCATAGAAAACATATACGGAACATCCGCCGCAGTTTACATTAGTAACCATCACAAAGAAAGGGAGTATGCGTTTAAATGTATACATATTGATTCTAAAAGAGTTTTAATGTCGTTCAAGGGACAATTTATTGATTGTTCAGTATTTAATAATGAGAACCGTGAAGTAGTGAAATAATAATGAACAGAAATGCTACGTGTAGGATATTGCCCGATGAATATAAGGATATAGTCCCTGGTGGTATTGCTTACTTAGAAATATAGTATTGGAGATCGTTGAGGGAGCATAGTCCACGTTGTGCACGCGTCCCCGGGTCACGAGAGAAACATGAACGAGTCTCTGAACTCGGAAGCTCTCAGAATAAAAACATCTGATTTAGTTTTACTGCTTCACCTTCCCGTTGAAG